>CM059838.1:25154665-25735762 GCA_030444775.1 Atalantia buxifolia
ATCTCCTATTACCATAAGTGCTAGGTTTGACACTTTTTGCGAATCTTCATCATCACTTGATTGTTCATCACTATCATCCCGAGTAGCAACCATGGCTTCTTTTTGAGTTTATTGACAAGTAGGCACTCCGATCTTATATGACCATGCTTCTTGCATTCATAGCATATGATTACTTCTTTATTTTCCTTTTGGTTATTGATGTTTTTAAATTTTCTTCACTCATCGATTTTCTTGAAAAATTTTCTGAACCTCCTTGTTAGCATAGCCAACTCCTCATCATCCAACTCACTTTCCCCTTCACTTTCATATTTTGTGGCTTTGAGAGTAATACTTTTTTTCTTCTCCTCATTGCCTCTTTCGGCTGCCAAGTCTTCCTTATAAGAAATAAGATAACCAATTAAATCATCAATAGGTAAGATATTTAAATCTTTGGCTTTCTCAATGGCAGTCCTTTTTTGTCTCCATTCCTTAGGTAGCGGCCTAATAATTTTTATAACTTTCTCGCTATTTGAAAAGGTTTTTCTTAGGGCTCCTAGAGTGTTCACTATGTCCGTAAATCTAGTATACATATAATACACACTCTCATTATATTGTCGAATGTACCTACTAATTTTGGACTCTTTCACTTGATTCGTGCCTTCATAAACAACTTCAAATTTGTACCAAATTTCATTAACACTTTCACAACTAGATATTTTATGAAACTCTTTCTTATCTAGTGGACAAAACAAGGCATTCATAGCTTTGGAATTTAGAGAAGCTTTTCTTTTTTCCAATTCATTCCATTCCAGTGAAGGTTTTGGAATATCTTCCCCGACTTCATTTTTAGTCAAAGGCATAAATGGACCATCATAAACAACTTTCCAAATTTCATAATCTAGTGCTTGTAAATAAATTCTCATCCTAGTTTTCCAATACGGGTAGTCATTTCCATCAAAGAACAGTGGTCTAGTTGTGGACTGTCATTCCCTAAAGGTTGAGTCATATTAGGTTTCTATTGATCTTTGGCTCTAGACGGTTAAGTCTAAACAAGAGCACCTTGCTTTGATACCAAATGAAATACAAGTTATATAACGCAAGAGGGGGAAGTGAATTAGGATTTTAAAACTTAAGCTAAGCAAACAACACAACAATTCAATCTAATGCTTTAATAAATTAAAAAACAATAGGTTCAATAAAGCACAATTATAAATGAGTAAGGGAAGAGAAAACAAACATAAGGATTTTTACGTGGTTCGGCAATTCCCGCCTACGTTCAAGCCTCCAAGAACACCGGGCTTGAGGATTTCACTATCCAAGCCTCCCAAGGCTTCAAACGCTTATAATTGACTTCTAAGGTGTCAATGAACCTTTACAACAAGAGATTATCCCCAATCTCTTAACCCAAGTATATACTAACACTTACAACCTCTCAATTTGATTTTACAAAAAGGATAACAAAAATTTTTCTCACACAATATTTTTGAATACAAATGAAAGTTCAATACGTGTGAATAAAATGAAATGAATACAAAGTTTATGCTTTTAGATTTGTAGAGAAATGCTCAAAATATCAATGGTTGCATTACTTGAAATGAGTTTGATTTGAGCCAATTTATAGTTGAACAAGAAAACTAGCTGTTATTTACTTTCTGGTGATAACCGGCTTGCCCCTTTTATGAATCCGGTTAGCCGCTTTATATTACCGTTATGTTCAAAAATTTAAATTTTTGAACATCCGGTATGTCGCTTTGCTGAATCCAGTTAGCCACTTTTATTCCAGTGAGTTTCTGCCCATAGCTGGATTACCGCTTTATAACATCCGGTTAGCCGTTTTGCTCAGTACACGCTATAGTGAACTATTTTTCAAAAGTTCAATTTTACCTCAAAACTTTTTATAACTACATTATGGCGTAAAACGTTATGCATAATTTCAAATAGGTCCAATTTTAGAATTTCCAAATAACACTTGTTATTCCTAAAACTTTCTAAAATTATTATATGACCTAAATATATAGAATTTATAATATGGCCCAAAATGATTTAAATATTTTCAAATAGGCCCAAGTTCAGAATTTAAAACAATACTTATTAAAATTAAAATTTTTCATTTTAGTCCACATCTTGAAAAATAACTAATTTCATAAAATCAATTTCTTATTTTAAAAGCATAATGTATAATTCTTTGTTTATCCAAAACATGTGGTTTGTTATCATCAAAATCAATCATTTTATAACCATGTAGGCTAACAATTCTATAGTGAATAAGCAGCACAGAACCGTCTCTTTAAAAACTATAAATTTAAGTGTTGATATGGTTGTATAGTCACTACGCAACTCGACCAGGTTTCTAAATCAATATTTTGGGGCTGTTTGTTAAGATAAAACAAAAAATTACAATCGGTGGAGCTATTTAAAGAAGAAAAAAGAGAACATGGATTTGTTGCCTTCCTCTAATGCTTGGACGGGGTACTGTAAAAGCGAGGGTATATATTACCTTCCTCCAATGCTTGGACGGGATACTGTATAGGCGAGGGGATACATAGCCTTCCTCCAACGCTTGGACAAAGATGAAGTAGAATATGTGCTAACAGAGATTTATAAAGCAATCTGAGGAAATTTATAAAGAGATCTGTGGAAATCACTCAGAGGCGAGGTTTTTTTAGCATTCTACGCTTTAAGGTAGGGAAATTTTTTACCAATGATGCACCAGCACACGTAAAAAAGAACCAAACATTGTAGAAACTTTTAGGATTTTGCCTGCTATCTAACATAACCACTAGAGAAGCTTACCACTATGTCCTACCATGGCCATTTGTACAATGGGGGATTGACCTAATCAAACGATTACCTAAAGGATGAGGAGCAGCTGCTCAAGCTGTTGTGGCTATTGATTATTTCACGAAATGGGTTGAAGTTGAGACTCTTGACAAGATCACGGAAAAAGGACAACTGATTCTTTTTAGAAGGAACTCGTGTGCAGATATGAAATTCTCCATGTCTCGATAGTAGATAGCGGTAGGCAGTTTGAAACTTTAGAAAGTTTGGTCAGAACCTAGGTGTAAATTTGAAATTCTGCTCGCTAGCTCACCCAAAAGCCAAGGGCTGGTAGAGGTAGCGAAGAAGACTATAAAGAAGCTTCTTAAGACTCGACTAGAGGAAAAGAGAGGGACATGGGTCAATATATTGTCAGGCATACTATCCTCGTATAGAACCACTCACAAGACTGCCAAAGGAGAAACATCGTTCGCCTTTGCATCGTTTGACTACCCACCAATTGGAGTTTTTTAATGAGGAGGAAAACGAATTTGTTTAAATTTGGACTTACTAACTTAGAAAAGGCAGGTTGCGTTGAGAAGGGTAACAACTTACCAACAGAGAGTTGCTCCCTATTACAACCAGGATGTGCAAGTAAGACAATTCAAAAGTGGTGATTAGATGCTAAAAAGGGTAAATCAAAATACCAAAGAACCAAACTAAGGAGTATTCGACCCAATTAAAAAGGGCCATATAGAGTTTTGTGAACAGCAGGGGCCTATAAGTTAGCCTATGAAGATGATTACGAGGTCAAACGATCCTAGAACATTGAACATTTGAAGAAGTACTTTCAGTAAGTGTTCTTTGTAATGAGCTATTTTTTTGTAATTATTTAATATTTATGTTGGATTTATTTCCTGTAATTCCTAAAGTTATAAATAATATAAGCAAAGTTTGTTCATTTAATTCCCTATTTTTCCAAAGGCAAGCAAAGTCTTGAAGTCTCAAAGCCTTATCGAGCTGAGATAAAAGTCAAATTTGCAAAACTTGTTCAACCAAGCAATGGTGAGCATATAGTAATTTATGAAAATGTTTTAAAGCAAGTAAAGGCTCAAAGTCTCAAAGCCTCTTCGGGGCGAGATAAAAGTCAAATTTGCCAGAACCTGCTCGCCTAAGCAATTAAGAGCATATAGTAATTTATGAAAATACTTTAAAGCAAGTAAAGGCTTGAAGTCTCAAAACCTTCTCAAGGCAACAAAAAGGTAAAATTTTCCAGAACCTGCTCGACCAAGCGAAGAAGAGCAGGTAATAGTGAATAAATATTTTTCAAGGCAAGTATAAGATGTTAAGCATCAAAGCCTCCTTGAGGCAAGACAAAAAATTTGAATTTGCCAAGCCAAGGTGAGCAAGTAATCTTTTGTAGATATTTTTTAAGGAAATATATAAGACTTTCCATCTCGAAGACTCCTTATGGCAAGGCCAAAGTCAAAACTTAGCAATGCCGGTTTATTTTCAATAAGAATAGCATATTATCATTTAAAAAAATTGAAAGACCAAGAAAACATCCATAACATTAAAGAAAAAAGAAGTACAACGTTTTATAAAAGGTCTATTAATAAAAAGAGACAACTTGTTATATTTGTAAAGATTAGGGGTCTGCAGGAGGGTCTGCTCTTGATGAGTCGTCACCAATTGGAGAAGGAGCGAGGGTCTCGCTAGTTGCACTAGGAAGAGTAATGGCCTTGATAGTCGTAGTAGGAGGAGAGGTGGCCCCTTTAGTTGTAGTAAGACCTCTTTCTTCCACCTCCTCTTTAGCCGTCTGTTCGTTCATATTTTTAGTAACACCAACAGTTAGCTCGTTTATCTTTAGGTCTAGATATGGTCTCTTAAGGACGATCATGATTCAATAGTAAGAGTGTCTAAGCTCCTCGTTGTAATTATCATTGACCTCTTTTCTAAGCCTTGATATGGTCTTGGTGGGTTGGTTTTAGATACTCTAATTGAGAATTAAGAGAGGCCCTTTAGGTAGCAGGTTATTTCCTAATATTGAGCAGATCCTACTCGAGTTGGACTACTGCAGCTTCAAAGAGGGACATTTGTTCTACAAGCTTTAAGTTCTCGAGATGAAGCTGGGCTGATTTCTCTTCAGTAGCATTTGCTCTCTTCATTGAAGCTTGAATGTTATCTTTCACTTTTCCTATCATAACGACCAACTTTTACCTTGTAGTAAGTGTGAGGTACAATTTTCTTACTTAAATATAATAGAATTTATTTTAAGCTAACAAGCTCCCTTACGTATTAAAATAATAATAGTATAAAATATTTAATTCTAGGTAATGATGACATAAGTAATGATATAAAAAATGATGACATAAGCGATGACATAAGTAGTGATGTAAGAGAAGGTTGTAGAGAAAGATAAGAATTCTAGAATTTAGTAAGGTATTTATGAGGATAATCTCAACCATTGATCAAGAGTATTGGTAGCAAAATCCTAGACATCCATTAGCCTTAAGAAATCCTATAAATACGCCCACCACCTCTCATTCTGAAGGCAACCTAGAAATTTCATTCTCTTCTATTCTAAGTCATAAGAACCAGAGTAGAGAAATACTTAATTTAGAAAGGTTTAAAGAAGTCAAGGTCAAGAGGTAAGTAACACTTCAACTACAATGTAAGGACAAAATTCTAAAGGCAACCTAGAAATTTCATTCTCTTCTATTTTAAGTCATAAGAACCAGAGTAGAGAAATACTCAATTTAGAAAGGTTTAAAGAAGTCAAGGTCAAGAGGTAAGTAACACTTCAACTACAATGTAAGGGCAAAATTCTCTTTTGTACTTAACTTTGGGTTTTAACCATTCGTTTGTGTTGTGATGATTATTATGATAATGTAAATTCTTATATGGTCGGCTCTGCCGCCTAATCTACAATGTTTAGTTATGTTATGGTTCTGCTGCCTAATCTACGATGCTTAATTACATTATGGTCGGCTCTGCCGCCTAATCTATGATGCTTAATTATGTTATGGTCGGCCCTACCGCCTAATCTGTGATACTTATACTTAATTATGCTATGGTCGGCTATGCCGCCAATATTAAAGAATCTTGTTCTTAAATAGTATTGCGTGTTGATTCGGTTATGAATCTAGAAGTTTCAAATGTTATGACATAAGTTGCATTGGATACATGTATATCATGGATTACATTATTAAGAAAATATTTATGAAAATGAATTTATGAAAATAGGTGTGGTTGTACTACCAGCTGGCAAAGTTTCTAAGGAGGACAAGCCCTTAAAGTTAAGTAAAAAGAAATCCTTTGGGGACGGCTATACGTAACACCCAAAGCTAAGTAAAAAAGAAATCTTTTGGGGACGGCGATACTCAACGCCCAAAAGATCAACTAATGAATGCCCAAGGGCATATTGTTTAAAGAGTAAAAGTGTCAGCCTTGTAATGGAACACACTTAGCGCCCTAATGAAGTTGTTTTGTATTTTTCTAAGTTTCTTTTGAAAGCTTAATATGGTCATCCAAAAGCATCATAATTCATACATGCATCAAAGTGTTATCTTAATGGGCGTTAGCTCATAAAGTCCTTACATTGCAGGTAACGATGAGTAGGGCAAGTTGGCTCCAAGTCCTAACCAAGACGAAGTGCATATGGGCATAATAGACCTTGGGATTTTATGATGGGCTCAGCTTTGTTTCGATAAAATAAAGGTATTAGTTTTATGTAATAATAAAGCTTTACTATTAATAAGTTTCTGTATGACTTTCACTTTTTTGTAAGAAAGTTTTGTTTAATTGTGTTAAACTTTTAGAGTTCGTATTAAAAGTACAACATTTTAAACATTTTTAAATAAATATTTAAGTGGAGTGTTACAATAAATGCCCAGAGTGCCAAGCGGGAATGTATCAAATTGAAAAGTACCTACCAAATCCCCAAGTGTACAACTCTCGAAATCTTTGAGGTCCTTTTTCTTTGTCAACTTACTAAACTTGTTGATATAAGGGACCAGATACTCTGGTTGCTTACTTGGAAGCTGAGATTTCTGGCCAATAGAAGGAGTACAGGTGACAAGAACTTTATCGCTTACAACCCCACTTGTTTCACTTTCCTTAGGCAGATGAGACGAGATAGTCTTTAGAGGAGGAACTTCTTTTGCGGGACCCAGGTGTTTCTCCCAAGGGGCATCTTTGCTCGAACTCTCTTTAGTGTCACTAGAACGAGGGTGTTTCTTGTTCAAGGCTTCGATTACAGCGTCTTCTATATTGTGGGCTTTTGACACTAGCTGTGAGGTGTCTAAGCTGGAGGTAGAAAATAGATCTCTGGACAAGCAAGAGTTGGTGAGGGCGACCTCAACTTTCTCCAATAGTCTACTCTTAATGTTGTAGACCATACTCCAAGAATCTATAGCACAAGGTGAGGTTAAGTTAGAATGACATAATTCAGCTAATCGAGTAAAGAGAATAAATTTCTTAAGCTAACAAGTAACCTAGATTCGAGAAACAAGAAAGAACATAAATATTCCCACCATCTATAGACGCTACTTAACCTTAGTTACCCTTAGCAAAAATGAATTTGCTCTTCTAGTTTCCACCCGAAGTAGAAATGTCAGTTATAGGGTTTCTCGTCTTAGTACTTGACATAAAGTAGTACCAGCTTGCATCCTTTAGGCTATTTTTCAGCTGGTACAGGTGTTTTATTTCATCAATCCCATTAAAGTTTAACTATCCAATTGCTAAATGCATTCTTCCAAGCACTCAAACAAAATAAGGTTGTGGGGGGATTCATATCTTTAGTTTAAACATCCTAAGAAAAGGGTAACGTATCCTTTTGGGGGACAGCTAGGTAAATCCTTTTTACCAGAAACTCTTAAGGTCTATATCATTAGGAATATTATAAACTTTCCTAAGTTTATTTAAATCATCTACAGTTGTACTGCATCTCATATAGTCAATAGGCTAATTATCGGTTAGAATTTTGCTACTCAAATTTCTTTTCTTCTTTGGTCGAACCTTTTCTGGTGAAGACTTTTCACCACCATCCCCACCAGAATTTCTCTCTTAACTCTCACTCAAAGTCTACTCTATATAAAAGGCCTCATCGGTATCAATGCTATATGACTCATTCTCTCTAGACGAGGTCGAAGCCTTAAACGACATCTTCTTAGCACTATCTCCAACACTAGTATGACCTACAACCTTTAAACGAATTCTTAGATAAAAAAATGTGTTCCTTAAGTAAATTAGGTAAAAACTCTAATTCAACATCATTAGTTATTTTTTCATTGCCCTTCGACATCTTTCAAGCAAACCTAGAGCTAGTACCAAAAATCCATAAAGCCAAGCAAAAACAAAAAGTACCCAGTGATGAAGTGTGAAAAACAGTACCTGGGGCGAGGAAAATTGGATATGAGGTAGCTTTTGTAACTTAGTCTCCGATGAAAAGAAATAGCTCAGTAATTGAAAAAAAACAAGGGAAAGGCAGGAAAAAGATGAAACAATATGGGGAATTAGGGATTTTAGGGAAGTGAAAAGTTTTTAACTAGCACAACATTTAATAACATTTTCCTTGAATGAGCTACAACTGCCTGTTTGAATTTCAAACGCTTGGTCCAGCGCATGCCAAGTCATGCACATTTAAAGCAATACAATCACTTGGATAAATAGGTGTCAACTAGTCAAGAAAACAAAATATACTCCCTACAACATCTTAATATAAAGTTCGAGCAACTAGAAATACTAAGTTTCTAGTTTTGATTCTCTTCACTTTATGCTCTAGAAATTAGAGGACTGGTGCTTTGAGTGAAAATCATCATGATTTAAGCATACATAATCAGAAGTGCTCATCTCGGCCTAAAATGACTTTCTAGGGAGAATTATACTGATGAGGCATGTGACTGGTCGCGTGAATAGAGTCGGTTTAAGGACATATAAGAAGAGACCAGGATCAAGTTGAATCGAAGGCTTAGTCCAAGGTCAACCCATGGAATTCCTCCAAGGAATTTAGGCACAAAGCCCACTCACCAACAGTTACACTACCTACTCACCCACAATTATGTAACCAACCCAGTAGCAGTTCTAGGGGAGAAGAGGCCGATAATTCTATCTGGATATAAAAGCTACAAAGAATGGAGGTGAAAAGGGTTAAATACTTAATTCCCATATACTCTCTCTCTTTCTATCTATTTTACAATTTCTCTCGACTATCTTTCTTTTTTGTTGAAATTAATTCTTTTCACTGAGAACAATTGTAATTAAGCTACGAAAGTTATGGCACAGGTTTTTCCAAGTAGACCTAGATTGTTAATTTGAGCATCAAAGGGTTACGTAGTGAAAACTTCCAGCATCCCATGACTGGTTTTTATGAACACAAATGTTCTTGGAGGAAGTACTTAAGGTAGCAGCAACTTGTTTAACAGTAAGGAAGTAGCACAGAACCTTCTCCACAAAAACTATAAATTTAAGTGTTGACATGGTTGTCTGGCCCTTACACAACTCGGTCAAGTTTCTGCATCAACATTTCAATAACTAGAAAATGCCTCGTCATGCACAAATTTTAATGGAACTATCAAGAATTAACATGAAATCTTTTAGGTAATTACAACTAGGGAATTATACAATTTTCAATGAACTTTCTAAAGGAATTTATCTTCGTCGTTCAATGTGATATCTGCAACATTTACTTTATAAATTCTTTATTATTATGTTAGAGAAACCAGAATACATAAATGAAATAAACAAATATATTAGAGAAACTGAAAACGCTTATAACCCAAAAGCATATATGTGTTGTTATGGCAACATTTACAATCTTCATGGCGTCGAGTAATCCTCTATAATTTTGATTGATTATCAATTGTTGTAACGACAACTCATATGTCACGACTGTAGCAATTTTGACTTGTTCAACCCAAAATTGTTACACCCAAAACCAATTAGTCATTTGTGGTAACGACAAGGCATACAGAACAAGCATGGAAAATAATTTGTATATTAAATACCGGATCCATGATTTTTTTTAAAGATACTTAAAACATAAATATTTTAAAAAAATAATTTTATATCTAACATCTATCTCTATTGATGTGTGACCAATTATTAATATTGTCATGCATGAAATTTTTTAATTTTATTATTAATTATTTTTAAACATGGTGGTGTGCTTGCCGCATCGGCCACTCAAACAGTCTCAATTACAGGGAGATTAATCAAAAGGGGGAGCAAGTTATTAAATTATACAAATACTAAGATACACTCTGTGCATTTAGTCCACTTAACCCCCAATCTTCCTCTTCTTTAGTTAGCAGGCTGCTTAGGAATGTTCTTAGCCCCATTTACAATATTGCCTGCAAGATTTTGACCTAGACCTTGATCACAATCTTGCTCTCCTCCATTTTCCTCTGGTGTCTTTTGGTCAGTAAACTCAACGCCCCTATCCTTACCGATTTGTAATCCTGGAAATATGTACAAACTTAAGCTTTTCAGAACACTGTAAAATTCAGTCTCTTGTAAGGACACATGAACCTTAATACACTGAAAAAAAGAAAAAGAAAAAAAAGACACAACGTTTGTTGCATTTGAGTTCGCATTTCACACATATTAATTCGGAGTCATCTTTCCCTCCAATTTGCAAGCTGATTAAATATAATGTTTGCGACAATTATAATATTTTTACCTTTATCAGTCACACCAAGAGTGTCATAAGGGTTATGAATGAGGTTTCCTTCATCGCAATCGCTAGGTGCTTGCGATTGTGCTCTCCCAATCTCTTCCAATGTCTTTCTGCCAAAAGCCTGCTTGGCAATGTCTTGTACTCCCTTTTGTGCCTCTGAAATAATATTTGAAAAAACACCATTTTAAAAAACTGTTAACTGAGTACTCTTGCTTATACAAAATTAAATTGAATATATAGAGTCAAAACACGATAAGTACTCTAATTAAGCACAGCTGATTAAATTGATGCATTATTACGTACGGTTAGCAACATTTTTGAGTGGATCGAAGATTGCAACGGCTACATTCAATAGCATTGACATGATCAACATCGAAACAAGCACGTTCTTCCCCATGATTTCAATGTTAATCAATGCTAATCCAATCAAATTAAATTTATTATCAAGTTAGGGAGATTAAATATCTCTTGTTAATTCCCATTCCTTTGCTGCTTTTATATACATTACATTATCCTGAATAATTGGACAACGACTGGCAATTGTAAATTTGTAATAACTATTTTTGGCACTTGTCCGCATCGTATGTAAACCTTTAAATTGATCTCTGCCAATGGATTTGCAAATTTGGGTGTTTTTTGTTTCACCTGTCCGCACAATTTTGCTCAAATATTTCTACTTGTTTGTACCTGTATAATTGAAACAAACTATCAAAATTGTCCACATATTATGCACACCTTTGAATTGATCTCTGCTAATGGGATTTGCAAATTTAGGTGTTTTTTGTTTTACCTGTCCGCACAATTTTCCTCAAATATTTCTATTTCTATGTACCTGTTTGATTGAGACAAATTGTCAAAATTTCCTAAACGTATTTACTAAACCTGAATCATTGGAAAAAAGAAAAAAAAATCAATTTTTTTCTTATATTAATTTACTCAGCTATAAAAGCTCAACTCTAGCGCCTGAACCTGATGTATAGTAAATTTAAATTATGGAAGTGTAGGAAATATTAGTTCCTAACGATGTGAGCCTATGATATTAACAATAATAAGGCCAAGATCACGATGTGGAATGAAAAAAGTCTAGAGTTTCATGGTCCTTTTATATTGACACTAAATATTGTGAACTTACTAAAATAAACAAATTCAACATATCATTTTATATCAAAATTCTCCCAAACTGAATAAGAAAAACTATGGCCCTCAAATCCAATATTTAGGAAAAAAAATATAAAAATCTGGAAATCAATAAGGAAAATAATAAAATAACTTAAAATTAAAAAATGACGAAGAAAAAAATGAAAATTTCTAATTGACCGTAGGGCAGTATGGCATATGCATTTTGAGTTTGGTTTGTCTCATTGCAAACTTTGAGTATATTATGCTCTCCAAATCAACACCTATACCAAAAGTTATGATCTTCGGTAAGTACCCTGCTCATCAAACGCAACCATCCTACATTGCAAAATTTTTAATTTACCTTTCAATTTTATTTTTTTTGGTAACGAAAATATTTTATTTACCTTTCAATTCTAGTTTTTTTTTTGGTAACAAAAATATTTTATTTACCTTTCAAGTTTCAACAAACTCTTTGTTGGATTGATTGGCAAATTCATTCCTTAATCTTCCTGAAAAAAATAATAACAAATCTTCTTATATTTGCTTCCAATGCCGTTTTTTTTCCGACTTCAGGTATTATATTTCTTTGGGTATTATCATGTAGTCACTACAACTATTGCAAACAATAAAATATATAGATCCATAGTTGAACCCATAAATCCATAGTTGAAATCCATGCCCAATTCTAAAACAATTTTAAAAAAATACTCCACAACATATAAGAAAGCTTGAACCCTCAAACTTGAAAATATGGTAAGGACTGAGGAAGTGCCCACAACTCAACCATGGAGTGGTTTAAATTTTGGGTATTACGTCTGCTGCTGTATAGACTTGAAACAATATTTGCTCTGCATTTAAGGTTATTCTCAACACTAAGGAAATATTTCAATCACTCGCTACATATTTATCTATTTATCTATCAATATATATTTTGTTGAAGACCTTGACCTTAGGATGAATTGATAGTGAACATATTTTGATTGATATTAGGTTATGCAGCTCATGCCCATTTGAAGGAATTGAATTAGAAGACACTCGTTATGTTGGAAGCAGAAGAACAACTATATCTATTGAGTAGGGCTGGCCAACAAACAGTAGCACTTGAATTATCACATAGCTCTGTTTTTCATCTCATAATCAAGAAATTTCTAGGTGATTGATCTAAAATGTAGGTTTGGTGACATATATTATAAAGAGCTTGTGTAGAACATCTTGCTAGTGAGTAATGTCCTATAATTGTTTTTATTTTGTTAACTCAAAATGATTGATAATAGAAAATTAATTGATTAAGGCAACCCGCCTTTCCTCGAAACCCCCCAAGGTGAGTTTATCTAGATATGACTGACTATACTGATATTAAATTTATTAATGAGAATTCCACCAAAAATTCTACAGACTCTTCTCTATAAATGTAATATTCCCAACCTGCAAATTTATAAAACAAGCACTCCTAAAAGAATTCAATATTCAACCAACATCCACAACCAACTTTCTCAATCAAAATATCAAATATCATCCAAAAATCTAATGTCAAAATGAAATAGATTATCCTTAATAAACAAATATAACAAAATTATACAATCCAAGATATCCCAACAAAAACATACCCAAATTTGCAAATCCGATTGGCAAGGATCAATTCAAAGGCATACATACGATGCGGATAACACAAGTGCCAAAAATAGTTATTACAAATTTACAATGGCCATCCGTTGTCCCATTATTCGGGATAATGCAACGTATATAAAAGCATGAAAGGAATGGGAATTAACAAGAGATATTCAATCTCTCTAACTTGATAATAAATTTAATTTGATTGGTTGACATTGATTGACATTGAAATCATGGGGAAGAACGTGCTTGTTTCAATGTTGATCATGTCAATGCTATTGAATGTAGCCGTTGGAATCTTCGATCCACTCAAAAATGTTGCTAACCGTACGTAATAATTAATCAATTTAATCAGTTGTCCTTAATTAGAGTACTTATCGTGTTTTGACTCTATATATTCAGTTTAATTTTGTATGAGCAAGAGTACTCAGTTTACAGTTTTTTAAAATAGTGTTTTTTCAAATATTATTTCAGAGGCACAAAAGGGAGTACAAGACATTGCCAAGCAGGCTTTTGGTAGAAAGACATTGGAAGAGATTGAGGGAGCACAATCGCAAGCACCTAGCGATTGCGATGAAGGAAAACTCATTCATAACCCTCATGATGCTCTTGGTGTGACTGATAAAGGTAAAAATATTATAATTGGGGCAAACATTATATTTAATCAGCTTGCAAATTGGAGGGAAAGATGACTCCGAATTAATATGTGTGAAATGCGAACTCAAATGCAACGAACGTTGTGTCTCTTTTTTTCTTTTTTCTTTTTTTTAGTGTATTAAGGTTCATGTGTCCTTACGAGAGACTGAATTTTACAGCGTTTTGAAAACCTAAATTTTGTACATATTTCCAGGATTACAACTCGGTAACGATAGGGGCGTTGAGTTTACTGACCAAAAGACACCAGAGGAGAATGAAGGAGAGCAAGCTTGTGATCAAGGTCCAGGTCAAAATCTTGCAGGCAATATTGTAGATTGGGCTAAGAGCATTCCTAAGCAACCTGCTAACTAAAGAAGAGGAAGATTGGGGGTTAAGTGGGCCAGCTGCAAAGAGTATATCGTAGTATTTGTATATTTTAATAACGTGCTCCCCCCTTTGATTAATCTCCCTGTAATTGAGACTGCTTGAGTGGCCGCTGCGGCAGGCACAGAACTAAGTTTAAAAATAATTAATAATAAAATTTAAAAATGTCATATGCATGACAATATAAATAATTGGTTACACATCAATTGAGATAGATATTATATATAGAATTATTGTTTTGTTAAATATTTATGGATTGAGTATCTTTAAAAAAATAATTTAATATACAAATTATTTTCCGTGATTGTTCTGTATGCCTTGTTGTTACAACAAATGGTTAATTGGTTTTGGGTGTAACAATTTTAGGTTGAACAAGTCAAAATTTCTACAGTCATGATATATGAGTTGTTGTTATAATAAATGATAATCAATCAAAATTATAGAGGATTGCTCGACGCAATGAAGATTGCAAATGTTGCTATAAAACCAAAAATTGTTGCAAAGTGATGTATGACTTGTCGTTACAATAAAAAATAATCAATCAAAACGACAGAGGATTACTCAGACACAATGAACACAGTAAATCTCGCCATTACAACACATAAAAGCTTTTGAGTAACAAGCGTTTTTAGTTTCTGTAACATATTTGTTAGTATTTCGGTTAGATGGTAAATCTTGCAGAACGAAAATATTTTATTTACCTTTCAATTCTAGTTTTTTTTTGGGTAATGAACTTTTAAGTTTCAACAACGTCTTTGTTGGATTGATTGGCAAAATCTTCTGGAAAAATTAATAACAAATCTTCCTATATTTTCTTCTAATGCCATTTTTTTCCCCGACTTCAGGTATTATATTTCTTTTGGTATTATCATGTAGGCACTGCAACTATTGCAAATAATAAAATAAATAAATCCATAGTTGAACCAATAAATCCACAGTTGAAATTCGTGCCCAATTCTAAAAAAATTTTAAAAAAAATTCTCCACAACACATACGAAAGCTAGAACCCTCAACCTTGAAAATATAGTAAGGACGGAGGAAGTGCCCACAACTCAACCACGGAGTGGTTTAAATTTTGGGTATTACATCTGCTGCTATATGGAGTTGAAACAATATTTGATCTGAATTTAAGGTTATTCTCAACACCAATGAAATATTTCAATCACCCGCTACATATCTATTTATCTATCTATATATCTATCTATCTTTATATATTATGTTGAAGACCTTGACCATAGGATGAATTGATAGTGGGGTCCGGCTATGACGCAACAGTTGTATGGTACAACTGTTGCTTTTAACCGTTAGATCCAGCTTATGGTGACAACTGTAGCTAGATCTAACGGTTAAAAGCAACAGTTGTACCATACAACTGTTGCGTAATAGATTTAGCCTTGATAGTGAACATATTTTGATTGATATCAGGTCATGCAGCTCATGCCTATTTGAAGGAATTGCATTAGAAGACACTCATTATGTTGGAAGTGTTGGGAAATTGATGGGTGAAACAGACATGCAACTAAAGTGAAATTGAGAAATAATGAGACAATAGAATCACACAGGGACACCAGAAATTACATGGTTTGCCTTTTAGCCTACGTCAATGGGCGAAAACAGAATGAAAATATTTTACTAAAAGGAATTAAAAGTATTGTAGTATTTTAGCTCACAACCTAAAATCCCAATACACCCAAACTCTCAAATCACTACTCTCTAAATAAAGAGCAAGAACTGAAGAGAATTCGATGATTTACAAATGAAAGGAGCCAACGGTTTTATAGCCAAACTTTGGCTACTGTGCATTATTATTCTATTATTTATTATTATTATTATTATTTTTTCTTCTTCCCTATGCGGCGCGGCACCATTTTTTTTTTCATTCTCTTTTTTTTTTTCTTCTTCCTCTTTTGTCTTCTATTTTTTTCTTATGCTTTTGCGGTGGGGCATTAAGCAGTGCCCCACTGCTCACCTTTTTGACATTCTCCCACTTGGAGATTAGATTGAGAACCAATCAATCTCCACATTATCCTTTTTGCTTCGCCATAGTCATGTTGCTTACGTCTCTATTAGGCCACAAGAGGATGTACTCCAGATAAGCTTGTCAGCATTGATCGGCTTGGTCAAAACATCTGCTAAGTTTTCCTTGGTATGAATTTTCTGCAAATCCATACTTTCACCTTCCACTACTTCACGAACGAAGTGATACTGTACCCCTATGTGCTTTGTCCTGGAATGAAAGGTTGCATTCCTTGCAATATGTAAGGCACTCTGACTGTCACAAAACACATGAATTTTCTGTTGTTTGTGCCCGAGCTCCTCCAATAACCTTTGTATCCAAATAGCTTCCTTGCAAGCTTGTATAGGTGCCATGTATTTTACTTTTGTTGAAATCTAGCTTACAGTTCCTCTTGCAAATGTAAACACATAGCGAGTAGTGGATTTTCTTTCATCAAGATCTCCTGCAAAATCTGAATCCACATAACCCCTGACAGTAAACTCTGATCCTTCATAACATAATGCAACATCTGAGGTTCCTCAGATATATCTCAGAATCCTTTGATATATCTTAGAACCTTCTTCATAGCTATCCAATGTTCTCCACCAGGAATCGCCATCTATTTACTGATTGCTCCCACTGCTTGTGCAATGTCTGGTCTAGTACATATCATAGTGAACATCAAGCTTCCCACTGCTGATGCATACGATACTCGAGATATCTCTTTCCTCTCTGCTTCATTACTAGGACACATACTTGAGGATAATTTGAGATTAACATGAAGTGGGGTAGAGATTGGCTTACAATTGTGCATGTTGAAGCGTCACAAGATTTTCTTCAAGTAGTTCTTATTAGAAAGCCAAATCTTCATGTTATTACTGTCTCGGTGAATTTGTATCCCTGGAATCTTGTTTGCTGGTCCCAAGTCTTTCATTTCAAACTCTCTAGAAAATTATGCCTTCAATTCTTGGACTCGATCTTTGTTGGGGCCTGCTATCAACATGTCATCCACGTACAACAGTAAAATGATGAAATCATTATTTCAAACCTCTTGTAATATGCACAATAGTCTGAACTAATTCTGTTGTATCCAAGGCTTATGATGAAGGAATCAAATCTCTTATACCAATACCTCGGTACCTGTTTGAGACCGTATAGAGATTTGTTCAACCTGCAAACTAAGTTCTCTTTGCCATTTTCAGTAAGACCTTCTAGTTGGTGAATATAAATTTCTTCTTCAAGTTCTCCATGAAGAAATACAGTTTTCACATCTAATTGCTCTAGATGTTGGTCAAATGTAGCACACATCGCCAGGACTATTCTGATTGTCGTGAGTCGAACCACCGGAGAAAATATCTCGTTGAAGTCAATACCTTCTTTCTGAGCATATCCTTTCACCAGAAGTTGGTTGGATTAATGCTCTTATGATTGAGGAGAACGTGTATCCTGATTTGGTGAAAGTATTTCACTTGATCTTTCATGTGGTAGAGGTACAAGTTCCCATGTTTTGTTCTTGTGTAGAGCCTCAATTTCTTCCTGCATTGCTGTCATCAACAAAGCAACATCTAAGCCGTTTAAAGCTTCAAGAAAGTTGATGGCTCTCCATCTTCTGTTAGAAGACAGTATGCAACATTGATCTCTGTGACATACCTCGAGTGCCACGATGGCAGTCATCTCTCACAAGTTGACCAACAAACTCCTGGAGCCTCGGAGTCGACGACTGGTTCTTATTCCTCATACTCTGGTACTGCTTCAGAAGAATTTGAATCTTCTTTTTCCAGATTATTTTTCACATATACCAGTACAGTCTCTGACTTTTCTTTTACAGTGCTATCATCCTCATCTCTCATTTGCAGTTGATCTTCTATAAAGATAACATCTCTGTTGATAACAATCTTGTGGGCAGTAGGGTCCCACATATGATATCCCTTTACTCTATCAACATATCCTAAGAAAATATATCTTTTAGATTTTAGATATATCTTTGCTCTTTCTTGGCATTGTACATCACGTATGTAGGACATCCGAATGTATGTAGGTGAGAGTAATCTATTGGCTTTTCAGTCCACATCTCCATCAGAGTCTTCAACCCAATTACGGTTGAGGGTGACCGATTTACTATACAACACCAGAAATTACGTGGTTTGGTTTTTAGCCTACGTCCACGGGCAAAAACAGAAGAAAAATATTTTACTAGTGAAAAGAAGTTACAAGTATTGTAGTATTTTAACTCATTACCCAAAATCTCAATACACCCAGACTCTCAAATCACAACTCTCTTAATAAAGAGAAAAAACTAAAGAGAATTAGATGATTTACAAATGAAGGGAGCCAGCATGGCTCTGTCTTTCACATGGCTCTGTCTTTCATCTTATAATTAAGAAATTTCTAAGCGCTTGATCTAAAATGTAAGTTTGGTGGCATATATTATAAAGAGCTTGTGTAGAACGTCTTGCTAGTGAGTGATGTCCTGTAATTTCCTTTATTTTGTTAACCCAAAATGATTGATAATAGAAAATTAATTGATTAAGGCAACCCACCCTGCCTCGAAACCCCCCAATGTGAGTTTATCTATATATGACTAACTATACTAATATTAAATTTATTAATGAGAATTGCACCAAAAATTCTGCAGACTCTTCTCTAAAAATGTGATATTCCCAACCTGCAAATTTATAAAACAAGCACTTCCAAAAGGATTCAATATTCAACCAAATTTCTCAATCAAAATATCAAATATCATCCAAACATCTAATGTCAAAATACAATAGATTATCCTTAATCACAAAATATAACAAAATTATACAATCTAAGATATCCCAACAAAAACATCTATGACTCCTAGCACCATCACATGACCATAATTTCAAAATAACTATAATTGATGACTGTTGTACCTACAAATCTCTTGTGGGGGGCGGATATAATAAAATGAGGTGAGTATAAAACTCAAAGGCTCAGTGAGTGGAACGTAATTTTTAAAATAATCTTACTTAAAAATAAGTTAATCTTTTCGCTAAACAATTTCATCAAAATATAATAAGGACCTAAATAAACTTGTTTAATTTAAGTCATGTACTGATGTAATAATAATACATAATTGTTGAGTGTTAGAAAGTGTATATTTATAAAGGAGAAAATTGTCATTTTACACTTCAAGTCTCACTAACATCTTTAATTTTATTTATTTAAATCCCTTGTTATTTAATTATGAGTGTTTTGTTTTAATTAAGTATTTTATATATTTTAGGGGCATCATGATCATTTCACAATGAACGAGATATCGGATAGCAAAATGGACGTCACTTTTGAATTCAGGACAGTCGAAAACCTTAAGATCATGGGTACTGTTCAGGACACTGTTCATACCGCGTCACTATTCAAACCGTGTGCAAACCGTGTTACTGTTCAATCCGCGTGGTCAAATCCGTGGTCAAACCGCGTACTGTTGATTGATGATGTGGCGCAATCTTGTGCGTCCAAACTGTTTTTAATCCGATGGGCATAATTTACTCAATGTATCTATAAAAAGGGGGCCTCTCCCCCCTAATTTGACACACCTGAATCCAGTTTTGAGCTTAGTTTTCTGTAATTCTTTCTCCATCTTGTATTTTCTACGTATTTTAATAAATTCTCATTTTATTCTTAGTTCAATTATGAGTAGCTAATTTTCTTTGAAGCTTGGGTTGAAGGTGCAGTCTCAACATGTGTCATGGGCTTTATTTGGTAAATTTATTTTCTTTTCCCCTCTAATTTCTGTGGAGGTTTTGACTTTTCGTCGACAAATAATAATAATCTTGTCTAGTTACCACCTTGGTTTCACCGGCGCCCTAGTATAAGGTTATTATTATTTGACACGATAAGCCCTTAGCACCATATTGATTAGAGTGTGGTTCATGAGGTGTAGATTCTCCCCTCATGATTTAATTGGTATTAATAAGGAATATTTACCCAATGGTGCATATTGATACGGATCCAGATACCCAAGTACTTTATTATAATAGTTTCCAGTTCAATTTAATTCTGCTATTCCAATTTAAATTCCAGCATAGTTTAAATCAATTTTCCCCATAAATCCAATCACTCACTTACAAAATTAATTCTACACCTAATTAAAATCCACCTCCTCGTGGGATCGACACTCGACAACATTGATCTATTCTACAATAGTTTCGTGCGCTTGCGAGTTTAACAAAATTTGCACAACTAGTTTTTGGCATCGTTGCCGGGGAGGTAAGTATTTTAATTTGTAGAATTAATTTTTTTTGTAAATAATTTATTATTATTATTTTAGTTATTTCCTTGTAATTTTTTTAATTAAAAAAAAGAAATGAATTTACATATTTAGGTAAGAATTTCTTTTTCTCTTTAAATTTATGCAATTTAATTTTCAAGTTATTCTCCTTTATAATTTTTCATTTATCTTGTTAATTTATTTTAATTTTAGTTAATTTCACTTTTTTTATGTGTTTTTATAGTAAAGTTGTAACAGCGCAATAAGGTTAGTATCGTAATTTCTCTTTCTTCTTTATTTTTATTTATTTTGTTCTCATTTTTATTTTCTTTGCATGCATGGTCGTAGGTCATTATTACCTAATCTTGAACCTATAGACCTTGAATTAGAAAGAACACTTCGCACACACAAACACATTGCACTTAAAGATAAAAGTGAAATGGATTTGCAACAACCAGAACCACATGAGAGCCCATTTAAGGACTACTTCAGTCCCTTAGCTAACTTGAGCATATCATGCATACGATACCCAAATGTAGCTGCTAGGAGTTTTGAGTTAAAACCTAGCATGCTAAATTGTCTCCCAACATTCTATGGCCTAGAAAATGAGGACCCATATAATCATCTGAATGATTTTCATACAATTTGTCAAACTTTTAAATATGAGAATTTTTCAGAAGATGATGTTAAACTTAGACTATTCACATTTTCTTTAAAGGATAGAGCTCGTTCATGGTTCAATACATTACCTGCTAATAGCATTACAACATGGGAAAAAATGGTAACAAAATTTAAATAAATATTTCCCAGTGCATAAAACCAATGCTATTCACAAAGAAATTTCAGAGTTCACCCAGAGAGAAGACGAGCAATTTTTCGAAGCTTGGGAGCGATTCAATGGGCTACTCTTGAAGTGTCCAAATCATGGGTACGAGAAATGGCACCAATGCCAATACTTCTTGAAGGGATTATTGCCAAATGTGCAAGAATGGCTAATAGCAACAAGTGGAGGAGAGCTAATGTCAAAAAGTACATCAGAGATTTGGGATTTCTTCTAGCGACAAGCAGATAATTCCCAACAACAGAGTCGATCTCTCAGGAATACTAGAAGAATTAAAGGAGTGAATGAGGTTCACATTGGCGAGTCAAGTTCGGGAATTAAAGAAGTCAAAGAGATAATTGAAGGTCTCTCTCGACAAATAGCATCGTTAACGACTGCTAAATCATCAGAGCAACAAGACCATGACTCATATTCAGATCAAGCCAATGCCATAGGTGTAATGAGAAAACCATCAAATTA
This sequence comes from Atalantia buxifolia, assembly GCA_030444775.1. NCBI lineage: Eukaryota > Viridiplantae > Streptophyta > Magnoliopsida > Sapindales > Rutaceae > Atalantia > Atalantia buxifolia. The sequence continues at coordinate 25,176,360 of CM059838.1, forward strand.
CAACCCGTACTCCAACACATATAATCCTGGATGGAGAGACCACCCAAATTTTTCATGGTCTCAAGGATTCCAACAGAATGGACCAGCAGCTCCAGCTCCACCAATGCAACTAATTCCTCAAGTTCCTCAAGCCTTTCAACCACCATTTAGACCATACAATCAGAACTAGAATTACTCTCAACCCAGACAATGGGAGGATGCATTCCAGAATGTCAAGAATGTTACTAACTCCATGATCGAGCAACAAAACCGAACCATTGATGGACTACGAAATAAGATGAGAGCAGGCTTCAACTCACAGGCCCAATCAGTTTCAAGCCTCGAGAAGATGGTGGGACAACTTGCTTCTTCAGTGCAAACTTTGGCAATGACTGTTGAGAAAGGCAAATTCCCAAGTCAACCAATGCCTAATCCTAAAGGAGTGCAGGAAGTAAGTACCAGTTCACCACAACAGCATAGAGAGGTCAAAGCCGTTATGACCTTGCGAAAAGAAAAAGAAGTCGACAACAAAGTGGAGATGCCGGTGATAAAAGAAAATCAAATTGTACCTGTGAATGTTGAAGACTCACCACCGGAGGAGAAAGAAGAAACCAGCCCACGAGAATATGTTCCAAAAGCTCCATTTCCTCAGAGGTTAGCTAAAAGAAATAAGGGAAAATCCACAGGTGAGATTTTTGAGACCTTTAAACAGGTAAGTGTTAACATGCCTTTACTTGATGCTATAAAACAAGTTCCATCTTATGCCAAGTTTCTTAAAGACCTTTGCACTAAAAAGAGAAACATTCATGTTCAGAAAAAGGCCTTTTTAACTGAAAACGTTAGTTCTATACTCCAACACAAAATTCCTCTAAAATGCAAAGACCCAGGCTCCCCCACTATCTCATGTAGTATAGGGAACCACACAATTGAGAATGCTTTGTTGGATTTAGGAGCTAGTGTAAATATATTGCCTTACTCAGTATTCGTGAAACTTGGATTGGGAGAATTACACCCAACTCCAGTGGTGTTACAACTTGCAGATCGATCCACGAAAATACCTCGTGGTATTTTGGAGGACGTGCTTATACAGGTAGACAAGTTTTATTTTCCTGTTGATTTCATTGTAATTGACACTCAACCGATCCAGGATTTAAGGAAGCACATCCCCATTATCCTAGGCTGACCTTTCTTGGCAATTGTCGATGCTCACATTCAATGCAGAACTAGAAATATGCAGTTGTCCTTTGGCAACATGTCCACGGAGCTCAACATCTTCAACATTGCCAAACAACCTCATAATGCAGATGATGGAATTGTTGATGTAGATTTAATTGAAGCATTAGTTGTTGATACTTTTCTTTCAAACCTTAGTAATGACCCTTTACAAATATGTTTAACTCACTTTAGCTTGGATTTTGATGTTGACAGATCATTTGATGAGGTCAACGCCCTACTTGACTCAGCACCATCCATGGACACTAATAAATGGAAGTCAAGAGTTGAACAACTAGCACCATCAGAGAAGAAATTCAGCCCATCATCAGAATCACCACTAAAACTCGAGCTCAAACCATTACTCAACACTTTGCAATATGCGTTCTTGGGAGAAGAAAGCACTCTACCGGTAATCATCTCATCGTCCCTAAATGACGAACAAAAAGGTAAGTTGTTGGATGTTTTAAAAGAGCACAAAGGAGCATTAGGATGGACCATAGCAGACATAAAAGGTATAAACTCAGTAGACCGCATGCATTACATTCATCTTGATGAAAATGCTAAATTTACAAGGGAAATGCAACGTCGGTTAAATCCTAACATGAAAGAAATTGTTAGAACGGAAGTTCTTAAGCTATTAGATGCAAGTATCATTTACCCAATTTCTGATAGTTCATGGGTCAGTCCTATGCAAGTTGTCCCTAAAAAGTCAGGAGTTATAGTAGTTACCAATGCTGATAATGAATTGATACCCACTAGAGTGACTACATGATGGCGTGTATGCATTGATTATAGAAAGTTAAATTCTGTCACACGTAAAGACCATTTTCCTTTACCATTTATTGATCAAATGCTTGATAGATTAGTAGGCCATGAATTTTATTGCTTTCTAGATGGCTACTCAGGATACAATCAGATTCCCATAGCACTAAAAGATCAAGAGAAAACCACTTTCACTTTCCCTTTTGGAACTTTTGGATATAGGAGGATGCCATTTGGATTATGTAATACACCTGCTACATTTCAACGTTGTATGTTAAGCATTTTTTCTGATATGGTTGAACGATTTCTTAGGGTCTTTATGGATGATTTTTCTATTTTTGGAGATTCATTTGATCAATGTTTACATCATTTGACGAAAGTTCTGCAGAGACATATCGAGAAAAATTTGGTCTTAAATTGGGAGAAGTACCATTTTATGGTAAAATAATGTATAATTCTCGATCACATCATTTCATGCAAAGGTATTGAGGTTGAGAAAGCCAAGGTGGATCTCATTTCCAATCTTCCTCCACCTAAAACGGTCAGAGAAGTAAGATCTTTCCTTGGGCATGCTGGTTTTTACAGACGTTTCATTAAGGATTTTAGCAAAGTTTCTAAACCCTTATGCAATTTACTTGCTAAGGATGTACATTTTGTCTTTTTTGATTCATGTCTTGTAGCATTTGAAAAGCTAAAGCGATTGTTGACGTCATCACCCATCATTCAGCCACCAAACTGGAGCTTACCGTTCGAACTCATGTGTGATGCATCTGATTATACAGTAGGAGCAGTATTAGGACAAAGAGTTGATCGAATTCCCCATGTTATTTACTATGCTAGTATGACATTAAATGATGCACAGTTAAACTATTCAACTGAAAAAGAAATGCTAGCAGTAGTATTTGCATTAGAAAAATTTTGATCTTATCTCATTGGTTATAAAATTATTGTGTTCACAGATCATGCTGCTCTGAAATATCTTCTCACAAAGAAAGATGCAAAAACTAGATTAATTCATTGGGTGTTGCTTTTGCAGGAGTTTGATTTGGAATTCAAAGACAAGAAAGGGACAGAAAATATTGTGGCTGACCATATCTCTCGTCTCCATTTTGACACAATTACAGAACCCCTAATATTGAATGAGTCATTTCCGGATGAGCAATTAATGAGTGTGGAAGTATTACCATGGTATGCTGATATAGTTAATTATTTTGTTACAGGTAAACTTCCAGAGCATTGGGCCAAGCAGGACAAGATTAAATTTTTTGTGGAAATAAAAAATTTTTTTTTGGATAACCCCTATCTGTTCAAGTATTGTGCATATCAAATTATTAGACGATGTGTCCCAGAAAATGAATTTCAGAAAATCCTTTTGTTCAAGCTTGCGGAGGCCATTTCAGCACTAAGAAAACAGCGACTAAAGTTTTACAATGTGGTTTTTATTGGCCAACTATATTTCGAGATGATTACAGCTTTTGCTCTTCATACGATAGGTGTCAACGAATGGGGAGCATTACACGAAGGATCATGATGCCACTAAATCCAATTTTAATGGTTGAGATTTTCGATGTGTGGGGTATCGACTTCATAGGACCCTTTCCCGCTTCTTTTGGCCATCAATACATATTGGTTACTGTTGACTATGTATCGAAATGGGTAGAGGCAATTCCATGCAGAATCAATGATCATAAAGTGGTGATAGGGTTTTTGAAAAGCAATATTGTTTCACGCTTTGGATTCCCTCGAGCAATAATCAGTGATGATGGTACCCACTTTTACAACAAATCATTCAAAGCACATTTGACAAAGTACTCTATCACTTATAAAGTGACGACCTCGTATCATCCGCAAACCAGTGGCCAAGTTGAGATCTCCAATCGAGAAATAAAGCAAATATTAGAAAAAACGGTGAGGCCAGACAGAAAAGATTGGTCATTAAGACTTGATGACGCGTTATGGGCATATAGAACAGCTTTCAAGACCCCAATTGGGATGTCACCCTACAGGCTAGTGTATGGAAAAGCTTGCCACCTACCTGTGGAACTCGAGCATCGTGCGTACTGGGCCATCAAAAAAATTCAATTTTGACATGCAATAAGCTGGCTCAGAAAGACAATTACAGCTGGCAGAACTTGAAGAAATTTGTAACGATGCATACGAAAATGCCAAGGTTTACAAGCAGCGAATGAAAGTCTTTCATGATAAGCAGATTATGAGAAAATCTTTCACTCCAGGTACGAAAGTACTTTTATTCAATTCTCGTTTGCACCTATTCCTAGGTAAGTTGCGTTCTTGATGGTCTAGCCCCTTTATTGTTCATACTGTTTTTTCACATGGGGCAATTGGAATTAAGTACCCAAGGAATGGTGTTACGTTTAAAGTTAATGGTCAAAGATTAAAGCCATATTTAGAATTCCAAACACATGGAAAGGACACCGAAATAAATTTGAGTGACCCACCACATTTGAATTGAGATTTTTCTGTCTTTTCGGTGATTTGATTTTTTTCATTCTTTTTACTATTCTTCTGCTAATTAAAATTATTTGTGCATAAGTGTGTTTGTTTAATCATTAAGTTTTCTTTTATCACTTTTAATCATGAGACAGATCCTCTTGAACATCCTTAGACGACTTCAACGTGTCCAATCTCATCTCATAGGCCAGATACGATTTTGTAAAACACATCGTATTTGGAAGCTACAACCACCAGAGTTAATATCCCACGTTGAGGATTTAGAAAGCCAACTCAGAGACATTGAGAGAAGTGTCTACAACATCCAGTTAGAGCTTGAGGTAAATTCCATAAGAGGACGATTGTGATTTTCTTTATGTGTTTTTGTTTGTTACTCCGTTTGTGTGTTTTAGTTTGTCACCCCGCTCAAGTGGCGGATAACGGTACTCCGTGACAATCAAGTCGGTTACTTCAGTTTCCCATAATTACTGATCTTCTGAGGCGAAGGTATGGACAGAAATGAGATCTTGGCAAAGCTTCACAATCGATTCCCTTCACTTCCTCAGAATGCCCTCCTTACAATCTATAAAGCTCGGTCCGAACGCATGTGATTGCTCATGAGGAATAACATACCTGCTGATATCCGCTGGTTAATTGAGGCCAAAGTACACTTGGCAGGTGAGTTGCCTTCTAAATTTATTGCATACATGCCTGGTTGTGGTAAAGGAAATTACGCAAGAAAGCGAAGAGCTCGGGGAATTTCTGTTGCTTGTCATAAGTGTGCCAAAAATGATATGCGATAAAAAACGATGTTCTTTAGGAATGGTGTCTGATAACAAAGAAGATAAGATTCAATTCATTAGGGATGGCTTAAATAAGGAGTCATTAGATGATATCTTTTTGTCTCTTGAAACGCATCCCAATAGATATGTGCAAGGAGCGATTCTCCAGTTATGGCCATCATTCTAGGAAGAGCATGCACGATATAGTCTCAGGAATCTGACTATAAACGACCCTGTTTGCCAGTTTATAAGAAAATTGGATGGGAAGCCTATCCTCGACCCATAGAGGGCGTTGAAGCCGTTTCTGGACGTAAAACCAGAGGAAGATGTGAGCCACAGTCGCAACTACTTGTAAATATCCTTTTACTTTACTGTTATTTTATGTCACTGTTGTTTTACCATTTGCATTATTGTCTTTAATAATTTTATTTTGTCATTGTTTTCTTTTCCTTTTTACTGTTTCCTTTTTTACTCTCGAGCCATGTGCATTACACGATTAATTGACATACAATGATACCTCATTCACAGCTGTGACCCACTGCCGCCAAGATCCTTAAATATGATTCTTTTCATTTGCACTCACAAATTATTTTTGAGAAGTATCCCAATGGCAGCTACTCCCAATAAACAATTTAAGAACATTTGTGTGCTTTCTGGATTTAACTATGGCAAATATAAAGAGTTCGTTAAGGCAACCTTAGATCTTGGTCGAAGCATAGCAGAGAGAAAATTACACTTGGTGTATGGAGAAGGTAACCGAGGGTTATCAAAATTGGTCTCAGAAGCTGCTTTTGTCAGAGGAAGTCAAGTGTTAGACATCATACCACAAGCCCTAAAACCTTTAGGCTGTTTGTCTGACTCACCGACTGCAGAAAAGTTAGTTGTCTCAGGTATGCAAGAAAGAATAACTGAAATGCTTAATCATGCTGATGGTTTTATTTTCTTACCCGGAGATCTTGCAACTCTAGAGGCACTTATCACTTTAGCCCTAAAACCTTTAGGCTGTTTGTCTGACTCACCGACTGCAAAAAAGTTAGTTGTCTCAGGTATGCAAGAAAGAATAACTGAAATGCTTAATCATGCTGATGGTTTTATTTTCTTACCAGGAGATCTTGCAACTCTAGAGGCACTTATCACTTTAGCAACTTGGGCCCATCTGCATATTCATCAGAAACCCATCGGTTTGTTAAATGTCAATAATAAAAAACTACTTCATTCCTTCCACAGCGAAAAAGCTTTTTATTTATGCTCACACTGCTAATGAGCTACTTGATCTGTTACAAGCTTATCAACCAGAGCCAGATCCCAGGACTGTGGTGTTGGAGTGTGCAAATAACGATGGTAACAGTAGCCGCAGTAAAAAGTACAAATTAGATTTAACTCTCAGTCTGTAAATATTTTATTCTGTATTGTACTACCAGGTGATGTCTTCTAAACTCTACTTCTTTCCTTTAAAACATTGAGGACAATGTTTCGTTCTGGTTGCGGGGAGGGGATAGTTGACAATTGTGGAATGTTGGTTAAGTTTTTACTAATTTTTTGTTGTAGAGACTAACCGTGGCTAAATTTTTGAGTAGAAGATGGCTGAATATGGAGTGTAGTGACTCTAGAAACGCATCTTCTTAGTTTGGAAGTTAAAAAAAAATTTGGGATCTTTCTAACTTTTTCTTTTTGACTTCTCCTTTATAAATATGCATTTTCAAATTTTTGAGTCGAAGATGGCTAAATATAGAGTGTAATGTCTCTAGAAACGCATCTTCTTTAAAAAAAATATTTTCTTTTTCTATCATTTTAAGTGTAACTTTTTCAATTAGTTTTTCTGCATCATTTTCACATTTCTGCATGCATATTTTCCTTTCATGTTTAGAATAGGTTGGGGGGCAAAATGTTGTTTTAAAAAAAAATAGTGTGATTTTGTTTTTATTTTTGGATGACATGATGACTTTCGAATTTTAGTATTTGTATTATCTTTGGTCTTGAGTGATGTTATACTATGTTTGCTACTCTACATGTTGATGTCGAAGATAAATATGAGTTGCTTGAAAGAATTGACATGTCATAATGAATACCAAGTAAGCTTTTGAGCCTATTATTTTTTTTGGAGAGTAACATTTTTTGTCCATTTTTCATACAACTTAGCAGTTTACTATTTTATATACGATCTCTATATTCTTTTGAATCAACCCTAAAAAAAATTGTTTTAAAAAAAATTGTGTTGCTACATCTGAATGTCCATTTAACTAGTAGATATGGACGATTATCTAGAGCCCTAAAAGATTATGGAAAGGCCATCTTTGACCCGTTTGAGCCTTTCTAGCCATCCCTTATTTAAAATATCCATAGTTAGCCCTTTTGAGCCTTTTACAAAAAAACAAAAACTTTTTTTTGTCAGCTTATTATCTTGACCCACTCCAATTTGGAGTATTACCTTATATCTTACAAGTTCCATCACCTATTCATGTTTTAGAAAAAAAATAAATAATTGTTTTGTTTAGTAAAGTTGTGCAATACAAAAAAAAAGAAAACAAAGTTCTTTAAAAAAAAAAGAAAAAAAGGAGAAAAGAAAAAAAAAAGAGGGAGATATAATACAATAATAAATAAGTGAAATATACTTTTTAGTTTCCAAAAGATATTATTTTTCTCAAATATTTATTTTGTTTTCTCTATTTTCCTTTCTTTGTTAGCCATGTCCCTATTCTACGTTACATCCTAATAAAAGTCCTTGATTTTAGGGAACTATAGTCTGAAGTCGAAGCTAGTTATATGGGCTATGTAGTGGTGCATAAAAAAAAAAGAAAAAAAAAGTAAATAAATTGGGTTGACTAACATTTTGTTTAACTTGAGATCGTGTTATTTCTAAGTTGTGGGCATATTTCTTTCATTTTGGTGAGAGCTTGTGATATTACTTCCTTATTATTTTTCTCTCAATTTACCATTCATTAGAGTGATTATTTTTCTTGGGTTTAATGTCTTTGTGAGAGTGTTACTACTACTGGTGAGATTTCAAGGTTTGACATGTCATTTTTAAAAGTAGCTCTGACAAAATCTACTTGGTTGATTCATGTGGATGGTTGATGTGGGTGTGATGTTTCTTTAGACTGGAGATAATGCTTATACTTTTATTTGATTGTTATCATTAGTCTGATTGAATAAACACGATTGTTTAAAAAAAATCATTTTGGATTTGAATTTTGTTTTCGCTTTATTTGCTAGCGAGTAGCAATAAGCTGGTTGGAGGATGTGTTGAGTGTTAGAAAGTGTATATTTATAAAGGAGAAAATCGTCATTTTACACTTCAAGTCTCACTAACATCTCTAATTTTATTTATTTAAGTCCCTTGTTATTTAATTATGAGTGTTTTGTTTTAATTAAGTATTTTATGTATTTTAGGGGTATCATGGTCATTTCACAATGAACGAGATATCGGATAGCAAAATGGACGTCACTATTGAATTCAGGATAGTCGAAAACCTTAAGATGAGCATAAAAGGAAAAATGGCACTGTTCATGGGTACTGTTCACGACACTATTCATATCGCGTCACTGTTCAAACCGTGTGCAAACCGTGTTACTGTTCAAACCGCGTGGTCAAACCCGTGGTCAAATCGCGAACTGTTGACTGATGATGTGGCGCAATCCTGTGCGTCCAAACTGTTTTTAATCTGATGACCATGATTTACTCAATGTATCTATAAAAAGGGTGCCTCTCCCCCCTAATTTGACACGCCTGAATCCATTTTTTAGCTTAGTCTTCTGTAATTCTTTCTCCATCTTGTATTTTCTACGTATTTTAATAAATTTTCATTTTATCCTTAGTTCAATTATGAGTAGCTAATTTTCTTTCAAGATTGGGTTGAAGGTGAAGTCTCAACATGTGTCATGGGCTTTATTTGGTAAATTTATTTTCTTTTCCCCTCTAATTTCTGTGGAGGTTTTGACTTTTCGTCGACAAATAATAATAATCTTGTCTAGTTACCACCCTAGTTTCACCGGCGCCCTAGTATAAGGTTATTATTATTTGGCACGATAAGCCCTTAGCACCATATTGATTAGAGTGTGGTTCATGAGGTGTGGATTCCCCCCTCATGATTTAATTGGTATTAATAAGGAATATTTAGCCCATGGTGCATGTTGATACGGATCCAGATACCCAAGCACTTTATTATAATAGTTTCCAGTTCAATTTAATTCTACTATTCCAATTTAAATTCCAGCATAGTTTAAATCATTTTTCCCCATAAATCCAATCACTCACTTACAAAATTAATTCTACACCGAATTAAAATCCAGCTCCTCGTGGGATCGACACTCGACACCATTGATCTATTCTACAATAGATTCGTGCGCTTGCGAGTTCAACAAAATTTGCACAATAATAATGCTGCGTATAATCAAGGAAATCATAACACTTATAATATTAATACTAAATACTGAAATTATCACTAAACAAATATCTAAGGGAATAATCTCATCATACTCAGACCTCTATGGACGGTGCAATGACGCACTCTCTTGATACCGTGATGTCCGGAGCTACACAGATAAATAGGGTAGTTTTATCTCATATCTCATCATATCTTCTACCCAGATATCCACGGATAATGCAATGATGTACCATTTGGGTACAATTGTATCCAAACTCAACGCGTTATCTCATATCTTATCATATCTTTACATGCATAATCTAGTCCACAAAAGACAAAATGTGCCTAAGTAAATGGCCTAAAGCCTCTGTGTGTGTACATAGATGGGGCCCAAAAAACCTCATATCTCATCTATATCTCTGTATCTGTATCCCTATTATCATCATATCGCATGCATATGCCTCTAAAAGGCAAAAGTGCCCAAACACATGGCCCAAAGCCTTTATATGTGTTCAAATGGGCCCTAAACGCCTCTCATCTCATCATAGTATTATAGCTGAAGGGGAAGAGTATTGTCTAATAATTTTAAAAACAATTTTTATACTCATATTTATATACTTTTTAATCACACTTTAAATCATATTTTTCTTTTCATTAACACATTTGAATCCACTTTTCTTGTCTTTAAAGTACTTTTGTGCTTTATTCAAAGTCGATATGGAAAACCATTAACCATACACTGTTTAAATAATATATCAATACGTGAATTAAAATTCATTTCGAGAAAATCACTAAGTTTGAGTATTTTAAATACTTATTTCACAAACATGCTTCACTATCATAATAAACTATGAAAGTATGTTTTATATATTCCACTCAAAGTGATGATGCTCAAATTTGGGTATTGTCAACATCCGCGGGTTTGTTCTCGTTTGTTGCTTCTCATAAATCAAGAAAATGACATAATTGCTTTCCATAAATATGAAGTACAACTAACAAGCTTGAAACAACATTTACCCGTAATAAATCATTCCTATATTCATAAAATTACTAAAATATCCTACATCCATAAATTAGTAAAATCCCATTCAAATCATAAATTACCGAAATACTATCAGAATCCTAAATTACCAAACTACCTTCCATTCAAATTACTAAAATATCCATAAGATCATAATTTACAAGATCACCCTCAGAGTATGAATTATCTAAATGCTCTTGCCGGTCAACAGTGACCGAAAATCAAGCGATGGCAATTGAGAGGCTAAAGTTAGACACTTCTTGCCTAGTTGAATTTAACTGCACCAGCAGTGAGCTCCCATACGCGGCAACAGTGTCGAAATCTAGCTCGACAGTTGTGAATCTCTAAATGGTTGATTGATAGCAAGCAGCGATCTCCGGTAGCGATGGATGGTCAGAAATGGTAGAGGATGAGGTGAAGACGTCAAAATCTGACATGAACAACAACGAATTGAGGTGAAAAAGTCACAGGTTTTCAAGCTTCCATTAGCAGCTTTTCGCAATGATGACGGCAAGGAAGTGATGGCTAGCTCACAAGTTTTTGTTTGGTACTTTGCTTAGCCAGTAAGGTGGCCAGAATTGTGAGATCAGTCCGGGTTAGTTTTATGGGTCGGGTTGACCTAATTTGTCAGTAGCTCTCTCTTTCTCTTGCTCTCTTTCAATTTATAGAACCAATTCTCTGTTTTCCTTTTTTTTTAAAGCTTAATAAAAATTAAGCTAATACTGGACCTGAGTGTTAAAATAAAATCTGACTACACGGTCATTGGATCGCGTTCAGGCTGTCTGGATTTCATATTGTAACAAATTTAAATTATTTTAAACACGATCCATTTATTAAACTCGTCAAATTTTATGACCCATATCCATCTATTCATGTCATAAATCAAGTCGCATCAAATTTACCCGTAACAATTTGTAAAAAGTCTAATGACTTTTAAAAAAACATTAAACGAAGAGGAAAAATAAAATAACTCACTTAATTTTGAATAATAAGTGCATGTGTTGCATTGATTTTCATTAAACTTATGGATTTTACTTTCTAATTCAATCAAAATCATTTTCCATTTATTATTAACTACAAAAAAGTGATCTACATGGTGATGGAAAAAATATGTCTCTATAAATACAAAATATGACAATACTAAAGATATGAAAATGAGAACTATTTTACAGTATAATAATTGAAAAATGCTCCATCATACACAAATTTTAATGAAAGACAATCAAGAATTATCATGAAATCATTTAGGTAATTAAAACTAATTACAACTAGAAAATTGTCAATTCTATTAGCTTTCTAAAGGAATTTGTCTTTGCCATTCAATGAAGATTTCTGCAAGATTTACCCTCTAACCGGAATACTAACAAATATGTTAGAGAAACTAAAAACGCTTGTTACCCAAAAACTTTTATGTGTTGTTATGATGAGATTTACGGTCGTTATTGTGTCTGAGTGATCCTCGGTAATTTTGATTTATTATTTTTTGTTGTAACGACAAGTCATATATCACTTTGCAACGATTTGGGTTTTATAGCAACATCTACAATCTACATTGCGTTAAGTAATCCTCTATAATTTTGATTTATTATCATTTGTTGTAACGACAACTCATATATCATGACTATAGCAGTTTTGACTTGTTCAACCCAAAATTGTTGCACTCAGAACCAATTAACCATTTGTCGTAACGATAAGGCATACAGAACAAGCACAGAAAATAATTTATTTATTAAATACCAGATCCGTGATTTTTTTTTAAGGATACTCAATCCATAAATATTTAACAAAACAATATAACATCTATCTCAATTAATGTGTGACCAATTATTTATATTGTCATGCATATGACATTTTTAAATTTTATTATTAATTGTTTTTAAACTTAGTGGTGTACCTGCAGCAGCGGCCACTCAAGCAGTCTCAATTACAGGGAGATTAATCAAAGGGGGGCACGTTATTAAAATATACAAATACTACGATACACTCTGTGCAGTTGGCCCACTTAACCCCTAATCTTCCTCTTCTTTAGTTAGCAGGTTGCTTAGGAATGCTCTTAGCCCAATCTACAATATTGCCTGCAAGATTTTGACCTGGACTTTGATCACAAGCTTGCTCTCCTTTATTCTCCTCTGGTGTCTTTTGGTCAATAAACTCAACGCCCCTATCGTTATCGAGTTGTAATCCTGGAAATATGTACGAACTTTAGCTTTTCAAAACACAATAAAATTCAGTCTCTCGTAAGGACACATGAACCTTAATACAGACACAACGTTCGTTGCATTTGAGTTCGCATTTCACACACATTAATTCAGAGTCATCTTTCCCTCCAATTTGCAAGCTGATTAAATATAATGTTTGCCCTAATTATAATATTTTTACCTTTATCAGTCACACCAAGAGCGTCATGAGGGTTATGAATGAGTTTTCCTTCATCGCAATCGCTAGGCGCCGGCGATTGTGCTCCCCCAATCTCTTCCAATGTCTTTCTACCAAAAGCCTGCTTGGCAATGTCTTGTACTCCCTTTTGTGCCTCTGAAATAATATTTGAAAAAACACCCTTTTAAAAAACTGTAAACTGAGTACTCTTGCTTATACAAAATTAAACTGAATATATAGAGTCAAAACACGATAAGTACTCTAATTAAGGACAACTGATTAAATTGATTAATTATTACGTACGATTAGCAACATTTTTGAGTGGATCGAAGATTCCAACGGCTACATTCAATAGCATTGACATGATCAACATCGAAACAAGCATGTTCTTCCCCATGATTTCAATGTCAATCAATGTCAATCCAATCAATTTAATTTTATTATCAAGTTAGAGAGATTCAATTTCTCTTGTTAATTCCCACTCCTTTCTTGCTTTTATATACGCTTCATTATTCCGATTATCAGGGCAAATGGAAGGCTATTGTAAATTTGTAATAACTATTTTTGGCACTTGTGTTGTCCGCATCGCATGTATGTCTTTGAATTGATCTCCGCCAATCGGATCTGCAAATTTGGGTGTTTTTTGTTTTACCTGTCCGCATAATTTTGCTCAAATATTTCTATTGTTACATATTTGTTTGATTGAGACAAATTGTCAAAATTTCCTAAATGTATTTACTAAACCTGAATCATTGGAAAAAAGAATGATAAAAAATCAATTTTTTTCTTATATTAATTTACTCAGATATAAAAGCTCAAATCTAGCGCCTGAACCTGATGTGTAATTAATTTAAATTATGGAAGTGTAGGAAATATCAGTTCCTAACAGTGTGAGCCTATGATATTGACAATAATAAGGGCAAGATCACGATGTGGAATGAAAAAAGCCTAGAGTTTCATGGGCCTTTTATATTGACCCTAAATATTGTGGACTTACTAAAATAAACAAATTCAACATATCATTTTATATCAAAATTCTCCCAAACTAAATAAGAAAAACTATGGCACTCAAATCCAATATTTAGGGAAAAAAAATTAAAAATCTTGAAAGCAATAAGGAAAATAATGAAATACTTAAAATTAAAAAATGACGATGAAAAAAATGAAATTTTCTGATCGACTGTAGGGCAGTATGGAATATGCATTTTGAGTTTGGTTTGTCTCATTGCAAACTTTAAGTATATTATACTCTCTAAATCAACACCTATACCAAGAGTTATGACCTTCGGCAAGTACCCTACTCATCATACGCAACCATCCTACATTGCAAAATATTTAATTTACCTTTCAATTTTTTTTTGGGTAACAAAAATATTTTATTTACCTTTCAATTCTAGTTTTTTTTTTGGGTAATGAACTTTTAAGTTTCAACAACATCTTTGTTGGATTGATTGGCAAATTCACTTGTTAATCTTTTGGAAAAATTAATAACAAATCTTCCTATATTTTCTTCCAATGCCATTTTTTTCCCGACTTCAGGTATTATATTTCTTTTGGTATTATCATGTAGGCACTGCAACCATTGCAACTAATAAAATAAATAGATCCATAGTTGAACCCATAAATCCACAGTTGAAATTCATGCCCAATTCTAAAAAAATTTTTAAAAAAATTCTCCACAACACATATGAAAGCTAGAACCCTCAACCTTGAAAATATAGGAAGGACTGAGGAAGTGCCCACAACTCAACCACGGAGTGGTTTAAATTTTGGGTATTACATCTGCTGCTATATGGAGTTGAAACAATATTTGATCTGAATTTAAGGTTATTCTCAACACTAATGAAATATTTCAATCACCCGCTACATATCTATTTATCTATCTATATATCTATCTATCTTTATATATTATGTTGAAGACCTTGACCATAGGATGAATTGATAGTGAACATATTTTGATTGATATTAGGTCATGCAGCTCATGCCTATTTGAAGGAATTGCATTAGAAGACACTCATTATGTTGGAAATGTTGGGAAATTGATGGGTGAAGCAGACATGCAACTAAAGTGAAATTTGAAATTCTAGTTATGCAACTCAAGAGAGGGGTGAATTGGGATTCTAAAAATTATTCAATACTAAAACAAAACTTAATGAAAATCTGAAACGAGTTTAAAGCAATAACAAATCAATTAATCACAATATGAAAAGATAAGGGAAGAAAGATTCAAACAGGGGGAATTTTACGTGGTTCGGCCAACCTCGCCTACGTCCACGCCTCCAAAGTTTCCGGGCTTGAGGATTCCACTAAGCAAGCCTCCAAGGCTTCAAATGCTTACAATTAACTTCCAAGGTGTCAATAAACCTTTACAAGAAGAGATTATCCCCAATCTCTTAACCCAAGTGTATCCTACCCCTTACAATCACTCAAAACAAAAGATTACAAATTGTTTCTCTCTCACACGATGTTTAAGATTTCAAATCAATACTTAATGTGCGAATAGATGAAGAATGAATTGTGTTTCAAGCTCTTTGAAGATTGTATTCTCGAGTATAAGCTCAATGATATTATCGTGATCAATCTTTGTTTGAATTTGAATGAGCTTATTTATAGTTGACCGTTGGGCTGAATTTTCAAATTGTCGGGTCGTCGTTTTTAAGATGTTGGATCACCGTTAGTGTCCAGAGGCTAATCTCTCAACTCTGTTCCAGGTCAGCGAGCCGTTATCAGAATGTCGGATCGCCATTAGTGTCCAGAAGGTAATCTCTCAACTCTATTCCAGGTCGGCGAGCCGGTATCAGAATGTCGGATCACCGTTAGTGTCCGGAGACTAATCTTCAATTTTGTTCCATGTCGATGAGCCGTTATTGTCCAGAGACTGATTTCAATTTTGCTTGATATCGGCGAGCCGTTATTGGCCATTTTCAGAATTTTATGAAATCCTTGTTATTTTCAAAATTCTCAAGGTTTTTGTTTTCAATTGATATCATTACCAAGAAATATTTTTCATAGAATATAAAATCTTTATAGAATGAGAGTTATGATTTTAAAAGAATATGAAAACTGTTTGAGCTTTTAAAAGATTAATAAATCTTAATCAAGTTTGTTATCATCAAAATCAATAATAAAGAAGAATTTATGTTAACAATCTCCCCCTTTTTGATGATGACAATCTTTACAAGAAAGTATTTGTGCAATTTTGCTCCCCCTTTTAAAAAAAATTGTAGGATTTAGCTCCCCTAAATATGTGCCCCATCAAATTTTAATCACACTTAAATATTTTATTCAATAGATTATAACTAAATTATTCCCTCCCTTCATCATAAAAGAGAAATGAGTTCGAAGAGATTAAAAAAAAGAAGTTCGGAGATTTACCCATGGCGTGCAAAAATTTCGGCAGAGTCTCCCCTAAAAACTGAATATATCCTCAACAACAAAAGCAGTTAAAACACTCCCATATAAACTCTAATTTAGCAACCAACCTCCATACCAACAAAATCTTTATCAACATAATGAATATGCAACCATACCATCCAAGTCAACACAATCACAAACACGGTTCAAATATCTAACGAAATTAACATAATCATAAACAAGGTTCAAATATCCACCAAAAACAACATAAACATAAGTAAAAATCAAATAGCATCATAAAACTACATGAGATGAGTAATGTTTGTGCGAAGTGCATAGGTATAAAAACTAGGATGGGGGCTGTGAAGAAGAACTGCCAGGATCATAACCAAGGTAACCAAGAATACGACGTTGTCCAGCAAGTAATTCCATCTGCTGATCTAACATCTGCTACCGAAAAGTCACGAAATCAGAGTGGAGCTACTGCTACAGTTGCTGGGAAAGTCCATCAACTCTGTCGAAGAGTTGCTGAAGACGGTCCTTATGAATAGAGGAAGCGGCAGGAGGCGCAGTGGGCTCAGCTGGCTCGGCTGCCTCGTCATCCTGAGAGGATGCTGCTGCTACTGATGCTGCTGCTGCTGCTACTCGGTGAGGGGCACGTGGTCTAGCTCCAAGGCGAAAGTCGGGTAACTCATCCTTGGAATAGATGTCATTTAGCATGCGATTATCCTCTGGGGCAATCAAAGTGTCTTCATTCTTTGAGGGTGATGTCTTTACCCACTTCCCCCGTTTCTTAAAGAACCCGATCGCAGACATAATCTCTCGACCTAACTTCGGGTCTTGACATAAACCGGCTCTGTGATGAGTACATTGAAATGCCTCAAAATCCTAGTAATGATGCTGCCATATGGAAGGGACCGGTTGGTCACTTTAGGTGTGGACAACATATAACGAAGGATAATGTAGGATAAGCTCACATGTCGTGTACGGATGAGGGAATCTAATACACCGACATCTACTCTAGTTACCTCATCGGTATGCCCCTGTCTAGAAGTGACCATGTGTTGGAGTATGATATAAAGTATGTGAACTTGGAATGGGAAAAGCTGAGACCTAAAGGGTAAAGATAAGATATCATCAGAAAGGTCCCGACGCCTACAAATGTTCCGTACGCCATCCACATGATGGAAATTATTAAATTCAAGCTCTTTCCTAGTTGTATAAATGTCTAAACCTCCAAAATGAATTCCAAGAATACCACATAAGTTGCCTTCATTTAACTCAATACGAACTCCTCCTACGAAAGTAATAATTTGAGCTTGCCGGAAAGAAGGGAGTTCCATATTGGAGTAAAATACTCGCACAAGGTTTTCATAAACATGCTCTTCTATACTTAAAGCCTTATTCCAATGACTAAGCATGTGAGTAATATCACTACCACAAATAGTAATATATGAAAACTCTGCAATGTCAAGATAAAAAGAGGGAGTTACCGGTTTGCCCATGAATTTATCACGAAAACGCTAAGTAGAGTTAGTATTACGAAAATGTAAACTCTCGAAG
Organism: Atalantia buxifolia; assembly: GCA_030444775.1. Classification (NCBI taxonomy): domain Eukaryota; kingdom Viridiplantae; phylum Streptophyta; class Magnoliopsida; order Sapindales; family Rutaceae; genus Atalantia; species Atalantia buxifolia. The sequence continues at coordinate 25,194,227 of CM059838.1, forward strand.
TCCTGAGAGGGAGGCCTAGGGGGATTGGAATCACGCGGGGTAGCATTTTTGGTTCGGGCACGCCGTGGTCGTGAAGCCATTGATGATTTTGGAAGAAAAGAAATGGACAGAAGGAGAGTAGAGAGTCCAGAGAGTGATTGGAAGTTGAGATTGGATAGAAAATGGAGGAAAATTTGGCGAAAAATGGCAAGAACAGTGCCGTTGGTTCTAGGGTTTTGATTTAAGGATTTTTCAATTTTTGACTCAAAAACGAGTTTTGATCGGTTAAAAAGGTTCTAAAGATGATGAAAAAGGTTTCTAATGCTTCAATTTAGTGAAAAATGACAAAAAAAGTGATTGATTTGAGAAAAGAGAACAAGGGAAGTCGCGGGTTGAGAGAAGAAGTGTTGGAGGCATCGCGTGAATGAAGAAGAAGATGGTCACTGTACACTTATCGCGTGATATCTGAGATATCGGCGAGCTGACAGCGTCCAGAGAGCTGCCTAAATTTTTTCATAAAAACGACGAGCCGTTATTTTACTATCGGCGAATCGATAGTGTCCAGAATGCTTGCTAAAGTTTCTGTCTGTAAACAGTTATCCGTTTATTGAGATAATGGTAATCCGATTTCTACAACTTATCATTTCGCACATTTATTTTAGTATTTGGCCAACAAATAATGTATTCCAAGATCATTTCATTGATCTGAAACGTTTTAAGAGCCATTTTAATGCATGATTACTAAACTTACATGTATTCAAACAATTAATGAACATTCAAGAATTAACAAGGGAAACACATCACTTGTATATCATGCTTAAGCATTCCATAGATATTAAGTCATTAAATCATCAATCAATCAAACAATTCAGTAGACTTAATGACATGAATAGAAATGTTAATGCGAAAATTTCATCATCCCAAGTTCATGCCAGATTTTCAAAAATTGTTCTTCCCCAAGAGGTTTGGTAAAAATATCGGCAAGTTGTTTTTCCCTAGGAATAAACTCTAATGTAATACCTCCTTTTTGCACATGATCTCTCAAGAAATGATGTCTTATTTCTATATGCTTGGTTCTAGAGTGTTGAATGGGATTTTTAGAAAGATTTATAGCACTAGTATTATCACACCTAATCGAAATTTATTCAAGGTTAATACCATAGTCTCTAAGTGTTTGTTTCATCTAAAGAGCTTATGCACAACAACTTCATGCAGCTATATATCTAGCCTCGGTAGTTGAAAGTGTAACGGAATTTTGTTTCTTATTAAACCATGAAACAAGTGAGTGACCTAGAATATGGCAAGTTCCACTAGTGCTTTTCCTATCAATTTTGTAACCGGCAAAATCCGCATCCGAATAGCATGTTAAATTTATATGAGTTCTTCTAGGATACTAAAAGCCGAGATCTATGGTTCCACCTAAATAACGAAAAATTCATTTTACGGCAAGTAAATGAGATTCTTTGGGACATGATTGAAATCTTGCACACAAACATACGCCAAACATGATATTGGGTCTACTTATAGTTAAATATAATAAAGATCCGATCATACCTCGATACATTTTGATATCCACTTCTTTGCCTTTTTCATCTTTGTCAAGCTTGGTTTTTGTGCTCATTGGAGTGTTTTTGGTCTTGGAGTCATCAATGCTGAATCGCTTAAGTAGATCTTTCACATACTTGGCTTGATTTATGAACATTCCTTCCTCATTTTGTTTTATTTGCAGCCCAAGGAAGTACTTCAACTCTCCCATCATACTCATTTCAAATTCATTACTCATACAAGATGAAAATTCTTTACACAACAATTCATTAGTAGAGCCAAAAATAATATCATCAACATAAATTTGAACAACAAGTATATCTTTGTTCTTATGCTTAACAAAAAGAGTAGTATCCGCTTTACCCATTGAAAAATCATTATCTAACAAGAAATTCTTAAGCCTATCATACCATGCTCTTGGTGCTTATTTTAATCCATACAAAACTTTAAACAACTTATAGACATGATTTAGATATTTTTCATTTTTAAAACTAGGGGGTTGTTTTACATACACTTCTTCCATAATATAACCATTTAAGAAGGCACCCGTCACATCCATTTGAAATAAAATAAAGTCCTTATGACATGCAAATGCCAACAGCATCCTAATTGATTCTAGTCTAGCTACAGGGGCAAATGTTTCATTAAAATCAATTCCTTCTTCTTGGTTGTATCCTTGAGCCACTAATCTAGCTTTATTCCTTACAACCACACCAGATTCATCCATCTTATTTCTAAATACCCATTTAGTACTTATGATGGATTGATGTTCTAGTTTAGGAGCTAATTTCCACACATTGTTTCTCTCAAATTGATTTAACTCCTCTTGCATAGACATAATCCAAGATTCATCATTTTCAGCATCCGCAAAGGATTTCGGTTCAATTTGAGAAATAAATGCAGCATGCTCACATGTATTTCTAAATGATGATCTAGTAGTTATGCCATATGAGGGATCTCCTAAAATTGCATCCTTTGGATGAGAAGAAACATACCTCCACTCCTTAGGGAGTGTTTGAGAAGTACCTTCATGTTGCTCCATGTTTGTTTGCTCTTCTTGTCCATTCTCTTGATTTCTTTGTGGTGCATTCTCTTGTTTATCCTTTGATGATTCTTCTTGTAACTCTCCATCTGCATCATCATAAACAACTCATTTCTCCATAGAGGAGGGATTAGACTCATCAAATATAACATGCATAGACTCTTCCACAACCAAAGTTCTTTTATTATACACTCTATAAGCCTTGCTTGTGTTTGAATATCCAAGAAAAATACCAACATCAGATTTTGGATCAAATTTAACTAGATTGTCTTTTGTGTTCAAAAACAAAACATTTGCATCTAAAAACTTTGAAATAGCCAAAATTGGGTTTTCTAGCTTTCTAAAGCTCATATGGAGTTTTATTAAGATTAGATCTAATCAACACCCGATTTAAAACATAACATGCAGTGTTAACGACTTCGGCCCAAAAATAATTTGGTAAATTATTCTCATTCAACATGGACAACTCCATTTTGTTGTGGAGTCCTGGGTGATGAAAATTGATGCTCAATGCCTAAATCGTTACAAAGATTTTCAAATGCATGATTTTCAAATTCTCCACCATGATCACTTCTAATACAAGTAATAGAATAACCTTTTTCATTTTGAACCTTTTTACAGAAAATTCTAAATGCATCAAAGGCATCATCTTTATTAGCTAAGAACAATACCCATGTGTATCTAGAATAATCATCCACAATCACAAATGCATAATATTTGCCTTTTAAACTAGAATGCCTTGAAGGTCCAAATAAATCCAAGTGAAGAAGTTGAAGTGGTTTTGAAGAGGAAATATGATTTTTGTTTTTAAAAGATGTTTTGATTTGTTTTCCAAATTGACAAGCTTCACAAATTCTATCTTTTTGAAAATCGATTTTTGGAAGACCTTTGACTAAATCATTTTTTCGAAATTTTTGAAATCAAATCCATGCTTGCATGTCCTAGTCTTCTATGCCACAACCGACTATTATCATGCAATGCCGAAAAGCATTTATCATTGATAGATCCACATTCTATGTCAATGATATAAACATTACCACATTTATTTCCAACAAATAAAACTTTACCATCACATGAATTCTCAATAACACAACTAGATTTATTAAAAACAACTTTATAACCTTTGTCACATAATTGACTAATACTAATCAAGTTGTGTTTCAAATTCTCAACCAAACATACATTCTCAATTAGAGTTGAGGATACTTTACCAACATTACCAATTCCGAGAATTTTTCCTTTTAAGTTGTCCCCAAATGATACATCTCCACCACTTTCAATTTTGATGAAGCTTGAGAACCATGCATAGTTTCCGGTCATGTGCCTTGAGCAATCACTGTCCAAGTACCATTTATTTTTCTTTAAGCCCTGCAGAGAAAAACTTAAGTCTTAGGTACCCAAAACTTTTTGGGTCCTTGAGTGTTAGTAATGGTTCCTTTTGGAACCCAAATGCATTTCATACCATAATATGCATTTCTTTTCACTGGACGCCTATTTTTTATATGACCATCTTGATTACAATAATGACATATAACTTGATTATTAATAGATATATTCTTCACAAAGTAGTTTTTATAATACTTTTGCTTCAAATTAAGCTTATAGCCAATACCTCCTTTATCAAACACGTATTTTTGGGAGTTTACCAAGTTGTCCAACATCTTTTGCCCATTTGTGAACTTTAGCACAATTTCATTTAGTTCATTACTCTTCTTTCTAAGCATTTAATTTTCATTTTTCAAGTCATTCACATATGATTCTAAATGCTTATGTGAAGTGTTAGAATTCTCAAATGATGCAACTCTATCATGCAATGTTTTATTCTCTAATCATAGGCATGTAATCTTTGCACTAAATGATTCATTTTCATTTTTAAGTTCTACCATTTTCTTTTTAAGGCAAACATTTTTTTTACTCATTTTCATCAATTCATCATGTAAATCTTTAAAAGCATCATGTAATTCACCATATGTAAGAAGATCACTTACTTTATTAAGTTCATCACATGATTCTTCCCCAAGGGCCCTGAGAGGTAAATTTGTCATCTCTTGTTGTTCTTCCTCATTACTTGTTTCCTCATCACTATCATCCCACGTTGCCACCACAGCTTTCTTTTTAAGTTTGTTGAGGAGAGGACATTACGATCGTATGTGTCCGAGCTTCTTACATTCATAGCAAGTGATTGGCTCTTTCTTCTCCTTTTTGTTCTTGTAACTTCTGAACTTTCTCTGCTCATTATTCTTCTTGAAAAATTTTCTTAATCTTCTAGCCAACATTGCCAACTCCTCATCATCCATCTCGCTTTCCTCATCACTCTCACGTTTTGAAACTTTGAGAGTAATGCTTTTCTTTTTTTCCTCATGCTCTTTTTCTACTGCCAAATCCTCTTCATATAAAATGAGAGAGCCATTTAAATCATCAATAGGTAAGACATTTAAATCTTTGGCTTCCTCATAGGTAGTCATTTTTTGTCTCCATTCCTTAGGTAGCGACCTAATAATTTTCTTAACTTTCTTACTATTAGAAAAAGTTTTTCCTAGGGCTCCTAGAGTGTTCACTATGTCCATAAATCTAGTGTACATAGAGTACACACTCTCATTTTGTTCCATTTAGAATAATTCATATTGTCGAGTGTACTTATTGATTTTAGACTCTTTCACTTGATTAGTCCCTTCATAAACAACCTCAAGTTTGTGCCAAATTTCATTTGCACTTTCACAACTTGACACTCTATGAAACTCCTTCTTATCAAGTGCACAAAACAAGGCGTTCATAGCTTTGGAATTTAGAGAAACTTTTCTCTTTTCCAATTCATTCCATTCCCGTTAAGGTTTTGGAATATCTTCCCCGACTTCATTTTTAGACAAGGGCATAAAAGGACCATCACATACAACTTCCCAAATTTCATAATCTAGTGCTTGTAGATAAATTCTCATTCTAGTTTTCCAATACCGATAATCATTTCCGTCAAAGAATAGTGGTCTAGTTGTGGACTGTCATTCCCTAAAGGTTGAATCATTTTGGGTTGCCATGGATCTTTTACTCTAGACGGTTAAGTCCTAACAAGAAAACCAAGCTCTGATACCAATTGAAATTCTAGTTATGCAACCCAAGAGAGGGGTGAATTGGAATTCTAAAAATTATTCAATACTAAAACAAAACTTAAAGAAAATCTGAAATGAATTTAAAGCAACAACAAATAAATTAATCACAATATAAAAAGATAAGAGAAGAGAGATTCAAACACGGGAATTTTTACGTGGTTCGGCCAACCTCGCCTACGTCCACGCCTCCAAGCTTTCCGGGCTTGAGGATTCCACTGAGTAAGCCTCCAAGGCTTCAAATGCTTACAATTGACTTCCAAGGTGTCAATAAACCTTTACAAGAAGAGATTATCCCCAATCTCTTAACCCAAGTATATCCCACCACTTACAATCACTCAAAACAAAAGATTACAAATTGTTTCTCTCTCACATAATGTTTAAGATTTCAAATCAATGCTTAATGTGCGAATAGATGAAGAATGAATTGTGTTTCAAGCTCTTTGGAGATTGTATTCTCGAGTATAAGCTTAATGATATTATTGTGATCAATCTTTGTTTGAATTTGAATGAGCTTATTTATAGTTGAAGTCGAAAACCAGCCGTTATGCACTTTCTACTCAATGTCAGATCACCGTTTGACTGGTCAATATGACCGTTGGGCTGAATTTTCAAATTGTCGGATTGCCGTTTTCAAGATGTTGGATGGCCGTTAGTGTCCAGAGGTTAATCTTTCAACTCTGTTCCAGGTCGGCGAGCCGTTATCAGAATATCAGGTTGCCGTTAGTGTCCAGAGACTAATCTTCAATTCTGTTCCATGTCAGCGAGCCGTTAATCAAGGATGTCGGCGAGCCGTTATTGTCCAGAGACTGATTTCAATTCTGCTTGATGTCGGCGAGCTGTTATTAAGGATGTCGGCGAGCCGTTATTGGCCATTTTCAGAATTTTACGAAACCCTTGTTATTTCTAAAATTCTCAAGGTTTCTGTTTTCAATTAATATCATTACCAAGAAATATTTTTCATAGAATATAAAATCTTTATAGAATGAGAATTATGATTTTAAAAGAATATGAAAACTGTATGAGCTTTTAAAGGATTAATAAATCTTAATCAAGTTTGTTATCATCAAAATCAATAATAAAGAAGAATTTATGTTAACAAAATTGAGAAATAATGAGACAATAGAATCACACAGGGACACCAGGAATTAGGTGATTTGCCTTTTAGCCTACGTCCACGGGCGAAAACAGAATGAAAATATTTTACTAGTGAAAAGAAATTACAAGTATTGTAGTATTTTAGCTCACAACCCAAAATCCTAATATACTCAAACTCTCAAATCACTACTCTCTAAATAAAGAGGAAGAACTGAAAAGAATTCGACGATTTACAAATGAAGGGAGCCAACATTTTTATAGCCAAACTTTGGCTACTGTGCATTATTATTTGTTGAGTGTCAGAAAGTGTATATTTATAAAGGAGAAACTCGTCATTTTACACTTCAAATCTCACTAACATCTCTAATTTTATTTATTTAAGTCTCTTGTTATTTAATTATATGTGTTTTGTTTTAATTAAGTATTTTATGTATTTTAGGGGCATCATGGTCATTTCACAATAAACGAGATTTCGGATAGCAAAACGGACGTCACTTTTGAACTCAGGACAGTCGAAAACCTAAAGAGGAGTATAAAAGGAAAAATGGCACTGTTCACACGTACGGCACTATTCGCATGTACGATACTGTTCATGAGTACTGTTCACAACACTGTTCAGATCGCGTTACTGTTCAAACTGTGTGCAAACCATGTTACTGTTCGAACCGCGTGGTCAAATCCATGATCAAACCGTGTTACTGTTCACTGATGACGTGGCGCAATCCTGTGCATCCAAACTATTTTTAATCCGATGGCCATGATTCACTCAATGTATCTATAAAAAGGGGGTCTCCCCCCCCTAATTTGAGACCCCTGAATCCATTTTTGAGCTTAGTTTTCTGTAATTCTTTCTCCATCTTATATTTTCTATGTATTTTAATAAATTCCCATTTTACCCTTAATTCAATTATGAGTGGCTAATTTTCTTTCAAGCTTGGGTTGAAGGTGAAGTCTCAACATGTGTCATGGGCTTTATTTGGTAAATTTATTTTCTCTTCCCCTCTAATTTCTGTGGAGGTTTTGACTTTTCGTTGACAAATAATAATAATCTTGTCTAGTTACCGCCTTGGTTTTACCGGCACCCTAGTATAAGGTTATTATTATTTGGCACGATAAGCCCTTAGCACCATATTGATTAGAGCGTGGTTCATGAGGTGTGGATTCCCCCCTCATGATTTAATTGGTATTAATAAGGAATATTTAGCCCATGGTGCATGTTGATACGGATCCAGATACCCAAGTGCTTTATCTCAATAGTTTCCAGTTTAATCATTTCTGCCAATCCAATTTAAATCCCAGCATCATCTAAATCGCTTCCACACAAATCCAATCACCCATTTACATAATTAATTCTACACACAATTAAAATTCACCTCCTCGTGGGATCGACACTCGACACCATTGATCTATTCTACAATAGATTCGTGCGCTTGCGAGTTCAACAAAATTTGCACAACAAGTTTTTGGCGCCGTTGCCGGGGACGTAAGTATTTTAATTTGTAGAATTAATTTTTTTGTAAATAATTTTATTATTATTATTATTTTAGTTGTTTCCTTGTAATTTTTTTTCTTAATTAATTAAAAAAAATCGAATCTACATTTTAGGTAAGAATTTCTTTTTCTCTTCTTTAAATTTCTGCAATTTAATTTTCAAGTTATTTTTTTTTGTAATTTTTCATTTATCTCATTAATTTATTTTTATTTTATTTCACGTATTTGTTTTAGTGTATTTTGTTTTTATAGAAAGGTTGTAACAGCGCAATAAGGTTAGTATCGTAATTTCTCCTTCTCCTTTATTTTTATTTATTTTGTTCTCATTTTTATTTTCTTTGCATGCATGGTCGTAGGTCATTATTACCTAATCTTGAACCTATAGACCTTGAATTAGAAAGAACACTTCGCACACACAAACACATCGCACTTAAAGAAAAAATTGAAATAGATTTGCAACAACCAGAACCACAGGAGAGGCCATTTAAGGACTACTTCAGTCCTTTAGCTAATTTGAGCACATCATGCATTAGATACCCAAATGTAGCTGCTAGGAGTTTTGAACTAAAACCTAGTGTGCTAAATTGTCTCCCAACATTCTATGGCCTAGAAAATGAGGACCCATATAATCATCTGAATGATTTTCATACAATTTGTCAAACTTTTAAATATGAGAATTTTTCAGAAGATGATGTTAAACTTAGACTATTCCCATTTTCTTTAAAGGATAGAGCTCGTTCATGGTTCAATACATTGCCTGCTAATAGCATTACAACATGGGAACAAATGGTGACAAAATTTTTAAATAAATATTTCCCAGTGCATAAAACGAATGCTATTCGCAGGGAAATCTCAGAGTTCACCCAGAGAGAAGACGAGCAGTTTTTCGAAGCATGGGAGCGATTCAATGGGCTACTTTTGAAGTGTCCACATCATGGGTACGAGAAATGGCACCAATGCCAATACTTCTTTGAGGGATTATTGCCAAATGTGCAAGAATGGCTAATGGCGACAAGTGGAGGAGAGCTAATGTCAAAAAGTGCATCAGAGATTTGGGATTTCTTCTAGGGACAAGCAGATAATTCCCAACAACGGAGTCGATCACTCAGGAATACTAGAAGAATTAAAGGAGTGAATGAGGTTCACATTGGCGAGTCAAGTTCAGGAATCAAAGAAGTTAAAGAGATAATTGAAGTTCTCTCTCGACAAATAGCATCGTTAACGACTGCTAAATCATCAGAGCAACAAGACCATGACTCATACTCAGATCAAGCCAATGCCATAGGTGTAATGAGAAAACCATCAAATTACAACCCATACTCCAACACATATAATCCTGGATGGAGAGATCACCCCAATTTTTCATGGTCTCAAGGATTCCAACAGAATGGACCAGCAGCTCCAACTCCACCAATGCAACCAATTCCTCAAGTCTCTCAAGCCTCTCAGCCACCATTTAGACCATACAATCAGAACCAGAATTACTCTCAAACCAGACAATGGGAGGACTCATTCCAGAATTTGAAGAATGTTACTCAATCTACAATCGAGCAACAGAACCGCACCATTGATGGACTACGGAATGAGATGAGAGCAGGCTTAAACTCACAAGCCTAATCAGTTTCAAGCCTCGAGAAGATGGTGGGAAAGCTTGCCTCTTCAGTACAAACTTTGGCAATGACTGTTGAGAAAGGCAAATTTCCAAGTCAACCAGTGCTTAATCCTAAAGGAGTACATGAAGCAAGTACCAGTTCACCACAGCAGCATGGAGAGGTCAAAGCCGTTATGACCTTGTGAAAAGGGAAAGAAGTCGACAACAAAGTGGAGATGCCAGTGACAAAATCAACTCAGATTGTACCTGTAAATGCTGAGGACTCACCACCGGAGGAGAAAGAAGAAGCCAACCCACGAGAATACATTCCTAAAGCTCCATTCCCTCAGAGGTTAGCTAAAGGAAAGAAAGGAAAATCCACAGGTGAGATTCTTGAAGTCTTCAAACAGGTAAGTGTTAACATTCCTTTACTTGATGCAATAAAACAAGTTCCATCTTATGCCAAGTTTCTTAAAGACCTTTGTACTAAAAAGAGAAACATTCATGTTCAGAAAAAGGCATTTTTAACTGAAAATGTTAGTTCTATACTCCAACACAAAATTCCTCTAAAATGTAAAGACTCAGGCTCCCCCACTATTTCATGTAGTATAGGGAACCACACAATTGAGAATGCTTTGTTGGATTTAGGAGCTAGTGTTAATCTTTTGCCTTACTCAGTATTTGTAAAACTTGGATTGGGAGAATTACACCCAACTCCAGTGGTGTTACAGCTTACAGATCGGTCCACGAAAATACCTCGTGGTATTGTGGAGGACGTGCTTATCCTGGTAGACAAGTTTTATTTTCCTGTTGATTTTATTGTAATTGATACTCAACCAATACAGGATTCAAGGAAGCACATCCCCATTATCCTAGGCCGACCATTCTTGGCAACTGCGGATGCTCACATTCAATGCAGAACTGGAAATATGCAGTTGTCTTTCGGAAATATGACCATGGAGCTTAACATCTTCAACATTGCCAAACAACCTCACAATGCAGATGATGGAATTGTTGATGTGGATTTAATTGAAGCATTAGTTGATGATAATTTTGTTTCAAACCTTAGTGATGACCCTTTACAAACATGTTTAACTCACTTTGGTTTGGATTTTGATGTTGACAGATCAGTCGATGCGGTCAACGCCTTACTTGACTCAGCACCATCCATGGACACTAATAAATGGAAGTCAAGAGTTGAACAACTAGCACCATCAGAGAAGAAAATCATCCCATCATCAGAGTCACCACCGAAACTCGAGCTCAAACCATTACCCAACACTTTGGAATATGCGTTCTTGGGAGAAGAAAGCACTCTACCGGTAATCATCTCATCATCCCTAAATGACGAGCAAAAAGGTAAGTTGTTGGATGTTTTAAAAGAGTACAAAAGAGCATTAGGATGGACCATAGCAGACATAAAAGGTATAAACCCAGCAGACTGCATGCATTACATTCACCTTGATGAAAATGCTAAATCTATTAGGGAAATGCAACGTCGGTTAAATCCTAACATGAAAGAAGTTGTTAGAACAGAAGTCCTCAAGCTATTAGATGCATGTATCATTTACCCAATTTCTGATAGTTCATGGGTCAGTCCTGTGCAAGTTGTCCCCAAAAAGTCAGGAGTCACAGTAGTTACCAATGCTGATAATGAATTGATACCCACTAGAGTGACTACAGGATGGCGTGTATGCATTGATTATAGAAAATTGAATTCTGTCACACGTAAAGACCATTTTCCTTTACCATTTATTGATCAAATGCTTGATAGATTAGCAGGCCATGAATTTTATTGCTTTCTAGATGGCTATTCAGGATACAATCTGATTCCCATAGCACCAAAAGATCAAGAGAAAACTACTTTCACTTGTCCTTTTGGCACTTTTGCATATAGGAGAATGCCATTTGGATTATGTAATGCACCTACTACATTTCAACGTTGTATGTTAAGCATTTTTTCTGATATGGTTGAACGGTTTCTTGAGGTCTTTATGGATGATTTTTCTGTCTTTGGTGACTCATTTGATCAATGTTTACATCATTTGACGAAAGTTTTGCAGAGATGTATCGAGAAAAATTTGGTCTTAAATTGGGAGAAGTGCCATTTTATGGTAAAACAAGGTATAGTTCTTGGTCACATCATTTCATGCAAAGTTATTGAGGTTGACAAAGCCAAGATGGATCTCATTTCCAATCTTCCTCCACCTAAAACGATCGAAGTAAGATCTTTCCTTGGGCATGCTGGTTTTTATAGACGTTTCATTAAGGATTTTAGCAAAGTTTCTAGACCCTTATGCAATCTACTTGCTAAGGATGTACATTTTGTCTTTAATGATTCATGTCTTGTGGCGTTTGAAAAACTAAAGCATTTGTTGACAACATCACCCATCATTCAGCCACCAAACTGGAGCTTACCATTCGAACTCATGTGTGATGCATCTGATTATGCAATAGGAGCAGTATTAGGACAAAGAGTTGATCGAATTCCTCATGTTATTTACTATGCTAGTATGACATTAAACGATGCACAGTTAAACTATTCAACTACTGAAAAAGAAATGCTAGCAGTAGTGTTTGCATTAGAAAAATTTCGATCTTATCTCATTGGTTGTAAAATTATTGTGTTCACCGATCATGCTGCTCTGAAATATCTTCTCACAAAGAAAGATGCAAAAGCTAGATTAATTCGTTGGGTGTTACTTTTGCAGGAGTTTGACTTAGAATTCAAAGATAAGAAAGGTTCTGAAAATGTTGTGGCTGACCATCTATCTCGTCTCCACTTTGACATCAACACAGAACCCTTAACATTAAATGAGTCATTTCCAGATGAACAATTAATGAGTGTGGAAGTATTACCTTGGTATGCTGATATAGTTAATTATCTTGTTACAGGTAAACTTCCAGAGCATTGGACCAAGCAAGACAGAGCCAAATTCTTTGCAGAAATAAAGAATTTTTTCTGGGATGACCCATATCTGTTTAAGTATTGTGCAGATCAAATTATTAGATGATGTGTCCCAGAGAATGAATTTCAGAACATTCTTTCATTCTGCCATGAACAAGCTTGTGGAGGCCATTTCAGCGCTAAGAAAACAGCCACAAAAGTTCTACAATGTGGTTTCTATTGGCCAACTATATTTCGAGATGCTTACACCTTTTTTTCTTCATGTGATAGGTGTCAACGAATGGGGAGCATTACACGAAGGAACATGATGCCACTAAATCCAATTTTAGTGGTTGAAATTTTTTATGTATGGGGTATCGACTTCATGGGACCGTTTCCCCCATCTTTTGGCCATCAATACATATTGGTTGCTGTTGACTATGTTTCGAAATGGGTAGAGGCAATTCCATGCAGAACCAATGATCATAAAGTGGTGATAGGGTTTTTGAAAAGCAACATTGTTTCACGCTTTGGATTCCCTTGAGCAATAATCAGTGATGGTGATACCCACTTTTGCAACAAATCATTCAAAGCACTTTTGACAAAGTACTCCATCACTCATAAAGTGGCGACCCCGTATCATCCGCAAACCAGTGGCCAAGTTGAGATCTCCAATCGAGAAATAAAGCACATATTAGAAAAGACGGTAAGGCCAGACAGAAAAGATTGGTCATTAAGACTCGATGATGCATTATGGGCATATAGAACGGCTTTCAAGACCCCAATTGGGATGTCACCCTACAGGCTAGTGTATGGAAAAGCTTGCCACCTACCTGTGGAACTCGAGCATCGTGCGTATTGGGCCATCAAGAAATTCAATTTTGACATGCAGCAAGCTGGCTCAGAAAGACGATTACAGCTGGAAGAACTTGATGAAATTCGCAATGATGCATACGAAAATGCCAAGGTTTACAAGCAGCGAATGAAAGTCTTTCATGATAAGCAGATTATGAGAAAATCTTTCACTACAGGTCAGAAAGTACTTTTATTCAATTCTCGTTTGCACTTATTCTCAGGTAAGCTACGTTCTTGATGGTCTGGCCTCTTCATTGTTCATACTGTTTTTCCACATGGGACAATTGAAATTAAGGACCCAAAGAATGGTGTCACGTTTAAAGTTAATGGTCAAAGATTAAAGCCATATCTAGAATACCAACCACATGGAGAGGACACTGAAATAAATTTAAGTGACCCACCACATTTGAATTAAGATTTTTCTGTTTTTTCGGTTATTTGATTTATTTTTTTTCATTATTTTTATTATTATTTTGCTAATTGAAATTATTTATGCATAAGTGTGTTTGTTTAACCATTAAGTTTTCTTTTATCACTTCTAATCATGAGACAGATCCTCTTGAACATCCTTAGATGACTTCAACGTGTCCAATCTCATCTCAGAGGCCAGATACGATTTTGTAAAACACATCGTATTTGGAAGCTACAACCACCAGAGTTAATATCCCACGTTGAGGATTTAGAAAGCCAACTCAGAGACATTGAGAGAAGTGTCTACAACATCCAGTTGGAGCTTGAGTTTTTGTGTTCTAGTTTGTCACCCCGGTTAAGTAGCGGATAACGGTACTCCGTGACAATCAAGTCGGTTACTTCAGTTTCCCATAATTACTAATCTTCTGAGGCGAAGGTATGGACAGAAATGAGATCTTGGCAAAGCTTCACAATCGATTCCCTTCACTTCCTCAGAATGCCCTCCTTACAATCTATAAAACTCGGTCTGAACGCATGCGCTTGCTCATGAGGAATAACATACCTGCTGATATTCGCTGGTTAATAGAGGCCAAAGTACGCTTGGCAGGTGAGTTGCCTCCCAAATTTATTGCATACATGCCTGGTTGTGGTAAAGGAAATTATGCAAGAAAGCGAAGAGCTCGGAAAATTTCTGTTGCTTGTCATAAGTGTGCCAGAATGATATGCAATAAAAAACGATGTTCTTTAGGAATGGTGTCTGATAACAAAGAAGATAAGATTCAATTCATTAGGGATGGCTTGAATAAGGAGTCATTGGATGATATCCTTTTGTCTCTTGAAACGCATCCCAGTGGATATGTGCAAGGAGCGATTCTCCAGTTATGGCCATCATTTCAGAAAGAGCATGCACGATACAGTCTCGGGAATCTGACTATAAACGACCCTGTTTGCCAGTTTACAAGAAAACTGGATGGGAAGCCTATCCTCGACCCATAGAGGGCGTTGAAGCCGTTTCTGGACGTAAAACCAGAGGAAGATGTGAGCCACAGTCGCAACTACCTGTAAATATCCTTTTACTTTACTGTTATTTTATTTCACTGTTATTTTACCATCTGCATTATTGTCTTTAATAATTTTATTTTATCATTATTTGCTTTTCCTTTTTACTGTTTCCTTTTTTACTCTCGAGCCATGTGCATT
Source organism: Atalantia buxifolia (assembly GCA_030444775.1). Taxonomy (NCBI): domain Eukaryota; kingdom Viridiplantae; phylum Streptophyta; class Magnoliopsida; order Sapindales; family Rutaceae; genus Atalantia; species Atalantia buxifolia. Next base: position 25,209,427 of record CM059838.1, read on the forward strand.
ACATGATTAATTTGACAGACATGATACCTCATTCACAGCTGTGATCCACTGCCGCCAAGATCTTTAAATATGATTCTTTTCGTTTGCACTCACAAATTATTTTTGAGAAGTATCCTAATGGCAGCTACTTCCAATAAACAATTCAAGAATATTTGTGTGCTTTCTGGATTTAACTATGGCAAATATAAAGAGTTCTTTGAGGCAGCCATTGATCTTGGTCGATGCATAGCAGAGAAAAAATTACACTTAGTATACGGCGGAGGTGACCGAGGGTTATCAAAATTGGTCTCAGAAACTGCTTTTGTCAGAGGAAGTCAAGTGTTAGGCATCATACCACAAGCCCTAAAACCTTTGGGCTGCTTGTCTAACTCGCCGACTGGAGAAGAGTTAGTTGTCTCAGGTATGCAAGAAAGAATAACCGAAATGCTTAATCATGCTGATGCTTTTATTTTCTTACCAGGAGATCTTGCAACTCTAGAGGCACTTATCACTTTAGCATCTTGGGCCCATCTGCACATTCATCAAAAACCCATCGGTTTGTTAAATGTCAATAATTTTTATGATGGCTTTATCGCATTTCTTAACCATGCAATAAAGAACTACTTCATTCCTTCCACAGTAAAAAATCTTTTTATTTGTGCTCACACTGCTAATGAGCTACTTGATCTATTACAAGCTTATCGACCAGAGCCAGATCCCAAGACCTTGGTGTTGGAGTGTACAAATAACGATGGTAACAAAAGCAGCAGTAAGAAGTACAAATTAGATTTAAACCTCCGCCTGTAAATATTTTATTTTGTGTTGCACCACCCAGGTGATGTCTTCTAAACTCTACTTCTTTCCTTTAAAACATTGAGGACAATGTTTCGTTCTGGTTGGGGGGAGGGGATAGTTGACAATTGTGGAATGTTGGTTAAGTTTTTACTAATTTTTGTTGTAGAAACTAACTGTTGCTAACTTTTTGTGTTGAAGATGGTTGAATATGGAGTGTAGTTACTCTAGAAACGCATCTTCTTAGCTAAAAAAAAATAAAAATAAATAAAAAATAAATAAAAAAAGGAAAAAAAATAATAATGAAAAAAAAAATTTCTTATTTTTCGTGTGATCTTTCTAACTTTTTCTTTTTGACTTCTCCTTTATAAATATGCATTTTTAAATTTTTGAGTCAAAGATGGTTGAATATAGAGAGTAGTGCCTCTAGAAACGCATCTTCTCAGTTAAAAAAAATTATTTTTCTATCATTTTAAGTGTAACATTTTCAATTAGTTTTTCTGCATCATTTTCACATTTTTGCATGCATATTTTTCCTTTCATGTTTAGAATAGGTTGGGGGGTAGAATGTTATTTAAAAAAAAATAGTGGGATTTTGTTTCTATTTTTTTTTGGATGACATGATGACTTTCGAATTTTAGTATTTGTATTATCTTTGGTCTTGAGTGATGTTACACTATGTTTGCTACTTTACATGTTGATGTCGGAGATAAATATGAGTTTCTTGACAGAATTGACATGTCATAATGAATACCAAGTGAGCTTTTGAGCCTATTATTTTTCTTGGAGAGTAACCCTGTTTGCCCATTATTCATACAACTTAGCAGTTTACTATTTTATATACGATCTCTATATTCTTTTGAATCAACCCTCTAAAAAAAAAATTGCTTTAAAAAAAAAAAGCGTTGCTACATCTGAAGGTCCATTTAACTAGTAGATATGGAGGAGTATCTAGAGCCCTAAAAGATGATGGAAAGGCCATCTTTGACCCGTTTCAGCCTTTCTAGCCATCCCTTATGTGAAATATCCATAGTCAGCCCTTTTGAGCCTTTTATTAAAAAAAAAAACATTTTTCTTTGTCAACTTATCGTCTTGACTCACTCCAATTTGGAGTATTACCCGATATCTTACAAGTTCCATCACCTATTCATGTTTGAGAAAAATATAAATAATTATTTTGTTTAGTAAAGTTGTGCAATACCCAAAAAAAAAAGAAAAAAAAAGAGAAAGAAAAAAAAATTCTCTAAAAAAAAAAGAAAAAAAAGAGAGATATAATACAATAATAAATAAGTGAAATGCACTTTTTAGTTTAAAAAATATATATATTATTTTTCTCAAACATATATTTTGTTTTCTCTATTTTCCTTTCTTTGTTAACCATGTCCATAGCCCACCTTATATCCTAATAAAAGTCCTTCTTGATTTTAGGGAACTATAGTCTGAAGTAGAAGCTAGTTATATGGGCTAAAATGATGTAGTGGTGCATAAAAAAAAAAGAAAAAAAAAGTAAATAAATTAGGTTGACTAGCATTTTGTTTGACTTGAGATCGTGTTATTTCTAAGTTGTGGGCATATTCTTTTTATCTTGGTGAGAGTGTGTGATATTATTTCTTTACTATCTTCACTCTATTTATTATTCATTGAAGTGACAATTTTTATTGGGTTTAATTTCCTTGTGAGAGTGTCACTATTACCGGTGAAATTTTGGGGTTTGACATGTCATTTTTTAAAGTAGCTGTATTTACTTGGTTCATTCATGTGGATGGTTGATGTGGGTGTGATGTTTCTTTAGACTGGAGATAATGCTTATACTTTTATTTAATTGCTATCATTAGTCTGATTGAATAAACAAGTTTGTTAAAAAAAAAAAAATCATTTTGGATTTGAATTTTGTTTTCGCTTTATTTGCTAGGGACTAGCAATAAGCTGGTTGGGGGGTGTGTTGAGTGTCAGAAAGTGTATATTTATAAAGGAGAAACTCGTCATTTTACACTTCAAATCTCACTAACATCTCTAATTTTATTTATTTAAGTCTCTTGTTATTTAATTATGTGTATTTTGTTTTAATTAAGTATTTTATGTATTTTAGGGGCATCATGGTCATTTCACAATAAACGAGATTTCGGATAGCAAAACGGACGTCACTTTTGAACTCAGGACAGTCGAAAACCTAAAGAGGAGTATAAAAGGAAAAATGGCATTGTTCACACGTACGGCACTATTCGCATGTACGATACTGTTCATGAGTACTGTTCACCACACTGTTTAGACCGCGTTACTGTTCAAACCGTGTGCAAACCATGTTACTGTTCAAACCGCGTGGTCAAATCCATGGTCAAACCGTGTTACTGTTCACTGATGACGTGGCACAATCCTGTGCGTCCAAACTATTTTTAATCCGATGGCCATGATTCACTCAATGTATCTATAAAAAGGGGCCTTCCCCCCCTAATTTGAGACCCCTGAATCCATTTTTGAGCTTAGTTTTCTGTAATTCTTTCTCCATCTTGTATTTTCTACGTATTTTAATAAATTCCCATTTTACCCTTAGTTCAATTATGAGTGGCTAATTTTCTTTCAAGCTTGGGTTGAAGGTGAAGTCTGAACATGTGTCATGGGCTTTATTTGGTAAATTTATTTTCTCTTCCCCTGTAATTTATGTGGAGGTTTTGACTTTTCGTCGACAAATAATAATAATCTTGTCTAGTTACATTCTGGTTTTTCTACACCCTACTATAAGGTTATTATTATTTGGCACGATAAGCCCTTAGCACCATATTGATTAGAGCGTGGTTCATGAGGTGTGGATTCCCCCCTCATGATTTAATTGGTATTAATAAGGAATATTTAGCCCATGGTGCATGTTGATACGGATCCAGATACCCAAGTGCTTTATCTCAATAGTTTCCATTTTAATTATTTCTGCCAATCCAATTTAAATCCCAGCATCATCTAAATCATTTCCACACAAATCCAATCACCCATTTACATAATTAATTCTACAAACAATTAAAATCCACCTCCTCGTGGGATCGACACTCGACACCATTGATCTATTCTACAATAGATTCATGCGCTTGCGAGTTCAACAAAATTTGCACAACATTATTTTATTATTTATGATTATTTTTTTCTTCTTCCCTATGCGGCGCGACACCGTTTTTTTTCTTCATTTTTTTTCTTTTTTTTTTCTTCTTCCTCTTTTGTCTTCTTTCTTTTTTTCTTTTGCTTTTGCGGTGGGGCATTGAGCAGTGCCCCACCGCTCACCTTTTTGACATTCTCCCACTTGGAGATTAGATTGAGAACCAATCAATCTCCACACTATCCTTTTTGCTTCGCCATAGTCATGTTGCTTATGTCTCTACTAAGTTGTCAGCATTGATCGGCTTGGTCAAAACATCTACTAAGTTTTCCTTGGTATGAATTCCTTGCAAATCCATACTTTCACCTTCCACTACTTCGTGAACGAAGTGATACTGTACCCCTATGTGCTTTTTCCTAGAATGAAAGGTTGGATTCCTTGCAATATGCAAGGCACTCTGACTGTCACAAAACACAGGAATTTTCTGTTGTTTGTGCCCGAGCTCCTCCAATAACCTTTGTATCCAACTAGCTTCCCTGCAAGCTTGAATGAAAGGTTGGATTCCTTGCAATATGCAAGGCACTCTGACTGTCACAAAACACAGGAATTTTCTGTTGTTTGTGCCCGAGCTCCTCCAATAACCTTTGTATCCAAATAGCTTCCTTGCAAGCTTGTGTAGCTACCATGTACTCTACTTCTGTTGTAGATAAAGCCACAACGGTCTGTAGTTTTGAAATCTAGCTTACAGCTCCTCCTGCAAGTACATAGCGAGTACTGGATTTTCTTTCATCAAGATCTCCTGCAAAATCTGAATCCACAGAGCCCTTAACAGTAAACTTTGATCCTTCAAAACATAATGCAACATCTGAGGTTCCTCTGATATATCTCAAAATCCTCTTCATAGCAGTCCAATTTTCTCCACTAGGATTCGCCAGCTATTTACTGACTGCCCCCACTGCTTGTGTAATGTCTGGTCTAGTACATATCATAGTGAACATTTACCTGTAATAAATCATTCCTATATTCATAAAATTACTAAAATATCCTACATCCATAAATTAGTAAAATCCCATTCAAATCATAAATTACCAAAATACCATCAGAATCCTAAATTACCAAACTACCTTCCATTCAAATTACTAAAATATCCAAGAGATCATAATTTACAAGATTACCCTCAGAGTATGAATTATCTAAATGCTCTTACCGGTCAACGGTGACCGAAAATCAAGTGATGGCAATTGAGAGGCTAGAGTTAGACACTTCTTGCCTAGTTGAATTTAACTGCACCCGGCCAAAGTGAGCTCCCATCTGCGAATGATCTGAAATCTAGCTCGGCAGTTGTGAATCTCTAAGTGGTTGATTGATAGCAAGCAGCGATCTCTGGTGGCGATGGATGGTCAGAAATGGTAGAGGATGAGGTGAAGACGTCAAAATCCGACATGAACGACGACGAATTGAGGCGAAAAAGTCATAGGGGTTCAAGCTTCCATCAGCAGCTTTTCGGTGGGTGTTTGGCAACGATGATGGCAAGGAAGTGATGGCTAGCTCACAAGCTTTTGTTTGGTACTTTGCTCAGCTAGTGAGGTGGCCAGAAGTCTGAGATCCATCCGGGTTAGTCTTATGGGTCGGGTTGACCTAATTTGTCAGTAGCTCTCTCTTTCTCTTTCTCTTTCTCTTGCTCTCTTTAAATTTATAGAACCAATTCTCTCTTTTCCTTTTTTTTAAAGCTTAATACAAATTAAGCGAATATTGAGTGTTAAAATAAAATCCGACTACACGGTCATTGGATCGCGTTTAGGCTGTCTGGATTTCATATTGTAACAAATTTAAATTATTTTAAACACGATCCATTTATTAAACCCGTCAAATTTTACGACCCATATCCATCTATTCACGTCACAAATCGAGTCGCATCAAATTTACCCGTAACAATTTGTAAAAAGTCTAATGACTTTTAAAAAAACATTAAGCGAAGAGGAAAAATAAAATAACTCACTTAATTTTGAATAATAAGTGCATGTGTTGCATTGATTTTCATTAAACTTATGGAATTTACCTTCTAATTCAATCAAAATCATTTTCCATTTATTATTAACTACAAAAAAGTGATCTATATGGTGATGGAAAAAATTTGTCTCTATAAATACAAAATATGACAATACTAAAGATATGAAAATGAGAACTATTTTACAGTATAATAATTGAAAAATGCTCCGTCATACACAAATTTTAATGAAAGATAATCAAGAATTATCATGAAATCATTTAGGTAATTACAACTAATTACAACTAGAAAATTGTCAATTCTATTAGCTTTCTAAAGGAATTTGTCTTCGTCGTTCAATGAAGATTTCTGCAAGATTTACCCTCTAACCGGAATACTAACAAATATGTTAGAGAAACTAAAAATGTTTGTTACCCAAAAACTTTTATGTGTTGTTATAACGAGATTTACAGTCTTCATTGTGCCTGAGTAATCCTCGCTAATTTTGATTGATTATTTTTTGTTATAACGACAAGTCATATATCACTTTGCAACAATTTGGGTTTTATAGCAACATCTACAATCTTCATTGCTTTAAGTAATCCTCTATAATTTTGATTTATTATCATTTGTTGTAACGACAACTCATATATCATGACTATAGCAATTTTGACTTGTTCAACCCAAAATTGTTGCACCCAAAAAGCAATTAACCATTTGTTGTAAGCACAAGGCATACAGAACAAGCACAGAAAATAATTTATATATTAAATACCAGATCCGTGATTTTTGTTTTTTAAGGATACTCAATCCATAAATATTTAACAAAACAATATAACATCTATCTCAATTGATGTGTGACCAATTATTTATATTGTCATGCATATGACATTTTTAAATTTTATTATTAATTGTTTATAAACTTAGTGGTGTGCCTGCCGCAGCGGCCACTCAAGCAGTCTCAATTACAGGGAGATTAATCAAAGGGGGGAGCACGTTATTAAAATATACAAATACTACGATACACTCTGTGCAGTTGGCCCACTTAACCCCCAATCTTCCTCTTCTTTAGTTAGCAGGTTGCTTAGGAATGCTCTTAGCCCAATCTACAATATTGCCTGCAAGATTTTGACCTGGACCTTGATCACAAGCTTGCTCTCCTTCATTCTCCTCTGGTGTCTTTTGCTCAGTAAACTCAACGCCCCTATCCTTACTGAGTTGTAATCCTGGAAATATGTACAAACTTTAGCTTTTCAAAACGTAATAAAATTCAGTCTCTCGTAAGGACACATGAACCTTAATACACTTAAAAAAAAAGAGACACAATGTTCGTTGCATTTGAGTTCGCATTTCACACACATTAATTCGAAGTCATATTTCCCTCTAATTTGCAAGCTGATTAAATATAATGTTTGCCCCAATTATAATATTTTTACCTTTATCAGTCACACCAAGAGCGTCATAAGGGTTATGAATGAGTTTTCCTTCATCGCAATCGCTAGGCGCTGGCGATTGTGCTCCCCCAATCTCTTCCAATGTCTTTCTACCAAAAGCCTGCTTGGCAATGTCTTGTACTCCCTTTTGTGCCTCTGAAATAATATTTGAAAAAACACCCTTTTAAAAAACTGTAAACTGAGTACTCTTTCTTATACAAAATCAAACTGAATATATAGAGTCAAAACACGATAAGTACTCTAATTAAGGACAGCTGATTAAATTGATTAATTATTACATACGGTTAGCAACATTTTTTAGTGGATCGAAGATTCCAACGGCTACATTCAATAGCATTGACATGATCAACATCGAAACAAGCACGTTCTTCCCCATGATTTCAATGTCAATCAATGTCAATCCAATCAAATTAAATTTATTATCAAGTTAGAGAGATTCAATTTTTCTTGTTAATTCTCACTCGTTTCCTGCTTTTATATACGCTTCATTATTCCGATTATCGGGGCAAATGGAAGGCTATTGTAAATTTGTAATAACTATTTTTGGCACTTGTGTTGTCCGCATCGTATGTATGCCTTTGAATTGATATCTGCCAATCAGATTTGCAAATTTGGGTGTTTTTTGTTTTACCTGTCCGCATAATTTTGCTCAAATATTTCTATTTCTATGCACTTGTTTGATTGAGACAAATTGTCAAAATTTCCTAAACGTATGTACTAAACCTGAATCATTAGAAAAAAGAATAATAAAAAATCAATTTTTTTCTTATATTAATTTACTCAGACATAAAAACTTGAATCTAGCACCTGAACCTGATGTATCATAAATTTAAATTATGGAAGTGTAGGAAATATCCGTTCCTAACAGTATGAGCCTATGATATTAACAATAATAAGCCAAGATCACGATGCGGAATGAAAAAAGCCTAGAGTTTCATGATCCTTTTATATTGACCCTCAATATTTTGAATTTACCAAAATAGATAAATTTAAAATATCATTTTATATCCAAATTCTCCTAAATTAAATAAGAAAAACTATGGCACTCAAATCCAATATTTTGGAAAAAAATATAAAAATCTATATAGCAATAGGGAAAATAATAAAATAACTGAAAATTAAAAAATTACGAAGAAAAAATGAAATTTTTAGATTGACTGTTGGGTAAAATGGCATATGTATTTTGGGTTTGGTTTGTCATATAGCAAACTTTGAATATATTGTACTCTCAAAATCGACATATGTACCACAAGTTATGATCTCCAATAAATACCCTACTCATCATACACAACCACCCTACATTTCAAAATATTTAATTTAGCTTTCAATTTTTTTTTTAGTAATGAAAATATTTTATTTACCTTTCAATTCTTTTTTTGTTTTGGATAATGAACTTTCAAGTTTCAACAACCTCTTTGTTGGATTGATTGGCACCTCTGCCCGTTAATCTTCTTGAAACAAATAGTAACAAATCTTTCTATATTTTCTTCCAATGCTTCCCTCCCCCCCCCCCAACCAAAATTTCAGGTATTATATTTCTTTTGGTATTATCATGTAGTCACTACAACCATTGCAAATAATAAAATAAATAATCCAACCCATAAATCAATAGTTGAAATCCATGCCCAATTGTAAAAAATTTGAAGAAAATACTCTACAACACATAAGAAAGCTTGAACCCTCAACCTTGAAAATATAGTGAGGACTAAGGAAGTGCCCACAACTCAACCATAGAGTGGTTCAAATTTTGGGTATTACATCTGCTGCGGGATAGACTTCAAACAATATTTTATCTGCATTTAAGGTTATTCTCAACAGCAAGGAAATATTTCAATCACTTACAATATATATGTTGGAATTTCATTTTTGCACTAAAGTACAGTTATTTTGCATAACTTTGTTGAAGACCTTGACCTTAGAAAGAATTGACAGTGAACATATTTTGATTGATATTAGGTCATGCGGCTTATGCCCATTTGAAGGAACTAGATTAGAAGACACTCATTATGTTGAAAGTAGAAGAACGACAATATCTATTGAGTAGGGCTCGCCAATAGACATTAGCACTTGAATGATCACTGGTTCTGTCTTTCATCTTATAACCAAGAAATTTTTGATTGATTGATCTAAGGTTTAAGTTTGGTGGCATACATTATAAAGAGCTTGTGCAAAATGTCTTGCTATGAATGATGTCCTATAATTTCTCTAATTTTGCTAACTTAAAGTGATTGATAATAAAAAATTATTTGATTAAGACGACATGCCTCGCTCCGAAACCTCCAGAGCGAGTTTAAATATATATGACTGACTATACTGATATTAAACTTACTAATGAGGATTCCACTAAAAATTTGGCAAACTCTTCTCTATAAATGTAATATTCCCAACTTGCAAATTTATAAAACAAACACTCCCAAAAGGATTAGATATTCAACCAACATCCACAACTAACTTCCTCAATCAAAATATCAAATATCATCCAAACATCTAATGTCAAAATACAATATATTATCCTGAATCACAAAATATAGAAAAATTATACAATTTAAGATATTGCAACAAAATCATCTACGACTCCTACCACGATCACCTGACCATAATTTCAAAATAACTATTGTTTTTGTGTTGTACCTTCAAATCTCCTATGGTGGGGAATATAATGAAACAAGGTGAGTATAGAACTCAGTGGGCTCAATGAGTGGATAGTAATTTTTCAAAATAATCTTACTTAAAAATAAATTAATATTTTCACTAAACAATTTCATCAAAATATAATAAGAACTAAATAAACTTATTTAATTTAAATCATGTACCAATGTAACAATAATATATAATGCTGCATAGAATCATGAAATCATAACACTTATAATATCAATATTAAATACTAAAATTATCACTAAGCAAGTACTTAGAGGAACAATCTCATCATACTCGGACCTCTATGGATGGTGAAATGATGTACTATCTAGGTACCATCATGTCTGGAGCTACATAGATAGATAGGGAAGTTTTAGCTTATATCTCATCATATCTTATACCCGAATCTCCACAGACAATGCAATGATGTACTATCTGGGTACAATGCAAAATATGGTTGTCATATTATTATAATTTAAAATTTTTGTAGTTTGTTTTAGTTCTAGGTTACTATAAATACCCTTATAGTCTTTGTTGTAAGTATCAAGTGAGGAATGAAGAATTAAAAAAGAGAAAGAAGAGTGAGTCGTGCGTGTTGTGGTCTCTCTCTCGTAAAATATCAATAAATTTCTTTAGTTCAGCAAAATTATTTTATTGTCCAAGTAGTTTCATTTTTTAGCAATATAGCCTTCCTCAATTTTTCAACCATTAGTATCATAGCATGGTTGGTCAAGAACTGCAATAGCAGTGTTGTTGGAAGTTCATAACAATTGAAGACTAACATAGAGAAGCTGTAAAAGTATAGTGAAGACGATCAAGGGTTGTTTGGTAGAGCTTCATTGGGTCGTGAAGAATTTGAAACTCTTAAGTTCGTTGATGAAGATCAAACTTGCTTGGCATTGCCAAAGTTTTGTAAGCACGATGGGTGACCTTCAAGTAGTTAAAGGAGTCAAGAAGCTCAACAACAAAAATTACAATACATGGGCAAAATTGATGGAGTCTTACTTACAATGCCAAGACCTTTAGGAGATTGTTTGCAGCAACGATGTGAAACTACCAACTAATGATGTTTCTTTGAAGAAGTGGAACATTAAAGCTAGGGAGGCCATGTTTGCCATCAAGAGTATAATTAAAGTAGAGATATTGTAACACATAAAGAAGGCTAAAACGCCTAAGGAAGTTTCATACACTTTTGCAATGATTTTTTCAAAGAAGGATAACACATGACTATAACTTTTGGAGAATGAACTACTTTCAATTTCATAATGAAATATGACAATATTGAGTACTTCAACAAGGTAGAGTCATTATGCCACGAAATTTCTAAGTACCCTACTGCTGCAATTTTTGAATTAGAATAAAAAGAATTATTTTTTATGGTTTGAGGCCTAAGTTTAGTAGCTTTGTTATAGCAGTCCAAAGGTTGGCTAACCCAACCAACCATTGAGGCACTAGAAAACTTACTTGCTGATTAAAAAGTAATTGACAAACAAATAAGTAAGGTCTCAATAAAGAATGACTAAGAACCTCTCTTCACTGATAAAAAAAAAGACATCGATTCAGATGACATAGTAACGAAGGATCTAAAGGAGATATTGATAAGTCATGAGAACACCAACAAGAAGATAGCTCATAGACAAGGGGAGCACAAAAGAATCAGGGCAACGGTGGCTATACAGGCCAAAAGAAAGTTCGAAAGGAATTGCTACAACTTAGAAAAAGGGGCCACATGGCGAAAGAATAACTTGCGACTGCCAATAACTCACATTGACAGTACAATCCTTATAATTCGATTTTTTCCACATAAAGTACCACTTCAAGATGTGTATTATGTCCTAATATGAAGAAAAACCTATTTTCAGCATCACAACTAACATTATTAGGCAACTATGTCTTGTTCAGTTATCAGATGTCATGGTGTATCAACACTTAAAAATCTCTGTGACACTTATTATGGAAGGATGAAGGTTAGAGTCAGTTTATGTATTGTCAGCAGAGTCTTCTTATATAGACAGGACTCGAAGGAATGAGGTAGTAAATTTATAGCATGCTCGATTAGGATATGTTGGTTATTAATTTATATTGATAATGAACAACTTAATGCTCAGAAGTTTGCCTCAACTTGATGCAAGAATAGACACAGAGTGTCAATATGGATATGTTTACCAACTCTCATATGAGGAGGCGAAGTTCAGAGGAAAAGAACCATTAAAGCTGGTACACTTTGATGTATTTGGTCTTATTAAGCAACCTTTTATCAGTAGCATGCAATACATGGTTACAATCATCAGTGATTTCTCCAAGTATGTCTGGGTCATCTTAATAAAAGAAAAATCTGATACTTTTTCAAAGTTTAAGGATTTAGAGATATAGTTGAAGGAGAAGTAAGGAAAAAGTTTTGCTGCCTATGAACAAACAATAGAGAAAAGTATACATCACATGAGTTCTTCTAGTATCTTCGAGACTATAAGATATGTCGTCAGTTTACTTGTGCCAATACAACACAATAGAATGTCATACCAGAATAAAATAATGGCTCTAGTAGAGATCTGTCAAAATATGATACATGCAAAGAATATACCAGGGAGGTTTTAGGCCTAAGCTATGAAGCCAGTGGCTCATACAATTAACAGACTTTCTTAACCAAAACTAGGGTTCATATCACTTATAAGAAGTCGTGGAATGTGAAACCTATAGTCAACCACTTTCATGTATTTCGATGTCTGTTATATGTCTTCGTTCCAAGCCACTTCGGAAGTAAATTTGATAAGAAAGTGATTCGTTATATCTTTGTCAAGTATGACAATCAGAACCAAATATGGAGGTGTTGTGATCCAATCAGTAGAGAGAGTTAAGTGGTGTTTGATGAAGCATCTTCATATTGGTCTTCAGAAAAAGAAAAGCAACCAAGTTCAAAAGAAATTAAAGATGCAATGAAGAAATGGATTGCCGAAATTCACCTAGTCAAAAAGATTCTGATAATCCAAGGAATGATGATATCGAACATAATGAGGCGTAAAGTTCTTGGAAGATACATCAGAGCCCTATTCAAGGTGAAGAACCAAGTGAACCAGAACTAAAACTCCTGAATCTCGACTTAAAAGATCTAAAAGAGTAAAAAAGCCAAATCTCGGGCATGTTAATGCAGTAACTGTAGATGAAGAAAAAATAAAAGAGCTTGAGACATTTGAAAAAGTAGTAGAGAATTTTCATTGGATGAAGACGATAAAAGAATAAATCGCCACACTAAAGCAAAATTACACTTGGTATCTGGTTCCAAAACCAAAATATGTAAAACAAATATCTTGCAAATACAAGATTAAGAAGTGCCCAAGTGGTTCAGTTGAAAGGTACAAAGCTCAGTTAGTAGCTTGAGAATTTTCTCAATAATACAGGTTAGACTATAACAAAACATTTAATATAGTGGCAGAGCTCACTATAGTAAGAGTCTTACTTGCACTTTTAGTCAGCAAGGAATAAAAATTATGGCAGATGGATATAAAAAATTTCTTTTCTACGTAAAGAATTAAACCGAGATATCTACATGAATCAACCGAGAGGATTTAAGAATAAGCTCATTTGAAATATGCATGTAAGTTAAGAAAGACACTTTACAATTTAAAGTAAGCACCAAGGGCATGGTGTGGCAGGATTGTTGAATTCCTAACTCAGAGTAGTTATTCAATGGCACATGCAGATTCTAGCTTATTTATCAAAGCTAGTGAAGGAAAGTTAGCAATTGTACTGGTATACATGGGTGATTTGATTCTTATTGGTGGCAATTAAGAAGAGATTTGGCGAACAAGAGAAAACTTATCAGTTCGCTTCTAGATACAATTGGTGAGTAGTTTAATATACCAAATAATGCTTAACTGGATATTTCATATGCGATGGCAGTAATGAGTCAGTACATGCAAAATCTAAAGAAACCTCACTTGGAAGTAATTAGAAGAATACTCAAATACGAGAAAAGTACAATCGACTACAGTCTATCATATAAGAAAGGCGAAAGTTGCAAGCTGACTGGCAATTGTAACGCTGACTGTGCCGAAGATCATGATACAAGAAAATCAACTATTATTTACGTTTTCAGGATTGGGTTTGGAGTAGTTTCCTAGTATAATAAAAGACAACCAATTGTTTCACTATCAACCACAAAAGTGAAGTATAGAGCAGCAGTAATGGCAGCTCAAGAAAGTACTTGATTAATGTAATTGATGAAAGATCTACACTAAGCAATAGATTAAGTAGTACCATTGTATTGCGATAATCAATTGGCAATCAACTTAGTCGAAAATTCAGTTTTCTATGCAACAACTAAGCATGTGGAGGTGCACTATTCATCAAGGAAAAGGTCTTGCATGATAAAGTTGAAATGCGACATATCAAGATGAACAATTAAGTTGTGGATTTGTTTACAAAAAGTCTTACTACCACAAAGCTTGAAGAGTTCCGCTAGCAGCTCAATATGGATCAAAGGATGAAAGTTGGTATTGAGAAGGAGTGCTAAAAGTCAACACCAATTCTATGATCTAATCCTTGTCCAAGCTCAGGTTCATTTACAAGTTTATTCTCTTATAAAATATTAATAGAGCCCTTTAGTTTAGCAAAATTTTTTATTGTCTCTAAATAGTTTCATTTTCGAGCAGTTTAGTCCTCTCAGTTTTTCAACAATTAACAAATTAATTGATTTTCATTAAATCTACTGATTTTTTTAATTGAATCAAAATAAGTTTCAGTTTATTTAATTACAAAAAAAGTGGTCTATGTGGCGATGGAAAAAATCAATCCCTATAAATACAAAACATGACAGCACAAAAGATATAAAAATGAAAACTATTTTATAATATAATAACCGAAAAATTCCCCATCATACACAAATTTTAATGAAAGACTATCAACAAGCAATATGAAATGATTTAGGTGATTACAACTAGAAAATTATAAGAGTTTCTACTAGCTTTCAAAAGGAATTTATCTTCGTCGTTCAATGATGATCTCTGCAAGATTTACTCCATACATTCTTTATGCGGACTGGAGTGTTATGAATTCAAAACTCAGAACTCCAAAACGGCTGCGTTTTGATCAGCTATATTTACTTATAGCTCACGTGCAGTCACGGGTTCTTTAGCTTAAGTGAAAACGGCGTTGCTTTTCTGTCGTTTTGGGGAAACTTAAGTAAAGCACGTGAGTAAGCATGTGTGGGAGGAATCAAAGTCGTTATGAAGCCGTTACACACATGTCAAAAGGCTGTGCAATCTGGGTTTTCATGACAGAATATATAGAAGCTGGTTATTGACGCAGATTTTGTCTGCGTGAATGAGCTTTTCAGAGAGTTTCTAGAAAGTGAGAAAGAGTCATCTTGTTCCTTGTAACTTTCTCTGTATTAGCTCAGTAATAGTCATCCTGAATCATCAATAAAGAGATCTCTGTGGCTTCTCCCGTGGATGTAGATTGTGCATTTTATGCATAATCGAACCACGTTAAATCTCGTCTTTGAGTGAGTGTGTTTGCTTCTTGATTCGTTTAATCTTCCTTACAATCTCCTTTAACCTAGAGCTAAGGTTTTGTTTCATCATTGGGGCTTTAGATCAATTGTTGGTTTAATTGCATCGTGAATTGTTCTTGGCAAAAGTTCTTGGGCAGGGGTTTATTGCTTATAAGAATCAGGGCAATCAAATCACTACACTTTAACTTAGAGAAACCGAAATACATCTATCACATAACCTCATGTTTTTTTTTTTATTATTTCCATTAACAAATATGTTAGAGAAACTAAAACGCTTATAATCCAAAAGCTTTTATGTGTTGTTATGGCAACATTTACAGTCTTTATTGTGTCTGAGTAATCCATTCTTAACTTTGAAAGATTATTATTTGTTATAACGACAAGTCATATATCCAATTGTGACAAATTTAGGTTTTATTTTACCAAAAAATGAGTGACTTGATTTGTATAGGATTTGAGTGCCTCGTTAAGAACAAGGACGAGGAGGATAATTTGTATATTAAGTACCAAATCCATTTTTTTTTTTGGGATACACAATCCATAAATATTTAACAAAACAATAATTCTATACATTGTCAATTACTCCGACAGTTTAGATATATACTTAATATTTATTTCTATTGATATGTCAGTAATTATTTATATTTAATGCATATGATATTTTTTGAATTTTATTATTAATTATTTTTAAACTTAATACTGTGTCTCCCGCAGCAGCCCCTCATGCACGGTTAAAGGGGGAGCACGCTATTAGAATACTAAATGCCAAAAATACAGTGTGCACATGGCCCACTTCAACTCCCCAATCATCTTCTTCAGTTAACAGGCTGTTGAAAAATGTTCTTGGCCCCATCTACAATATTGTCCGCAAGATTTTGACCTTGGCCTTGACCGTAAGCTTGCTCTCCTCCATTCTCCTCTGTTGTCTTTTGGTCAGTAAATTCAATGCCCCTCTCCTTGCCAGGTTGTAATCCTGAAAATATGTACAAACTTAAGCTTTTCAGAACACTCTAAAATTCAGTCTCCCGTAAGGACACATAAACTTTAATACACTACAAAAAAATTCATTGCATTTGGGTTCTGCATTTCACACACATTATTTCTGTATAGTTTTTTCTTCAATTTGCAGGCTGAATAAATATAGTTTTTGCCCCATATACAATACTTATACCTTTATCAGTCACACCAATAGCTTCATGAGGGTTATGAATGACTTTTCCTTGATCACAATCACTAGCTGCTTGGTCTTCTTCATTCTCCTCCATTGTCTTTCTGGCACCATCCTTGAAATACTGGCCTGATGTTCCTGAAATGATGCAACAGCAATTTTTTTTTTTCAAGAAAGCTCTAAAAGCAGCAGTACTGTTGATGTATAATTGAATTGAATAGAGTTAATTCGCAAGAAATGCTATAAGGATAACTAATTAATAAAGATTTGAAAAGCTCAGGAAAGCTCCAATGAGAAGAGGATCCTAATCCAATCGTTATTACCTATTACAGCATTTGATATTGTTTTTCCAAATCCCGCGTTGTTACCTTTTGGAGCATTTGATTTTTTTCCCTCTGACCCCGTGGCCACCATCACCGACAGCATTGCCGTGATCAACATCGAAAACAACACGATCTTCCCCATGATTCTCTATATGTCAATCGATCAAATTAATTACGAATTAAGTTGAAATTCAATATCTCTTATTAATTCCCAAGTCTTTGATCCTCTTTTATACGTAGCATATAGCTGTGTTGCGGCTATTTTTAACAAGCATATAACTAGTTTTGTGCCACATGTATCTTGACAACACCGCTATTGTCCGCATTTTATGGATTCAACTGAATTGACTGCTTAAATTGTTTTTTTTTTTTTGGGGGCCAATATTTTTTTTCTCTTACGGCTTTTAGTCCTCAAATGTTAGTGGAGGAGCTTCTTTGCCGCTTGCAATTGTAAATCATCGCTGAAAAACCATTAATATTTTCTTTTCCCTTGAAAATTTTTTCTCTCAAAAATAAAATTTATATGTAATTTACAGTCTTTTATTTCCAGTCTTTTAGGAAATGGTATTAATGTAGGAAACCTTGGTCTTTAAATAAAATATCTTTTACGAGGACAAGATTTAGCTCACACATTATGTTCGAACCTCACTAGTGTGCTTGAGCTAATAAAGCTATTAAACAACATTTTTTCAATTATGTATTTTTTAATTCCATATGTGATAACATAATAACAAACTTCAAGTAGCGTATACTGTAAAATATCATTTCATATACATAAAAATAGTATACAAGAATTCACTTACCTCGAATAACAGTAATAATATTGTAGTGACTGAATCTGCTAATGACTATGCAAGACACAACCACTTCCCAAGATCTTTGATTAAGATTTAACAAGTTGCACGAATTGAAGATTGAATCCAGAAAGAACCAATTTAACACAAGAATTATGAGTATTGAAAAGAGCAGAAACAAACACATACAACATAAGAATCAATTACGTGGTTCAGTTGCACCAAGAAAGGTACATCCACGGGAGAAGCTTTCTGGAGAGCTTTTATTGAATAACAATGGAGGATCTTTACAGGGCTTATCTCACAAGATTACAGAGAATTCTTTTCATTCATCCTCTGATCTCTCTCTCTTTAACACGGTTGCACACACTTAGCTAACAAACTGTTATACCAGTCTGTTTTATAGCTACCAGAGCAACAAACCAGCTAAACCCAGATCGCACAGCTTGTTGACACGTAAAGTAACAAACTTAACGAACTGAATAAAGTTGCTTCACATTGCTATCACGTGCATTACTTCAAGCTTTCTCTAAACGACATAAAGTGACTGCCGTTTCGAGCTTAAAACATAAGTAATCACAAACGTGCTTTTCCCCGTGACTTTTAAGTGCTCCCAATCCCATATTGACAAAACGCTGCCGTTTTAGCTGTTGATGAGTTTGATTCACCAGCAAGCCTCACAAATAATTAAACTCACAATATTGTAAACACTTGCACAAAGATAACAGCCTACAAGATCGTTGTGGTTTTCCTGAACACAGATTCTCTTGATTATGTAATTGCTTTTTGTTTGGCTCTTTATCTTGAGCGTTAATATTTTTATGATCTTTAATTTGTACCTTCTTTATTTGTTGAATGCATTACCTCGCTTAAACGAGTGCTTTATTTTGAAAAAGAAGAAAAACGCTGACCACTCTCTGAATTCAGTATTGAAGGTTCTTAAAACCTTCACTTGTCCAAATCAGAGCAATCAAAGAATAAACATGTTTGCCTCAAGAACTCTGGAAGTGATCTATTATCTTTGAACAATTCCACGATTTGGATCCGAGCATTCTAAAAATACTCTAACGCTCAAGTCAATGTTTGTTTTAGGGAACTTTTAGATTTGAAGATTTCTCTTGAATTTTTCCAAATTAGTCAAAAACTATTTTGAGTTTCAAAACACCTATCAAACTGTAAAGCATAGAGGGGAATCAAAATCTGGGACAGAAACGACAGCGTTTTAGCATGGCTGTGTTTTAGTTAAGTTTGTCGGCCACTTTAGTCTTTTAAAGCTTCTGCAATGTTATAGAAGCTGATGAGTGAGCCGGTTTGTTAACAATTTTGAGAGCATTGTATGGAGACAGACTTTACTGGGAAAAAGTTCTAGCATGCTCGATGTAATTTCTCCATTGATTCATCAATAAAGGCTCACACCGATAACTTCTCCCGTAGATGTAGGTTATGCAGTCATAGCCGAACCACGTTGAATCTGTTGTGGTTTGATTAATTATCTTTGTTGATTCTTGTTACTTATGTTAGGAAATTGAGTTTTGCTAAGATCACTTCAAGCAATTTGTCAAGCAACAAATTAACAAGAAAAATTAAATAGAGAATACATCAATCACACAACACAAGATTTACGTGGAAAACTCTAAATTCGGAGAAAAACCACGGCCGTTGTCAAAAAGACAATCAGAGAAAAATATTCACTATGTGGAAAATTATTACAACCACACTCTTAGAAATAATTTTCTCTCACCCAATCCACAAATGCATAATTTCAATAAATATCCTTTAACAAAGCAAATCCGTAATACCCATATTGAGGAGCCAAATGCTCCTTCAATATAACTACATGTTTAAGAATATTTATCTCTCTCAATTTCTCATCAAAACTTGAATCGCTTCTCTGGGATTTGGATACAAAGCTCTCAAATGAGAGCTTCCTTTTATAGGCAAAATTTTGCCTAAAAACAAGCCCACCAAATTGGTCAACAAATTTGGTGGTTAAGCCACCAAATTTGAAGCCTTTTTTTTTTTTAATCAATTTTCAACAATCTCCACCATGATTAAAAAAAAAATTCATAGCCACTGCTACAAAACACTGTCTTCACCAACAGTCATAATTCTCAACATAAAGAATTATCATACTCCACCATAAAAAGTATACTACTTAGAATCAACTATTCTAAAATTTTTCTCGACACATGTCAAAATATCCTGCTGAAATTTATGGTGCAATTCTCATGCTTGATTTTCCTAAGAATTCTTCAGCCATGACATAACTTTTCCACCACACACCTTGCATTTATACCAAGCCAATGCCTGCGTGCAAACTTGTGGACCCCATTGATAATAACATGTTCCCTTTCATGGCAACATGGAGATCTATATTGTAACACCCACTTTTAATTATTTATTGTTTTCCTCTTTTGCCCTTATTTAATTGAGTAGGATAGCTATTATTGAGTGTTTGTGTGTGAGTAAAACTTATCAAATTGCTTTAAATAAGTTATGTAAGTTATTCTTATTTTTTTAAAAAAATATAAATATTTATTAATTACCAAGTATTAAGAAGCCACTTTTTTTTTTAAGAAGCCGTCTTTTATTTTCTACACCGTTACAAACCCTAGGAAAAAAAAGAGAAGAAAAGAAAAAGAAAGAAACATAAGTCTGTGGAGAAGGAAAAGAAAGTTTTATAATTTCTTTCTTAGTGTTTGCCTTAAGGTATTAAGTATTTCTTTGACTTATATGATTTATTTTTATGAATTGTTTGCCTTTAATTACTTGTGGTATGATTTGGGTAATATATGAGTATTTGTAATGTTGTTATAATATGAACAGTCTCTATTCCTTGCTCAAAATCGTTTTCTTTATTTAGAATTGCATGAATATGCTTATATATCATGGAACTAGACATCCTAAGTTTTCCATCGATAGGTTTTGTGTTGAAATCGTCTGAGTATGCAAATTGTTATGGGTTTTCGAAATTGGGTTACTAGTGCTGGAAAATTCCGATTTTCAGCAGCGGTTCTCAATTCTGAAAATTTTTCTATAAGGTTACACGTCCTTAAAAATTATGGCGATTTTTGTATCAACAGATATATGTCTCCTATGCTTGTATATTTAATTTCGTAGTTTTATCCTTTATAGTTAAATTATTAAAAATTGTAACATGTGGCTGCTGCAGATCTGGAAACTGTTTTCCAGAACTGCAGAAGCTGAAACGTGTAACAGTTGGGCTAATCTATGAATATTAAATGCCATGTTAGGATTTTATAATGCAATTTCAATCTTTCTTCTGTCTTTAAAAACTAGAATCGTGATTTTTGGGCATGTAAAATAAAAGATACGAATTTTTGAAATTCTATTTTCAAATCTGGAATTTTCTGGACGGGTTAGATGTTCTCGGAAATAAAACGTTTTTAAATAGTTTCAGGGGTCCAAAAATTATGAATTTTAATTATATGCTTTCTGAATGTGTATTCTGTAATTAGAAAGAAGAAACATATTATTTCAAGAACTGAAGAATATCTTATGAATTTTCTAAGTGGTAAAGGTCTGTTTTGGTTAATGCTGGACAGTTTTGTTACTTTGGTGAAAGGTCAATATTTTGACTCGATTTGGACTTGTGCTGATTTTGTGAAATTTTGTATGTAATGTTATGCATGTTCACAGTGCCTCTGTAAATTTTCATGGTTTTCCGACATGTGTATAGGTTATTAAAAATCAGCATGTGCAGGATACTCATAAGTATAGAATATGTCTAGAATATGTATAAGTATTAAGCTAGTATAAGTGCGTATGATTTAAGGGTGATTGGGGATTATGTTTAAGGTTAGAGATGATATTGATAAGAATATTTTTATGATGATTATAGGACGCGGGTGAGCTCGTTGGTTGTTTCTCGAGGTATTGAATTAATTGCTACGAATCGAGGTAAGTAGATTCATGCATGATGCGCTTCGTAATAAATGCAATTTATGTTTAAATGAAAATTTTTACAAAAATGATTTCTAAAATATTTAAATGAATTATGTAAAATAAAAACACTTTTAAATGAATTTATATAAATGTATTTTAAAATGATTTTTTCTTAAGAAATTAGTTTTCTCAAACAAAAGTTTTCTTAAAGAATTTTCTAAAAGAATTTAAATGTTCAAAGAAAAGTTCTTAAATGTTTTAGAAAACTTTAAATGCTATTTATGAAAAGATGTATGGTGGATTCAAAAATGTTTTAGCTCATAGTCCGTAATAATGTATACGATGCAAATGTTATGATGTTATGAAATGTTATGGCCAATTGCTTTGAGTATGATGATGATCTTGTGCACAAGGATGTTACGAACAATGCGGGGTACAGTACCCTGAATGAAGAACAATGTGTGGTATAACACCCTAAATGATGAATGATGAATGATGATAACTACGAGGCATGAGCTACCAATGTTTATGTTTTTAATGTTTTTATGAATGTTTTAATGTTTTTTAATTCTTTTACATGAATCCACCCCTTAAGTTAAATGATGATGTTATTATAAGATGTTACAAAATGTTTAAAGGTTTAATGACAAAGGTTTTCAAACATGGTGCATGGATTTGCTTACCGAGTTGACGGCTCACCCCTCGTCTCCAATATTTTGCAGATTGATTAGAGATGTGGCTTGGGTTCTTAGATGGAGAATTTTCTTAGTGGATCTTTGAAGTTGCTTTAAGTATTAAATTTATCTAGGCCTTTTTATATTGGATTAGAGACTTTTTATTTGAGACTTTATTTCAAATGATTTATGTAAGGATTCAGTTGAAGTATGAATAATGATTGTCTCTTGAGATTTATTAATAAGAATACATGATGTGAGGCTTCATTCCAAATTTACCCTTGTGTCTTCATGGGTAATTTTTGGGGTGTTACCTAGTGGTATCAGAGCGAAGGATAGGATTCTGCAAACTCATATGATTAAAGATCCATAGGGTAAGATTAAGATTTTAATGCAAGTGAGGTAGTAGGTATTTTAGTGCCTAAGACATGATTTGGTATAGCTAGAAGCTGATTTTAGATATGTCGGAAAATCCATGCTTTTATGATATGTTTGCTTGAATGAGTACAATGTTGCATTGTTTGTGCTCTTTAATGAAATGTTTGTTAAGACTTCTTGATAAATATGTTTATGTATATGTCTATGATTTTTCCTATTATTTTGAAAGAAATGTTTCAATGAAAATTTTTCTTCACATGTATATGTTTGATGGCCCATAGGAAGATGGCTTCTAGATTAACTGGTGCTAGGGCTGCTAATCGAAGAACCAATATGGGGGATGTTGCTGAGACGAGCGATCCACAACGGGTAATTGATGAGAGAGACCCCACTATTCATGAGATGGCTCAGAATGCTAACCCAACGATGCAGATGCTAGCTAGTATTCTTGAAACACAGACTAGACTAATAGAGGGAATGTAACACTGGAACAGTTTCAAAAATTGGGGCCACCTGCTTTTCATGGAACAATTGATCCTATGGTTGCTGAGGCGTGGCTTAAGTAGATCCAGAAGATATTGGATGCTATTGGTTATAGTGATGAGCTTAGGGTGGTCTTTGCCACATTTGCACTTCAGGGTGAGGCAGATCATTGGTGGGAAGCCACAGCCCGAATGTTGAGGAGGAGTCTTGGTACGAGACCGATCACATGGAAGGCATTTGTTGATCTTTCTATGAGAAGTATTTTCCACGGAGTGTGGCTAACCAGATGGAGAGAGAATTTCTAGACTTGGTTCAGGGGAATAAGTCTGTGGCTGAGTATGAGAACAAGTTCAATGCCTTATCTCGTTTTATTCCGACATTGGTTGATACTGAGGAGAAGAAGTGCCGACGTTTTCTTGAGGGACTAAGACCATCTATTAGAGACACTATTGAACCCTTGAGGTTAACTGAATATGCTGATATGGTGGATAGAGCTTTGGAGAGAGAGAGGCAGTTGAATGAGTCTCAAAAGAGACGTGAGCGACAAAATCAGAGGACTCGACCTGGAGGACCTCATGGTAAAGACCCTAACAATAAAGGTGCTCAAACTCAGAGGATTAATGGTGGTGGCTCTAAGAACGAACAAAAAAATGTTGATGGTCTTCCTTTCTAGAAGAACTTTCCACCGTGTAAGACTTGTGGGAGGACACATCGAGGAGAGTGCCTTCAAGGTACAGGCGTTGGTTTTGGCTGTGGACAAACTGGTCATATGGTTAGGGATTGTCCTAAGAAGAGAAGCCAAGCTACTGGTGACCAAGTTGATGATAACCAGAGGAAGAGGCCTAGAGCTCAGGGTCGTGTTTTCGCGATGACGGAGCAAGATGCTGGCGCATCTGATGATATGGTGACAGGTACTATATCCCTGTTTTCTAGAGATGCTAGAGTATTGTTTTATTCTGGAGCTACTCATTCCTTCATATCTATGACATTTGCTTGTTATGCAAGTAAAAACACTGAGCCACTAGGATATTTCTTATCTATTGCAACTCCCATGGGTGATAGCATAACGATGAATCGAGTGTATAAGTCTTGCTTGATTTGTTTAGGTGGTAGAGACTTTCTTGTTGATTTGTTACCGATAGAGATGCATGATTTTGATGTTATTTTGGGGATGAATTGGTTGAGCACTTATCATGCTAGTATTGAATGTTTCTCTAAGGAGATTGTGTTTAAAATTCCTGGGGAGAAGGAATTTCGGTTTCAAGGTAGACAGAATAGTTGTAGAGGATTGATATCTGCACTTAAAGCTAGAAAGATGTTGGCAAAAGGGTGTGAGGCATTTCTAGCTTGTGTAGTGGCTGATGGGAATGGTGAGGTTTCTCTTGGAGATATTAATGTTGTTAGGGAGTTTCCTGATGTATTTCCAGAGGACTTGCCAGGCTTGCCTCCTGATCGAGAGATTGAATTCTCTATTGACTTGTTGCCGGGCACTGCACCTATTTCAAAAGCACCATATCGTATGGCTCCTATTGAGTTGAAAGAATTAAAAGTTCAACTGCAAGAACTTCTTGATAAGGGCTTTATCCGTCCTAGTGTGTCTCCTTGGGGAGCACCTGTATTGTTTGTGAAGAAGAAAGACGGTTCTATGAGATTATGCATTGACTACCGACAGCTGAACTCGGTTACCATCAAGAATAAATATCCTCTCCCCCGTATAGATGATCTTTTTGATCAGTTGCAAGGTGCAGCGGTATTCTCGAAAATTGATTTATGGTCTGGGTATCATCAACTTAAGGTGAAAGGTGAAGATGTATCTAAGACAACCTTTAGAACTCGATATGGGCACTACGAATTCCTTGTGATGCCCTTCGGGTTAACTAATGCTCCCGCAGCTTTCATGGACTTGATGAACAGGGTCTTCTAGCCTTTCCTTGACCGTTTCGTCATTGTCTTCATTGATGATATTCTGGTATACTCTAAGACCATGGAGGAGCATGAGGAGCATTTGAGGATGGTCCTTCAAATACTTCGTGAGAAGAAGCTCTATGCGAAGTTTGAGAAGTGTGAGTTTTGGCTTGATCAAGTAGTCTTTTTGGGGCATGTTGTTACTAAGGATGGCATTTCTGTTGATCCAGCCAAGATTGAGGCTGTGGTGAATTGGTTAAGACCAACTAATGTTACTGAGATAAGGAGCTTCCTAGGTTTAGCTGGATATTACAGAAGATTTGTGAATGGGTTCTCTAGACTTGCAGCCTCATTAACAAGATTGACTAGAAAGAATGCGAAGTTTGAATGGAGTGATGAATGTGAGAAAAGCTTTCAGGAGTTGAAGAAGAGATTGGTTTCTGCGCCTGTTTTGACAGTTCCTTCTAGCGGTGGTGGCTTTGTTATTTACAGTGATGTGTCGAGGAAGGGGCTGGGATGTGTATTAATGCAGCATGGCAAGGTGATTGCCTATGCATCTCGGCAATTGAAAAGTTATGAGCAAAATTACCCAACCCATGACTTAGAGTTAGCAGCTGTAGTCTTTGCCTTAAAGATCTGGAGACATTATCTGTATGGTGAGATTTGTGAAATCTATACAGATCATAAGAGTTTGAAATACCTGTTTACCCAGAAAGAATTAAACTTAAAGCAGAGAAGATGGTTAGAGCTGGTGAAAGACTATTATTGCTCAATTCACTACCATCCTGGCAAGGCGAATATAGTGACTGATGCTCTGAGTAGGAAGTCATCTGGTTGTTTGGCACATATAATAACTACTCAAAGCCACATATTGGAGGATCTAAAAAAGACGGAAATTGAAATTGTTATACACGGGCAGACGAATATTTTGTCTTACTTGAGTGTTCAACCTACTTTGATTGATAGGATTAAGGCTGCTCAGAGTGAGGATCCACAACTCAGAGATATTGTTGATGCAGTAAGTGGGCGTTCGAATTTAGGCGGACGATGATGGTACTTTATGGTTTGGTCAGCGACTCTATGTACCAAATGTGATTGAGCTGAAGAAAGAGATAATGTGTGAGGGGCACAATTCTACATTTAGTGCTCATCCTGGAAGCACTAAAATGTATCGAGACTTGAAACAAAATATTTGGTGGAGGAACATGAAGAGTGATATAGCTGATCATGTTTCGAAGTGTTTGGTGTGTCAGCAAGTGAAGATTGAACACCAGAGGCCTACGGGCTCTCTTCAGCCGCTTCCAATTCCAGAATGGAAGTGGGAGCACATTACTATGGACTTTGTGAGTGGGTTACCTCGTTCAAGGAAGAGTTGTGACTCGATTTGGGTAATTGTGGATCGTTTGACTAAGTCGGCGCATTTCTTACCGATAAAGGCTACCGATAAGCTTTGGAAGTTGGGCAAGCTTTTTGTTGATGAGATAGTGAGGTTATATGGAGTACCAGTATCCATTGTCTCAAATAGGGATCCACGCTTTACCTCTAACTTCTGGGCTAGTCTACAGAGGGAGTTTGGAACAAAGTTGAGATTGAGCACTGCTTTTCATCCTCAGACAGATGGACAGTCAGAAAGGACTATCCAAACTCTCGAGGACATGTTGCGAGCTTGTGTGTTAGATCTGGTAGGTAATTGGGAAGAACATCTACCACTGATAGAGTTTGCCTACAATAACAGTTTCCATTCTAGTATTGGAATGGCACCTTTTGAAGCTCTATATGGGAGGAAGTGTAGGTCACCAATATGTTGGGATGAGGTTGGTGAAAGGAAACTCTTGGGACCGGAATTGGTACAAATTACAACTGATAAGATCAAGTTGATAAAAGAGCGTCTTCGTACAGCTCAGAGTAGGCAGAAGAGCTATGCAGACCGACGGAGACGTAATTTGGAGTTCCAAGTTGGGGATTATGTGTTCTTAAAAATCTCACCTTGGAAGGGAGTCTTTCGTTTTGGGAAGAGGGGCAAGCTCAATCCTAGGTTTATTGGACCTTTTGAGATTCTGGAGAGAATCAGCCAAGTGACATATCGAGTGGCGCTACCACCAAGCCTTTCAAGGCTTCATAATGTATTTCATGTGTCAGTATTGAGGAAGTACATGGCTGATCCTTCTCATGTATTGGATTCCCAGCCTATCCAAATTGCCAATGATATGTCATATGAGGAGCAACCAATAGAGATATTGGATAGAAAAGAACAAGTTCTAAGGAGAAGGGTTATTCCTTTGGTAAAGGTTCGTTGGGCAAATCATATTGCAGAGGAAGCCACTTGGGAGTAGGGATGGCAATGGAGAGGGGAGGGGAGGGGACCGACATCCCCACACCCATCCCCGATATTTTCTACATACCCCCATCCCCTCCCCGTCCCCATCAAAATTGTTTGAGGGGATCCCCGTCCCCTCCCCAAATAATAAAAGGGGATCTCCGAGGGCCCCCGATCACCGAATAACGGATACATTTTTAATTTCTAAACTTGATTTAATCATATTAAAATAAAATTTTAAACAAAAGTAAGGTTTAACAATATATTTTATACTAACATTAATCCATTACAAAAATCACACTGCAAAATACAAATCATCAGAATAATTATCTTCGTCAATCTTTATAATCCTATAATAAAAAAATTATTTTTATATCAATAATGAAATAAATGAAATTGGTATAAATACTAAAATTAATATTTTTAATAAAAGTATTTACTCTTACACCTCATGCTCCTCCTGTTCTTCCTCAAGGAATGTGACAAATTGAAAGATAGTATCAAGTTTCAAATCTAAAATAATAAAAATAATATAAGTAAAATAACTCATAACCTAAAATAGTTTTGGGTTAAATCCTTTAAAATAAGGTATGGTTGAATAGTAATTCAGGACTACAATTAGTTAAGTAGGCTCGAAATTTTTATAATAGATTTATATAAATATTTTGATATTTATTTAAATATTTTGATATTTATTATTTATACTAATATTTAATATTTTATAATTTAAATTTCATTATTCATTTATTAATAATTCTAAAAAATAAAATCAAAATTTAAAATTAATACAAGGAAATGGGGAAATGGGTAGGGGATGTGGATTCCACCTCATCCCCATCCCTTCTCCGAATAAGAAATTGGGTAAAAAATTGTCCCCGTCCCTTCCCCGAATAAGAAATTGGATATAAAATCGTCCCCATACCCTCCCCGAATAGGGAAAATCCCCAAGGGTCCCCGTCCCCGTGGGGATTTTTGCCATCCCTACTTGGGAGCGAGATGATGAAATCAAGGAGAAGTATCCTCAACTATTTGAGGATTAGGGTAAGGCTCTAAATTTCGAGGACGAAATTTTTTTAAGAGGGGGAGAAGTTGTAACACCCACTTTTAATTATTTATTGTTTTCCTCTTTTGCCCTTATTTAATTGAGTAGGATAGTTATTATTGAGTGTTTGTGTGTGAGTAAAACTTATCAAATTGCTTTAAATAAGTTACGTAAGTTATTCTTATTTTTTTTAAAAAAATATAAATATTTATTAATTACCAAGTATTTAAGAAGCCTTTTTTTTTTTTAAGAAGCCGTCTTTTATTTTCTACACCGTTACAAACCCTAGGAAAAAAAAAAAAAGAAAAGAAAAAGAAAGAAACATAAGTCTGTGGAGAAGGAAAAGAAAGTTTTATAATTTCCTTTCTTAGTGTTTGCCTTAAGGTATTAAGTATTTCTTTGACTTATATGATTTATTTTTATGAATTGTTTGCCTTTAATTACTTGTGGTATGATTTGGGTAATATATGAGTGTTTGTAATGTTGTTATGATATGAACAGACTATATTCCTTGCTCAAAATCGTTTTCTTTATTTAGAATTGCGTGAATATGCTTATATATCATGGAACTAGACATCCTAAGTTTTCCATTGATAGGTTTTATGTTGAAATCGTCTGAGTATGCAAATTGTTATGGGTTTTCGAAGTTGGGTTACTGGTGCTGGAAAATTCCGATTTTCAGCAGCGGTTCTCAATTCTGGAAATTTTTCTATAAGGTTACACGTCCTTAAAACTTATGGCGATTTTTGTATCAACAGATCTATGTCTCCTATGCTTGTATATTTAATTTCGTAGTTTTATCCTTTATAGTTAAATTATTAAAAATTGTAACATGTGGCTGCTGCAGATCTGGAAACTGTTTTCCAGAACTGCAGAAGCTGAAACGTGTAACAGTTGGGCTAATCTATGAATATTAAATGCCATGTTAGGATTTTATATTGCAATTTCAATCTTTCTTCTGTCTTTAAAAACTAGAATCGTGATTTTTGGGCATGTAAAATAAAAGATACGAATTTTTGAAATTCTATTTTCAAATCTGGAATTTTCTGGACGGGTTAGATGTTCTCGGAAATAAAACGTTTTTAAATAGTTTCAGGAGTCCAAAAATTATGAAATTTAATTATATGCTTTCTGAATGTGTATTCTGTAATTAGAAAGAAGAAACATATTATTTCAAGAACTGAAGAATATCTTATGAATTTTCTAAGTGGTAAAGGTCTGTTTTGGTTAATGCTGGACAGTTTTGTTACTTTGGTGAAAGGTCAATATTTTGACTCGATTTGGACTTGTGCTGATTTTGTGAAATTTTGTATGTAATGTTATGCATGTTCACAGTGCCTCTGTAAATTTTCATGGTTTTCCGACATGTGTATAGGTTATTAAAAATCAGCATGTGCAGGATACTCATAAGTATAGAATATGTCTAGAATATGTATAAGTATTAAGCTAGTATAAGTGCGTATGATTTAAGGATGATTGGGGATTATGTTTAAGGTTAGAGATGATATTGATAAGAATATTTTTATGATGATTATAGGACGCGGGTGAGCTCGTTGGTTGTTTCTCGAGGTATTGAATTAATTGCTACGAATCGAGGTAAGTAGATTCATGCATAATGCGCTTCGTAATAAATGCAATTTATGTTTAAATGAAAATTTTTACAAAACTGATTTCTAAAATATTTAAATGAATTATGTAAAATAAAAACACTTTTAAATGAATTTATATAAATGTATTTTAAAATGATTTTTTCTTAAGAAATTAGTTTTCTCAAACAAAAGTTTTCTTAAAGAATTTTCTAAAAGAATTTAAATGTTCAAAGAAAAGTTCTTAAATATTTTAGAAAACTTTAAATGCTATTTATGAAAAGATGTATGGTGGATTCAAAAATGTTTTAGCTCATAGTCCGTAATAATGTATACGATGCAAATGTTATGATGTTATGAAATGTTATGGCCAGCTTGCTGGTATGATGATGATCTTGTGCACAAGGATGTTACGAACAATGCGGGGTACAGTACCCTAAATGAAGAACAATGTGTGGTATAACACCCTAAATGATGAATGATGAATGATGATGACTACGAGGCATGAGCTACCAATGTTTATGTTTTTAATGTTTTTATGAATGTTTTAATGTTTTTTAATTCTTTTACATGAATCCACCCCTTAAGTTAAATGATGATGTTATTATAAGATGTTACAAAATGTTTAAAGGTTTAATGACAAAGGTTTTCAAACATGGTGCATGGATTTGCTTACCGAGTTGACGGCTCACCCCTCGTCTCCAATATTTTGCAGATTGATTAGAGATGTGGCTTGGGTTCTTAGATGGAGAATTTTCTTAGTGGATCTTTGAAGTTGCTTTAAGTATTAAATTTGTCTAGACCTTTTTATATTGGATTAGAGACTTTTTATTTGAGACTTTATTTCAGATGATTTATGTAAGGATTCAGTTGAAGTATGAATAATGATTGTCTCTTGAAATTTATTAATAAGAATACATGATGTGAGGCTTCATTCCAAATTTACCCTTGTGTCTTCATGGGTAATTTTTGGGGTGTTACCTAGTGGTATCAGAGCGAAGGATAGGATTCTGCAAACTCATATGATTAAAGATCCATAGGGTAAGATTAAGATTTTAATGCAAGTGAGGTAGTAGGTATTTTAGTGCCTAAGACATGATTTGGTATAGCTAGAAGCTGATTTGCAGAGCCTGCTCCACCTTTTTGACAATTTCCTTAAGGTGCCAAATTACCCACACCTTCAAATCCTTGTGCATACCAGATTGGACACATCTTGGACTTGATTTCTCCATAAACCAAAAAATCATTCTCCCATTAATTTTTTCAACAACATCAAACTCCACTAAGTTTAAAAAACACCAGCTGCTGACATATTTGCTTTACAGAACAGACTTTGCTCTTCACAATGGACTATTTGGATTGGCTCCACTGCTTCACATAATAGTACCGTATAAATGAATAGTAATATATACGTGAACAGTATAATATACGTAAACAGTACCGTATATCCCCAAATACGAACCGTTGGCTCTGATACCATTGTTAGGAAATTGAGTTTTCCTAAGATCACTCCAAGCAATTTGTCAAGCAACAAATTAACAAGAAAAATTAAATAGAGACTACACCAATCACACAAATACACCAATCACACAACACAAGATTTACGTGGAAAACTCCAAATCCGGAGAAAAACCACGGCCGTTGTCAAAAAGACAATCAGAGAAAAATATTCACTATGTGGAAAATTATTACAACCACACTCTCAGAAATAATTTTCTCTCACCCAATCCCCAAATACATAATTTCAATAAATATCCTTTAACAAAACAAACCCGTAATACCCATATTGAGGAGCCAAATGCTCCTTCAATATAACTACATGTTTAAGAATATTTATCTCTCTCAATTTCTCACCAAAACTTGAATCGCTTCTCTGGGATTTGGATGCAAAGCTCTCAAATGAGAGCTTCCTTTTATAGGCAAAATTTTGCCTAAAATCAAACCCACCAATCTTGATCAAATTTTAATGGCTAAGCCATCAAATTTGATCAACAAAATTGGTCAACAAATTTGGTGGTTAAGCCACCAAATTTGAATCCTTTTTTTTTTTAATCAATTTTCAACAACTTAGATCTTGCCGATTGTTCTTGTATCACTATCGAACCATCTCTGATCTTCGTTTGGTTTGTACAACTTGATTGATCTGTCCCATGATCTTGGGCAATGGATGTTCTGTTAAGGTTACAGAGCAGAATCAGCAGATCCATAACTACACAAACAGTGTTCAAAATCGCACGATAACAACTTGAAAATTCATAAGCATTGAAAATTCACATCTTTAGATGTACACAAAAATTAGTAAAACGATTTCGGAAACACAAAAGACAAAAGAAGATACAAAGCAATTTGATCCGAATTCAAGGTTATTTTGCAAACTGCAAACTACTAATTGGCCTAATGACGGACTAACAAATGAGGTCGAAGGAATGGCGTTAAAACATTAAAAGGAAAAATTATCTTGGAGGCTTAAGGAGGTATACTTTCATTGAGAACAAAATGTGACAAAAACTAATTAATGAACGAATTGGACAACTAATCTCTCATATAGGTAACGTTCCCCATTGGATCCAATCTACTGCGTAAACCAAGAAAAATGAATTGTACAAGAATTAACAAAATTGTCATGTCACCAGTCATTGCTTTTTATAGCAGCATCATGATCCATTCAAGCGAGAAGTGAGGTTAATGAAGATGTCTTCTCTGCAGGGGATGGTGAGACCACCCATTGGATGATTGTAACCAAATTCTTCCTCAGCTTTTGATAACAATTCTTGAAATGGAGGCTGATTAAAGAATGACACAGGAATTATGAATCTATTCTTTTGTGATCCTGCCCCGACATAGACTGCGAGGTATCCTTTTGACACAACTCTAGCGCCGAAGCTGCTGCTGCCTGATTTGCTAACAACAGTAATTGACGCAGAATTTGTTTAGCATGTAAAACACTTGGATGTAAAACACTTGGAAAACGAATTGCCATGGCTTTGCAGGTGATGACGAAGGTCAAAGATGATTCCGGGAGAAGAAACCGAAGATTTCTTAGAGAGATACTGGTGAGGACTTGGTTTTGGTTGTGGGATATGATGCATGTGTTTGTATATATAGATAAAAGGGGGTCCTGGAAAATCTATTGAATGTAGAAATGAGTGGTGATCAGGGGCATTGCGTGGGGCTTGCCAGTAAACAGTAGCACCTGACTAATCACATTCTGTCTTTCAACTCATAATCAAGAAATTTCTGTGGGATTCAAAGTGTAAGTTTGGTGGCATCCATTATAAAAAGCTTAAGCTGAATGTCCTGTTAGTGAACGATGTCCTCTAATTTCTCAAGTGATAGTGGCCTAGAATCACATGGACCTGACTTTCAATTGATCAGCATATATGATAGGGGACCAGAGATCAAACTGTGTCTAAGCAAATGAGTGGTTGGTCCTACAAGCTACAAATTTGGATATGAGCCACTCGACGTCCATCTAAAGATTACAAATGGTCTGCTGGGCATTTAATGCTGATGTAATTGTAAACTTTACTGACCCTTTGATTAGAGACACGCATAAGACATCTTTAATAACGTCGTGTCTGCTCACAAGTAAAGGGCAATGATCGAGGATAAGGGATAGAGTAGTTACAATGGCTAAATTGATGAAGGAAAGAAAAGAACTGCTTACATTATTTGCTGATAATGAGTTGCAAGACAGCACCATGTGATAGTTCAGGTGCTTGTGTTCCTAAGCAAACCCCACACAAATGCCTTTTCACCACTCATTTCATAGTCTCAAACACATCCTTTCGTCTTATATTTACACACGCGATATCTCATAAGCACACCAAGTCCTCATCATCATCTCTTCTAGCACTCATTTCGTTATTGATATTCATCACCTTCTTAAAGCAATAACATTAAAAATAGCCTTGACTATTCGCTTCCCCGTTGTTGCACATGCTGAGAACATTTTACGCCAATCAAAATTGTTTGTGACTCGAGGAACTTCAATGTCCAAAGATGTACCAAAAGGCTACCTTGCAGTTTATGTTGGAGAGAGCCAAAAGAAGCAATTTGTAATTCCTGCATCATTATTGAGTCAGCCTTCCTTTCAAGAATTGCTAAGTAAGGCTGCGGAAAAATTTGGATTCAATCATCCAATTGGGGGTCTAACAATTCCCTGCAGAGAAGACACCTTCATTAACCCAACTTCTAGCTTAAGCGCAAACTGACGCTGCACAAAAGATTGAGGCAGGACAGTTTAGTGAATTCTTTGTACATTCATTTTTCACTGTTTAGGCAGATGATCAGGTACGATGGGGAATGTTAACTGCCCAAAAGAGATATTATTTGTAAACATTACTGCAGTTTTTTTATACCAAATTGAATGTTAAGAGTTTAGACTGTATATATATTTTTTGTGATTGAAAATCTAGTTCAGGACTAAATAAATTATGAAGTTTGCTCCATGATGGCCAATAAGCTGAGAAAGAAAACATTAATTAGAAATTTTTCCAATCAGCACATGCTTGTTTTTAACTTTGATGCTGAGGCTTTCTGAGCAATTCCATTCGATAATATTGGCACCTCCAAAGAGATGGGGAGTTGAAGAAGTTGATAGGAAACTTATTTGATTTCAATTTAAAACACTCTGTTTTAATTTACACTCAGCTTACAGGGAATCAAAACAATAACAGCAAATTCATTTCAGATTTCATTTTCTTTCATGAAATTTGAAATGCACTTGAAAGTATTCTTGCTATCTAAATATGTTTGCTGTCCTCATGGCTTTGTATTTTGAACATGCTCTGAAAGTCGCTGAACACAAGAAAATGCTAGAGTACAGGAACTTTATCAATAAAAATTTCCATAAATAACGATCACATTCATCAAGAAGTTATATTTATTTGGCTTCTGAGCTGCCAGATTGAAATTTCTTCGAAAGGATTTACCAATGCTATTTCGCAGGTAAGAAATTCTTGACACACACGTTGCATTGTAGGTCGAAACTTTGGCTTCGAATGCAAGCAAGCCAATGCTACTGTGGTAACAAGAACAATATCTTGCATGACCATTCGATCCACAGGAGGTGAAAGGCGTGGATCTAGCACATCAATTAGCATTGTATTTTGATCAGATGATGGTGATGACAACGACGAGAGGAGTTCTCCTGGATGCCTTCCCATTAATACTTCCAATGCCACCACCCCAAAACTATAAACATCACATTTCTCTGTCACAACCATAGTGTACGCAAGCTCTACGAGAGAGAACAAAAAAAAGGGATGAAATGACATTGTCTATATGTCTTAAATGTCGAAATTAAAGGTGATAAATAAAGCACGAGAAGAATACGGAAGATAGGTGATCACCTGGAGCAATATATCCATAAGTGCCTGCTACTATAGTTCTATTGGATGAATCAGAATCCAAAAGTCTAGCCGTGCCAAAGTCAGCGACAAATGCTTCGAGTTTTGAGTTTAGAAGAATGTTGTTGCTTGATATGTCGCGATGAACTATTGATGGCATGCAGTCATGATGCAAGTATGACAAAGCATTAGCCACACACTTGATGATGTTCACTCTCATTGTCCAATCCAACACGACAGCTTCATAATCATTGCGTAGAAAGCAGAACAAGCTTCCCCTCTTCATGTACTTGTAAATCAAAAACATGCATTTTTTATGTAAACAGAAACCATAAAGCTTCACAATATTTCGATGTGCTATTTTGGATAGTACATGAGCTTCATTCTGGAAGCTATTGAAGAAAGCCGATTCCTCTGTTTCCGCACGATGAAGTTTCTTCAAAGCCACTACTTTGCCATTGGGTAACTGTGCTTTGTAAACGCTTCCATAACCTCCAGTTCCAATGCAATATTTGATATCAAAATCCTCTGTCGCTTTGATAATGTCTTCGAATGCAATTCTACCATCATAATTCCATATTGAGAACACGTCTTCACTCTTGGTTGGTCCCGTCATGAGTTTAGCTATTTCGTTCTTATTTAGAAGAAAAACTATGATTGCAAGAGTTAAGAAGATGACACATGCAGTGATTGGGAGAACAATATTCATTACGCGAAGGACCATATTGGGTTTCTCTTCCAAGCTTTTAGATTTTGAAGGTGTAGGCGTATGGAGTGTAGAGCAAGCAGAAAAATAACAGATACCCTGGTTACCATCAACATTGTGTAGGGAATCCCAAAAATAGCCTGGGACTTTACCTTCCAGGTCATTATATGACAAGTCTAAAGGAAAGCTACGGTACAGAAATGGAGGGATGGTGCCATTAAGTTTATTGTGAGAAAGATCCAAGTATTCTAATTTCATTAATCCAATCTCAGGTGGAATGCTTCCACTTAAATTGTTGTTTCTCAATGTTATGTTCCTCAACTCTGAGCATTTGTCAATCTCGGGTGGGATGGGACCGCTAAGTTTGTTATTAGAGAGGTCTAGACCCTTAAGGCTGATGAGTCCAGCAATTGTAATTGGTATTTGGCCAGAAAGCATGTTTGATGAAATGCTGAGATATAGAAGTTGAGATAATCTGGTGAGCTCAAGTGGAATGGTGCCCTCTATGTTGTTCATTGACATGTCTACTTTTAATAGACCACTCATTCTTCCTATCTCTGGAGGAATCGAGCCATTGAGATGGTTAGAATGAACATACAAATAGGTCAGATTGGTCAAACGAAACAGAGTTGAAGGAATAGGTCCAATTAATTTGTTACCTCCCACATTCAATGCAACTAAATTCTTCAGTTTTCCAACTTCTTGGTGGAGCATACCGCTGAGTTTGTTGGAGTCAAGACTCAGGATCATCAAGTTGTTTAGATCACCTATGGCTGAAGGGATTGGGCCATGAAGCTCGTTATGAGACAGGGCCATGGTTATCAACTTTGTTAATTGACAGAGACTTGAAGGTATTGCTCCACTGAGGTTGTTACCTTTCAGATTCAGCACCTCCAGGTTCCTTAAACTCCCAAGCTCTGGAGGAATAGAACCTGTAATATCAACAACTAACATATTTCAATAATAGGTTACCTTTTGATGAGGGGATAGCTTGCAGCCAACTCAATTAATAACTTATGAGCTTAACTAAAAATTTATGTGAAAGAA
Organism: Atalantia buxifolia; assembly: GCA_030444775.1. NCBI lineage: Eukaryota > Viridiplantae > Streptophyta > Magnoliopsida > Sapindales > Rutaceae > Atalantia > Atalantia buxifolia. The sequence goes on from CM059838.1 coordinate 25,246,547, forward strand.
TCTGTCTAACTCAAAAGTTTAAGTTGATAGGTAAGGACCAATAATAGTAATTCAAATAAGTTTAAATGGACATCTTAATGTGAAACATAGATTAAAACTTAGGATAGACATTCATAGATTGGCCAAAAGATGAGCTCGAAAAGAAATAATTGGAAGAGTTTGCACATAAAGAAAGGCAACTTAGAGACCTTGACCCTAATATCACTTTATATAAATCACTTTAACCCAAAAGGTTAAGCTGATAAATAAGGGCACAAGAATAGTATTTAAGACAAGTTCCAAGACTTACCTGTAAGATTGTTAAAACAAAAGTCAAGATATCTGAGTTTTGAAAGAGCTCCAACTTGAGATGGAATGCTTCCAAAGAGATAATTGAACCGAAGACTGAGACTTTCAAGGCCTGGAAAGCAAGTGAAGTTGAACTGGCTAAGCTCCCCTTTCAGTTTCTTTCCGGGTAAATTTATCTCAATGATGCTTCTTGCTGTGTTGCAAGTTACACCGTCCAACTTGCAATGATCCGAAGAATTGCTATCAATCAAATTGCTCCACCAACTGCTGTTAACTAAAGCTTCCCTTTCTAATTCGGATGCTGCAACAAATATACCATCAGTAGTAGCCCCAAAATGGCTTACACATACCAGAAGGGTAGCCCCTATTACAACCACCCTGGCAATGGAGAAAGAAAACACCAGGTTTAGCGTCATTTCTTGATATTAACGTGACTGGAATTGTACCTCAGCATGGATTTTGGGCTTATTATCAAAGATTACTGTACAACAACCGAACGCGCAAAACAAATAGAAAGTGACTACATAAGTCAAGGTCTTAGCCTTTTGGCTTTCTTGAAAAGAAAATATTGATTTGATTGTCGAAAATGAGTACAAATCAAGGTCTTTCCGTATCGAGCGGTTTTCTAATTCGAATAACAGGGGTGATAGAGGGATGAAAAAAGATAATTATTTTTCCTTTTATTGTATGATTATGAAGATTGACAAAGATAATTATTTTAATAATTTATATTTTGCATGTGACTTTTGTAATGGATCAATGTTAATGTAAGATATATTTCAAACTTTACTTTTATTTGAATTTTTATTTTAATATAATTTACTCAAAATCGCAAACAAAAAAATGTATTAGTAATGGATCAATGTTAATGTAAGATATATTTCGAACTTTACTTTTATTTGAATTTTTTATTTTAATATAATTAACTCAAAGTCGCAAACAAAAAAATGTATTAGTAATGGATCAATGTTAATGTAAGATATATTTCGAACTTTACTTTTATTTGAATTTTTTATTTTAATATAATTAACTCAAAATCGTAAACAAAAAAATATATTAATTATTTGAGGATCGGGGATCCCCTGTTATTATTCGGGGAAAGAATGTGGATTCTCTTAAGCAATTTCGATTGGGACGAGGAGGGGATGGAGACATACGCAAAATATTATTATTCGGGGAAGAAATGTGGATTCTCTTAAACAATTCCGATGGGGACGAGGAGGGGATGGAGACATACACAAAATATTGAAGATGGGTACAAAAAAATTAGTCCCCTCCCCTCCCATACCCATTGCCATCCCTACATGTAATCATATTTCTTTGCGTCTTCGTAGACTTTTCAATTCTTTGTGGGATATACATAAGGGCCACTCCATAGCGGAAGTGTGTGGATGGTCATTGTCAACGAGGACACTAGACCCAAAAAGAAGTAGGCTGTGATATCATCTTTAAACTAATAGAAAGCCAATGAATTCGTGACTTAGTTTTTTTATTTTCTTATTTTTCTTGTTTTTTATTTTTACTTTTTTTGTTTCCTCTGTTCTTGAATTCGACTTAGAAAATTATTGATCATGATACTGTAAATATTGAGTTTGGTTCATCAAAGGAGCAAAGTAGGTTAATCCAAAATTTAAAAGAAAAAAATAAAAACAGTTCAAAAAATTAATTTTTAATAAGTATTCTTTTAGAAATACATTGACCTAATTAAGAAATGGTGATTGCTGAGATATACAATGGTAATTGTTGAAAGAGAGAAATTATGCAGAACAGAGGAACAAAATTAGAAAAATAAATACCTTATTAATTTTTAATGAGGGTAACTTTGAAAATAGATTAAATAAATTAGAAAGTAAGGGCTGCTGAGATAAACAGCAGGGGAAAAGTGTCACCGCTATATTCTATAACGTAATACTAAAGCCCAAATTTATTTAATTTATCCCTATGTTTATCAACAATTCTCCGTTTACATCTATAATAAAATAACTACTAATGATAATTAATTACTAAATATAATTAATTAACAAATATAAATTAAGGTCGATAAATATGGTATGAATTATATCCATCAACCTCCTAGCACAAAAAAAAAAAAGTTTAAAGGGAAAGAAGGCTAATGGGTCATTTGTATAATATTTTATCTTAGGAACAATATATGTGTGCATTTGTGAATGGCGTTATTTGCACTCTATTAATCAAAAAAATCATTTAATAAATTTTAAAAATAAACTTTTAGTCACTCTTGAAAATTTCAAAATAGTCATCAATTTAGTTCCTTCTTAAACCCATCATATATAAATATTTTTCTAATTTTTATTTAATAATTTTTATTTTATCAATTACAATGTTGGTTAATAAATTTTCTTTATTAATTAGAGATTACATAGTTCATCGTTGGCCTCGTCTTCTTCAGTTGGTCAAGACCATAATTACAATCAATAATGGAAAACAACTTGCAGCTCTTTGATTTTATTCATTAATGATTTTACGACATCACTCGGGAGTTGTTGAAAGTCGTGAATAATTGGATAATCTGATCAAATAAGAATATTAATAAAAAATTAAGGCTTATATTTTGTTTAATCGAATTTTAAAAGAACAAGTGTTAAATTTAATATTTTGTTTAATTGCACAAATTTTCTTAACAATAAATTTAACTATGGATATTTTAGTGATATAATTTTTAAAAAAAAATTAAAGTGTTCATAGTAATTTTAGACTGCAAATAATCACACCCAATATATATTTATTATAAACAAATGTATAAAAATAAAAAAAATACAAGAAAAATATATCATTATTATTTTTTATTCACAGTATAACCTATATTTCTTATTTTTAGTATTTAATTTGTTATTTTAATTTCAATTAATATGATTTATTTAGTTTATAATGAAAATGGATAAAAGTAAATTTAAAAATAAAGGTAACAATGTAAAAGTATGGTATTAGGAAAATTATTAAATATTATAGAAACAGTATGAAGATAAATTATATTAATTTTAGTAGAAAAAAATTGGCAATCCCCTTATCTAGGTAATGACATACGTAAAACATGCATATGTTGTTGATGAGCAAGGCTGTAGATATAAATAGGGACAATTTAGAGCTAACTAATATGAAAAAGGAAAAATGAGAGGCTGTTATGTGTGACACCATGGCAGCTGATTTTTTAAAGAAGCTTATTGTAAGAATAAGATTGCTGATAACATTAAAAAAATAAAAATAAAATAAAAATAAAAATAACCAGGGCGTGATGTGTGGCACCTGGACAGCTACACTGTCACACACCACTACTTTCAAAAGGGCCCTAGGATAGATTTTTTTTATATCTATTTAATAAAATTAAAAAAAAATAAAGAAGGCAAATTGTGCTATGTGATGGTATATCAAATATTACATTATAAAGTTGAAAAGAAAAAATGAAGGATACTTTAAGTTTACTACTTAGTTTCGGATGCACAGTAAAATTTGGTGCAGAACAATCATGTTACCCGTTGATTTCCTGAATACGATTGAAACAGATACCTTTCTCATGCTTGATCATCAATGGTTGTCCTTCATGATCTGTGAGCATACGCAACAATAGATGTCTTATGTACATGTTCCTAATCAAAGTGTCAGTAAGGTTCTGAACTACTTATGTCAGCATTAATTCGATACCCCATCGGACCATTTGTAATATTTATCGCTGGTCATTGAGTGGCTTTTTTATAATATCCATAGTAGGACCAGCCATTCATTCGCATAGACACAGTTTGATTTCTAGTTCCCTATTATATATGCTGATCAGTTAATAGACAGGAAGGACCAAGATGATTCTTTGCCACTTCTTTAGAAATTAGAGGACGTCACTCACTAGCAGGCCGTTCTGCCAACAAACTTACACGTTCAATCAGTCGAAATTTCTTTAAGATGAGTTGAGAGATAGAACCATGTCATGATGCGGTTGCCAATGTCTGTTGGCAAACCCCACAAAATGCCTCCGATCACCACTCATTTCTACGTTCAATAGATTTTCCAGGACACCGTTTTATCTATAGATACATACACACAATACATCGTGTCACACAATCAAAACAAAATCCTCATCACATTCTCTATCAGCAGTCTTTGCTTTCTTCTCTCCCAAGTAATCTTTGATCTTCATCGCCATCTGCAAAGCCAAGGCAATTCGTTTTCCAAGTGTTTTAAATGCTAAGCACATTCTGCGCCAATCAAGCAGCAGCAGCTTCGGTGTCTACAGATGGGCCAAAAGGCCACCTGGCAGTCTTATGTTGGAGAGAGATCACAAAAGAAGAAATTCATCATTCCTGAATCATTCTTGAATCAGCCTTCATTTCAAGAATTGTTAACTAGAGCTGAGGAAGACTTCGGATACAATCATCCAATGGGTGGTCTCACCATTCCTTGCAGAGAAGATGCCTTCATTAACCTCACTTCTCGCTTGAATTGGTCATAATGCTATTGCTAGCTGCTCTTAAGCAATGAGTGATTACATGAAAATTTTGTTAATTCTTGTACAATTTATTTTTCTTTGTTAAGGCTGTAGATTGGATCCAATGGGGAATGTTACCCATATGAGAGCTGATTATTAGTCGTATACTAAAATTTTTGTCACAGTTTGTACAATGAAAATTCTTAGTATCATTAAATACATATAGTTGTTCTTTTACTTCCATCATAATGAGGATCTTTTAATCCAACTCCTACAAATGGGCATAACCTAATATCAATCAAAATCTGTTTTTAAAATTCGAACAAATTCAAGGCTGAGTTGTGTGCGCCTCTTCTGCCAATGTTAATACGAAAAAAAAAAATTGAATTTTTAAGAATTGGGCATGGGCTATGGTTTTTTGGGCTGGGCTATATATTCTTTTTTTTTGGTAATAATTGTAATGTGTCAATGTTAATACGAAAAAAAAAATTGATGTACAGCAAAACTTCTCCATAGTAATACTTTTTATATAAATAATCTTCATATAGTTATAAAAAATTTTGGTCCTAATTTGAGTCAATTATGAATAAGAATAAACTCTACATTATAATTAGTTATAATTTTTTAGAACTTGTAGTAATAATTATCTATCTTTTGCAAAAAAATATATGTTACATTAAATTTAAAGAACTTGTCTTCACATAGCATAGTAAGAAAATGATAGAAAAATATTAAAGAGAGTGCAAAAGTTTTTAAAGACTCTAAAGATGATTTTTTATATTTGCAAAACTATATAAAAACATGTACTAGTTCTTTGAAACTATGCAAACCACTCTATCAACGTCTATACATTGAATTTGACATACTCCATTAATAAATTGTAATTACGCCTCTATTATATTATAATCTATTTATAGTAATAAATTAATTTGGTCCCAACATTATAATTATAAAGAGATTTTATCGGAACACCTAAAAAAAAAAAGAGTTTGAAGAAAAAAGAAAGCATAAAAGGAATTAAGAAAATAGGAGGATTTAAATTCTTTTTTTTAGAAGATTAAAGAGTTGAGTTGCCAATCAATCTAAGTAAGTGATTGTTGAAAGTTCATTATCCCCCCCCAAAAAAAAAGGAAAGTAAATTAAATGTTTTGGCCTCATTATTGTCCCATATTGTCAAAAAGCGCGTACTGTTAAGAGCTAATGTTTCCTATAGTTTTAGTGATTGAGTTAAAATTTAAGAATGTCTGTCAATATTTTCATTTTTTTCAAATGAAATTTTGACGATATGTCTCAATAGATCAAGTAAATCAAGATAGAAATACTTCAGCAAAATTGTGGGGACAGGTAAATTGAAATACACCCAATTCTGCAAAAACAATTGGCATGCATAAGAAGCGGACAACAGCCTTGTTTTATCAAAAAAATACAAGTGCCAAAAATAGTTATTACAAACTTACAATGGCCATCCATTGCCCCGTTAGTCGGAATAATGAAGCGTATATAAGAGCAACAAAGGCATGGGAATTAACAAGAGATATTGAATCTCTCTAACTTGATAATAAATTTAATTTGATTGGATTGACATTGATTGACATTGAAACCATGGGGAAGAACGTGCTTGTTTCGATGTTGATCATGTCAATGCTACTGAATGTAGCCGTTGGAATCTTCGATCCACTAAAAAATGTTGCAAACCGTATGTGATAATTAATCAATTTAATCAGCTGTCCTTAATTAGAGTACTTAATGTGTTTTGACTTCATATATTCAATTAAATTTTATTTATGCAAGAGTGCTCATTTTACAGTATTTTAAAATTGTGTTTTCTCAAATATTATTTCAGAGGCACAAAAGGAGGTAAAAGACATTGCCAAGCAGGCTTTTGGCAGAAAGACGATGGAGGAGAATAGAGAAGTGCAAGTCGCTGGTGCTTTTGATCAAGGTCAAAATAATGCAGCGATAGTAAACAAGGCTAAATTCTTTTTTAACCCTCTTGATCCTATTGGTAATTTAAAGCAAGGTATGAATGTTTATTGCAAATGGGGCAATAACTATTTTTAATTAATCAGCTGGTGATTGTGAACTCCTATGCATTGAGTATTTTTTTCTTTTTTCTTTTTTCTTTTTTCTTTTAATAGTATATTGAAGTCTGTCCGTCCTGATGAGGGAATAAATATTTTTGCATATTTTCAGAAGGCGGCAAGGGCGTCATTTCCAGAAAGACAACGGAGGAGGATGATCATGACTGCGATAATGATCATGAAAGCGAGAATAATGCAGAGAGCAATGAAAGTGAAAATGGGGATCGTGATGATACTAATGACGCTGGTGATAGTGATGAAGGTCAAGATATTAAGGAGACCATGTTAAATGCGGCTAGAAAAATTATTAATCAACACGCCAACTGAAAGAATTACGAAGGTGATTCGAAATTACAGTGTACCTTAGTGTTTATTTGCTTACTCCTTGTAACTGGTTGCCTGAGTGGCTTCTGTGGAGACACCAACGGTTTACTTATATGTTCCAATCAAAATAAATAAATTGATTCTTTTGTTCTTTCAATATATGTTGCCAGTAAGGTGTTGACTGCTTTTTTTTTCCTTTTTTGGAAATTGTTGAGAGATTGTTTTTTTGTTTTTTGGTGGGGGGGGGGGGGGTCTACAGCACTTCAAAACTGATTTCACCACATGATTAATCTGTGGTGACATGAAAAATAATAGGACAATTTCAAGGTTCGTTTTCCCGAGTACATGCTTGCACTACTTGCAATAGCAGGTAGCTGTAATGTTTGATAACTGAAAAATTATAATGCTCCGTTGAGTGGAAGACATATAAATCGACCAATAAGCCAATAGAAATCGAAAAATTTCAGTCAAGTGATTCATTAAATTTTAGTTTGTTTGAGAATCTGTGTGAGTATCCGTACAGCAAAAAGAACATTTCCTTTCCTCAAGGAAGAAAATGTAAAATGATATCTGTACAAAGTATTGGTTAACTACTGCTTACAAACTGTACCCACAGATGATTGAAAATGTCCTCTCTTAGTGCCCATTTAAGCAAGAAATGAGGTCGATGAAGTTTTCTTCGCTGCAGGGAAATGTGAGGCCTCCCGTTGGATGGTCAAAACCAAACTCTTCTTCAGCTTGACTCAACAAGTCCTGAAATGAAGGGTGGTTCAAGTACGAAACTGGAATTACAAATCTCTTTCTTTGACTTTCTCCAACGTAAACCGCAAGGTAGCCTTTCGGGGCATCTGTGGCTATTGCAGCTGAATTGCTTGCTGCAGGCGAAGACTGTCGACGAATTTTCTTCACTTGAGCAACACCAGGCAAACGGAAACCCATGATTTTGTTTAGATAAAACTAGAAATGAAACTCAAAAGGAATTTAGGCCTCAAGGGGATTTTCAATTGATACTTGAGACTGAAGGGTTAAGACTTCAGCTGCTTGTAAACTCTCAATGCTCTGTGTATATATAGATGGAACAGTCCCGAGGAAACTTTCTGGTCCACAATGTGAATGGCGGAGAGACAACAGCCTACGAGGGATCACATGGTTTTGTCTTCCAACTCATTGTCGAAGTCTAAATGTAGGATTAATCAAATTGCCTGCAGACATAAAATTGGATAGCTGAGTAACTTGTCATTTAAGCATACCAAGTCTCATTGCAACGACTAAGACGTGCTTGGGGCATTGAACTACTCCCTCATAATGTTAAGAAAACATGTCACATGGACAATTTGTTGATGAGATTAGCATCTATTAGAACACATGCACAAAAGAATATTGACGATGGGTCCTGAAACCTTGCTAACCACTAGCAGTCATATCCAGAGTTAAAGTTGACTGTATTTCAACCCAAACTCATTTCAATGTTGTGGCTAAGAAAGTGAAATAAACTTTGAAATGAGCAGCATCAAATTTATATACAGGTCCCACACCCGTTATAATACAATGCATCGACTTGCTTGACATGCCGCAATGAAATTCACATAAAGAATCCCCAGGGTATCCGGTTTGATTTATGAGTGATCAGTTTGAGGGTGCCTCCAAATTTTTACTGGCTAAATGATCTCCAGCTATTAGATGTTACCTAAGTGGACCAAGCCAGTACTTTCCTAGTACGTTATCAATTCGTGATTATCACATGGCTTGTCTTGCTAGTCGTCATCTGCAATACTAACAGAATGACAATTGAATTATTGTGATAAACGTCAGACCCTTTCTTAAAAGACGGATGAACCACTTGAATTTGAAAAAGAAAATGAAAAAAAGAAAAAAAAAATGCTTGACTGCTTTATCATAGTGCTGTGTAACTTCTCGAATTTGGGATATTCTTGGGTTATTTTAGGCCTTATCTTCCTGTGTATGCAAGTTTTTATCTTGTTTATTTATTGTTTCTTATGTTAGAAGCAAAGAAATACGAGACAGATAATACTGGTAGTTTTGACAGAGCTAGCATGGCAAAGGCGCAAAGCAGCTATCGTATATCCTGGAAATAAACATTCTGCCTTCTGTTAAATGGATCAAAGTGATCAACTTACATAGACAAGCCCATGAAATACAAATGAAACATCCCTACTCCTTAGTTCTTACCCTCATAAGGCCATAAATGTCGCCTAAATGCATCATTATCATCCACGATGTCTATGGTTAAAGATGTTTGATCATCTTCGGGGCCCCATACTTGAAGGAAATGCTTTTTGAACGTCAGCAAGACAACACAAAGATAGAAGCATAAATAATACTGTTGTTGTGTATGCTACATTGTTAGTGTATGACTGTATGAATAGTATCCATATTTTTGTCTTCCTACTGTTCAAATACCATTGATCTTATTTAAAATATCGCATTTTCCAGGTTCAGCTAACTCAGATTCAAGTACAAGTCATGGTTTTACTAATTAAATCCATCATTAAATGGTCTATCCTTTTCCAAAAAGTAACATTGTAGCATAAATAATACTGTTGTTTTGTATGCTACAGTATTGCGTGTATGAATATATCCATATTTTTGTCTTCTTACTATCTTACTACTGTTCAAACACCAGTGCTCTCACTTAAAGTATTGCATTTTCCAGGTTCAGCTAACTCAACTTTAAGTAGAAGTCATGGTTTTACTAATTAAACCTGTTGATGCCGAAATCCGGATGGGTTGGCTAGTGACTCAATCTCAGATCCCTGCATCAGCATTAGATTTGTTTGGTGGGAAGCTGCTGGTTGATCTCCATGAGCAGATTTTCTATGAGCAGATACTCTATGAGCAGACTATCCGCGAGCAGAGAACCTGTGAACCTGTGAGCACAAATAATAGTCAGGAGGCGCCGGAAGTTTTTCCGGCGTAAACCCTCCGACGCTCAAGTCAGTGATTTGGGTCTACTTGGGAAAAACCCATACCACAATTCATGTGGCTTAATTATGAATGCTTTAAACAAAAAGCTTTAAGTAAATTTATCAGAAAATAATCCAAGATAATTCATCCTAACGGGAAAGAAATCATGAGAGAAGTTCTCCAGTCAGTAGAGAGAGAAAGAGATCCTTCTAGAGAGAGAGGAAAAAAAAGAGCCCCATGCGTGATGTTCTTGGGGTTTTTATAAACACCCCACACCCATGACCTTAGATCGTGGCCATAACCAATAACTGATAGACTTTGTGCCCTGATTTTCGGAGGAGGTTTTGTGGTGGTTTATTTGACTGAGTCTTGTTTCCTGGTCATCACCTGGTCAAGGTGGTCTGCTCGAGGTCATCAAGATTACCACCTGGTCGAGGTAGTCTGCTCACCAGGTAGTCTGTTCATTAAGTGGTCTGCTCACCAGGCGGTCTGCTCACCAGGCGGTCTGCTCACCAGGCGGTATGCTCACCAGGCGGTCTGCTCACCAGGCGGTCTGCTCACCAGGCGGTCTGCTCACCAGGCGGTCTGCTCACCAGGCGGTCTGCTCACCAGGCGGTCTGCTCACCAGGCGGTATGCTCACCAGGCGGTCTGCTCACCAGGCGGTCTGCTCACCAGGCGGTCTGCTCACCAGGCGGTCTGCTCACCAGGCGGTCTGCTCACCAGGCAGTCTGCTCACCACGCGGTCTGCTCACCGGGCAGTCTGCTCACCAGGCGGTCTAGGTGTTGCTTATATTTTACTCAGAGGAGAGCACGATAATGTATGAGCAAACACCTTATCTTGGTCACTTCATTCTATTCCCCAAACAAAACCCATCATTAAATGGTCTATCCTTTTCCAAGAAAAAGTGCCATGATTAACTAGGTGAATTGTTCAAGTGATGAATGAGCTCAGAACAATAATTGGCAGACTTCAAAATTTCTAGGTTAATAGATCTGAACATAGTTTCTGAGTGCTACAATGGGAAAGTGAGACATAATGGAAGTTTAATTGAATGTCAGGTACAACAAAAATTCAACACTTTCATAGATTACAAGTAAATTTCGTTCGAAGAAAATGAACCGTGCAGAAAAATTTGACAAGCAATTTGTTCAAGGAAACATAGAAACAGAACAGAATTGGGAAGAAAGAGATGCTTAAAGGCAATGTTGTTGACAAATCATATTGAATACAAATACGCTTAAGTTTACATGGATTGAAGCAAACGATCACAATGTAAACGTATACTAAAAAAAATTTGTAGTCGAGTCAACGGAGCAGAATTGTTAGTATCATCCAGGTTAGCTATTTCCAGTTCTTCTGAATGATGTTTCCTGAGGCCCACAAACTGCAAGTGAGATCAAAAAATACTTGTTCGCTGCATGGGATTGTGAGACCCCCAATAGGATGATCAAACCCGAGCTCTTCTTCAGCCTGACTTAGCAAATTCTGAAATGAAGGGTGCTTCAAGTGTGAAATGGGAACCACAAATCTTTTCTTTTCAAATTCTCCAATATAGACAGCGAAGTGTCCCTTGGGTACAGTTGTGGCCTCAGAAGCCATAAGAGCACGCCTTAGAGCCTGTTTGGCATTAACAATCTTGGGAAATCGGATAGCCATAAGTCTATATTGCTAAGTGATGGAAATGATGAAAATGTTTTGCAGAGTAGTATTAATATGAAAGACGAACTTGATCCTCTTGGCATACAAATAAGCAGGGATAGGCAGTAGAACCTTGTGAGTTGCTATCCATTTAACCTGTATATAAATAGAGAAAAATTTCTACAAACGGCCTACCAACAAGTGAAATAAGTAATAACAATGATTTCATATTAGATATTATCGTTGTTTCGTGGCCTGTCGATCGCAACTTCAGATCATTTGCTAAAATCTTTTGGAGCAGCCATATGTGGAAAACTTTGAACAAGGCTTCTGGTAGTTAGTCATTTGGTGCTGCCAAGGACCGGAAAAGTCAAGCAATTAATCAGCTCATATGATAGTGTTTCCTGAACTTGGACTGAATTTAATAGCAATTAATCAGCTCATATGATACAGAAGAAGGACAAGAATTTCAAGCTAAAGAAAGAAAACATAATTGTGAGGTCAGAAGTTAGTAAGCAAGATGACAGCTCAGCATTAGTCGTTAAAAGCTTGTTACAAAGCAATGTGTACTGTGTGTTGAAGTTCAGCTTGTAAATAGTTAATAATTAGTTATCAATTAGTAATGGGTGTGATGCGTAAGAGATGTATATAAATAGAGATTGTATTTCTTGTAACCGATCAAGCTGAACAATAATAACAATACAGATTTCCAGAAACATCTTTTCTCTGAGCTATTTTCTGAGCAAACAAACAACATCTCTGTTTTTCTTTCACTGATAACTTAATAGACTGTGTTGGACTCACAGCATTCCTAGTGCATGCCAATAACTATTTTGATATTATATTGTGGTTCCTCAAAAGAAAAAATAGTACATATCTCCTTATCTAGATAAGTTAGATTAGTATATAGGTTAGTATATGCCTAGTTCAAATTGGTTACACTTGTATCAGCTCATCTGAGCTTTAATGCCTTGTTTTATTTTTTTCCGCAAACACTCTCTTATTGAAAAGATTTCGCCGTTATTCTTGAAAAACAGTTAGTCTCATTCAACCTTTTGAAATAGCAAAATATTAGGTTTTGAGTATCTTAAACAGAGTTAATTAGGTTATTATTGCATTACAGCTTATAATTTAAATGAATATCCCACGTCTTTTAAAAATGAATGAGAACAGAGACATGTCATTTCTTGTGTCATCGCCACTAGGCAATTTGGCAAATTTCTTTTACAGCTATAGAGAAACTTTCTGCCTTATGCTTCATTAAGGCAATCACAAGCAAGCTGGGAGAGTCTGTGAAATAAATGTGAAGCATTCCTTACTAAACTATACTGCGGCTAAACCTGCATGAAACTAGCACAGTTCTATAGCTAAGATCCTACTAATTGAATGAAACAAATGCATCTTTGCAGTGGAAAATTTGGGATTATATTTAACAAATTTCGTTGACCTTTGTGGAAAGTTACTACAGATGCTGCAAACTGATTACATTCACTTGGTCCAGTGGAGGATGTTTTTATACAGGATGCTGACACTTCGACACTGATGAGCATATAATACATATATATTTTACCCTTAATTATATAATTGTTAGTTATTTTTATTTGTTATTTTTAATTAATTAAATTATTTTTTTGAATAGGAAATTAAGTAGAGATTATGGATAAAAAGGCATGAGGAGTTCAAATTGGGAAGGAAAAAACATTAAGTTGAAAGATAAAATTGCAGCCAAGAATTAATGGAAGTCAATAAGACCAAAATTGGAAGTCAATCTCTTTAAATAATGAACGGTGGGCATTTATTTAGAAACAAAGATTTGGCAATTTAGAATGCATGTGCCAGGCTTTAAAGGAAGAAATCATTAATTGGCCTTTTGCTTTGGAGATCAAACGTGTGGCTAGCTTTCAAATTGTAATAAGGAAACAATTTTAAAAGGCCTTGGTGAGTGGGCTTTGTTAAGCCGCTGGATGGCCTTGACAATTAATGCAATTAGAATCCAACAAGGATTAAGCAAGTCAGTAACTCTATATAAAGGCAACACACGGCCAAGAAGAGGGAAGGAGCCGCCAGAGGAGGAAAGAAAAAGTGCAGACGCAAGGCTTTGAAGACGAGCAGCCGCAGCAGCATTAGTTCGGCTTTCCATGGCTGGTTTTATTAATTTTATTGCTCCAAATTTAAATATGTCTAGCTAATTTTCTTATACTGAGGTTAAGGATGAAATTTTATTCAATGAAATAATTATCTTTTCATTTAATTAATTTCCTACATGTGTACTTTAATGATTATGGTTTTTATTTCACATGGTTAATTAGATGTTATTAAAATATTTTCATCAATTATGTCATGCATTGTTGATTGTTAGGATTAATATTCGATTAAATCTATGCTTGAATCTATAAACCTTATACATGATTATATTTGATTCTATGTCTTTCATTAAATTGTTTACATAGAGTGCTTAGGGAAATTTTGACTCTTTGTTATTCAATATGTTTACATAGGATGCTTAGATATCATACTATTAAGCAGAAAAAGAACCTACATTAGATTAATTTTAATTGGGCTTAATTGTTATATTCATGAGATAATATAGATTGATTTCGAGTTATCACTCTAAAATTAGGGATTAATTAATAATTAGATAATTACTAGTTGAATAGTGGTGGATTCTAAAACTTTGGTAATTTTTGTCTTATTGAATTCTCCTTTACTTTAATTATTTTCTTAGTTTAATTAGTTTAATTTCTCTTAAAGACTCAATTTGCTCAACTAGGTTAGAATTAATATTAATTTTAGATTTAAATTAGACTTTTCAATTTATAACAATCCCTGTGGGATCGACTTCGTTATCACTATTCTATCTCTAGATTCTTGCGCTTGCAAGTATATTAAAATTTTCACAACAGACACTTTTGCAGATTTTGATGTAATTTCTTTGCGACAGAATTCATGAACCTGTGCACTAACACTATAAATTAAAGCAGAAGCACAAAATGAATAAAAACAGAAAATGTATTTCATCATCATTGACCAAAAGTTGAAGTATATTTTGTATATGAGAATATGGAGTTGAATTGTGCCTCTTCTGGATCCAATCATACAGAAAGGGTTTGCTGGAAGCTAAATCGTCTAATACCTGATGAGAGTGGTGAAGAATTAAAATAAGTACTAATATTGGTAAGGAAAACAAAAACTCAATTGCTTTTAAAGAGACAAAGTTTTCGTTCAACTGATTTCCAAGAATATGACACAAAAGGAAACAGTATCAATTTTCTACCCTACTGCAAGTACATTTCCCATTTTCAAGGAAGAAAAAGTAATAATAATATCAAAGGGGGAAAAAAAAAAAACAATGTTCAGGATATAGGCATATGCCTACTCTACAAAATTGTATTCAATGATAAACGTTAGTATCCTTTAATTCTCATTGCTTTTTTAACCGAGAAATGAGATCTGTGAAGATATCTTCGTTGCAGGGAATTGTGAGACCACCCATTGGATGATCAAATCCAAATTCTTCTTCAGCTTGACTCAACAAGTCTTGGAATGAAGACTGGTTCAAGTATGATACAGGAATCATGAATCTCTTCATCTCGTTTTCTCCTACATAAACTGCAACATAGCCTTTAGGGACTTCTGCAGTCATTGTAGCCGATTGGGGTCCATTATAAGGATACTTTTGAAGAATTTTCTTAGCATGAACAATACCAGGCAAACGGAAACCCATGAGTTGATTTGATAAAACTAGAAATGGATTTCGAAGAACTTGAAAATGAAGGCGACTTTTAGTACTTGAGATGTTAAGTTGTGACTTGGGTTGCTTATGAACGCAATCATATGTATATATAGATGAATGCATTGAATGGTCTACAGGAAATCTTCTGGTATGTGGTGGGTGTGTGAAGAAGCATTTTGGATGCAGAGACATTAGTTCATGAGGGATCACATGGTTTTGTCTTCCGGCTCATTATCAGATTTTCAACCAAAATTTATCAAAAGGCAAACATCATACCCCACTACATTTGCAAAAACAAATAACATAATTAGGACCACTTGTAAATCATAAATCTTTTGAGAGTTGAGTCCCTTTTCAACTTAAGCATACTTTTCAATTTAGGCATAGTGCCAGCTAGCTAGTGGCTTGTATTTGGACATGCTTGTGACATTGAACTTCTCCTTCACATGCAAATTACTAGTCATTCAGGCTGCCTTTAAAGCAAATCAGACCTATCTGATTCTGTATGGCCTCAATTTGCTAGACAAGCCACCTGGAAGCTCACTTGAACTATGCCCTACTATCAGTCCTCATCAATATCGACTAGAAACCTAATTTACCAGGCTAAAAACGAGCTATATATAACCAAATTACGTACATCTGAAAACCCGTTGGAATCTAAAAGCCTCACATACTATAATGGATTAATTTGCTAGGCAAGGCAGCCTGAAGTTCAGCTGAAGCATTCAAGCATGCCCTACTTTGTCGGTTCAATCACCACTGCCTGATTACGCAACATGCCACTATTACATTGACCGTTCTCCCTGCAATATCTATTTTGAGTGATGAATAACCATTTTTGGGGACCCACGAACTGGATTATTCAGAATAAATGTTCCAAATTTATGCCTGTAAATGATCATCTGGTAACCCAAATGAATAGGTATTTGCCTAGCTAGTAGATTAACTAATACTAAATTATCACACGGTTCATTTTTCTTGTCTTCCTCTAGTACTTGTAATGAATTTTCACATGGTTTAAAAGAGCCCTCAATTGAATCGTTAATTTATATGAACAATAGTGACAGGGTTAACTAGGTGAATTACTTAGGGGGATCTACAGAAGACCAAATGAATAAGAATAAATTTCAAAGTTAGAAGTTTTGACAAACTTTTCTGAACTATATATTTTAGGATTGCTATAATGGAATAGTGAGGTATAAATGATTGGAAGATTTGGTCCATGAAGATATTGAATGACAATAGCATATGAAGTTGAAACTATTGAAAAAATAGCATATCAATATGCTATTTTGAGGGCATATTTTAAGTGGGTCCCACTTATCGAAAGTGAAAAATCTTGTGAGGTTCGGATTCTATTCCGTGAATATTTCAAAATGATATTTATTTACTCAAAATGATGCATGAGTGAAGGAGAAATTGTCTCTCAAAATAGCACCCTTGATGTTGGAAATTTGAAAGGAAATGAGGCTTATCCCACATGGGAAAAATAAGCCAAGGGATTTATGTTTAAAAACAAACACTTAACCATGCATGAGCAAGAATTTTAAGGATAAAGGCTCTCTCCACACGTGCGTGCGCAGGAGGGGGTGCGAATCCAAGACCGAATCGGTTGAACTCGTGTGCGTACGCGAATGTCAGCCCAGGCTTGCATGGCACGTTTTTAATTTCCATTTAAATTTTTGTAATATTTTCGCGATTTTGAATTCAAAGGATTTGTAACAGCTTCATCAATTATTTTTAGCTGTTATTGGATTTAATTTTTTAATTCAATTGGCTGAATTGAATTGTTTAAATCAATTGCCTGTTACAACAATTAAATGGCAAATATTGAATTCGAAAATTCAATACTTTGTTGATGTTACATCCTCACATATGTATAAAAAGGCAGCTCCCTCTTCTGTTTTGGATACACTGCAAAACCAGCACACAGAGCACTTCACAAACTTTCTTCTTCTTTTTATACATTCTTTTTTTCTGATCGAGTTCCACTGTTGTGGTTTGCCGGAGTTATCTATTTGTGCTTAACAGATAATTCGTACCCGTTGTATCCTGGGAAACAGGTACCAGCAAAACCTAAAACACTGCAGTAGGTGGTAAATCTGTTTTAAGGACACTGTGATCCAGGCCTCGGGTTTATTTTTATCTTTCGTTAATTTCTTCTCCTGCTGTTTTCAGTTGCTGTTGCTACTATCTTGCTGCATCTTAATTTCATTTCCAACTTATTTTGTGTTTATTGCTTTCTGTTTCTAATAGTAAACTCACTGTTGTTTTTCTTACATTCTTAAAACAGATTTAGATCATTGAAATGGCAACTGAAACCAATGATGCAGTTCCATATGTGCTTGTTGCTGGACCATCTGTTGTGAAGGAACTAACTTCTATGGTGATTTATGTGAATCATGCGGAAAGGCCTGAAAAATGAAATGGCCAGAATTTCAAACGTTGGTAGCAAAAGATGTTCTTTCACCCGACAACTTTGAACCTTGCGAGGTTCTTGACGGAGGATGCTCCTAAACCCAAAGAGGGTGAAATGGATGTTCAAGTTGCAAGTGCAATTGATGCATGGCACCATTCTGATTTTTTATGTAAAAATTATGTAATAAATGACCTTAGTGATTCCTTGTATAACGTATACATAGGAAAAAGAACAGCCAAGGAGATTTGGGAATCCTTAGACCTAAAATATAAAACTGAGGATGCGGGTACTACAAATTTTGTTGTTGACCGCTTCTTAGACTATAAAATGATGAATTCCAAAACAGTAATGAGTCAAGTACAAGAACTTCATATCATATTATCTGAAATCCTTACAGAAAGGATGATGCTAAGTGAAGCTTTTCAAGTGGCTGCAATTATTGAAAAATTGTCTCCTACTTGGAAAGATTTCAAGAGTTATTTGAAGCATAAACGCAAGGAAATGAATATTGATGGGCTAGTTGTTAAGCTTCGAATTGAGGAAGATAACAGAAACACAGAAAAAAAAAGGGCTAGCTTTGTGACTAAGGCTAATGTTGTTGAACATGGGCCTAAAAATAAGAAAAATAAAAAATTGGGTCCGAAAGGAGGGATTTCCAAGAAACAAACAAAGTTTCAAGGAAAATGTTTTAACTGTGATAAAATGGGCCACAAGGCTTCGGATTGCAGGTTGCCTAAAAAGAAGTGAGAGGCAAATGTGGTGGAAAACATCACTCAACATGTTTCAGACATAAACCTCTCTGCAGTGGTTTCAGAAGTGAATCTGGTTGGTTTTAATTCGAGAGAATGGAGGATTGATACAGGAGCAACCAGACATGTTTGCTTGGACAAAGGGTTGTTCACTTCATTTGAAGTAGTTAGCAATGGAGAGAAGCTATTCATGGGGAATTCTACTACGTCTGAGATTGAGGGTTAAGGGAACGTGATTTTGAAGATGACTTCTAGAAAAGAGCTGACTCTGAATGATATGCTTTATGTGCCAGAAATTTGGAAGAACTTGGTATCTGGATCGCTGTTGAACAAACATGGTTTCCAAATGGTGTTTGAGTTAGATAAGGTAGTTTTGTCAAAGAATGGGATGTATATGGGAAAGGGTTATGTTAATGATAGGCTGTTTAAGCTCAATGTAATGACCGTGAAACCAAAAATTAATAATGAATCTAGTACTTCTACTTATTTGCTTGAGTCTTCTAATCTTTGGCATGGTAAATTAGGACATGTTAATTTTAATTCATTGTGTAAATTAATTAACATGAAGCATATTCCCAATTTCCAAATTGATTTGAAACATAAGTGTGAAACTTGTGTTGAGGCAAAACTAACTAGGTCATCTTTCCAAACAATAAAAAGAAACACTGAACCACTTGATTTAATACATAATGATATTTGTGATATTTTAAATCCATTCAAACAAGAGGTGGTAATAAATATTTTATTACCTTTATTGACGATTGCACAAAATATTGCTATGTATATTTGTTGAAAAGTAAAGATGAAG
This sequence comes from Atalantia buxifolia, assembly GCA_030444775.1. Classification (NCBI taxonomy): domain Eukaryota; kingdom Viridiplantae; phylum Streptophyta; class Magnoliopsida; order Sapindales; family Rutaceae; genus Atalantia; species Atalantia buxifolia. The sequence continues at coordinate 25,265,949 of CM059838.1, forward strand.
CTTTAGAAAAGTTTATTCTTTATAAAAATGAAGTTGAGAATCAACTTAATAAGAAAATCAAAGAAGTAAGGAGTGACCGTGGTGGTGAGTATGTTGTTCCGTTTAAGTCACTATGTAAACAAAGTGAAATCATACATCAAGCCACGGCTCCATATTCACCTCAATCTAATGGGATTACAGAATAAAAGAATCAAACTTTAAAGGAAATGATGAATGCAATGTTGATAAGTTCTGGGTTACCCCAGAATATCTGGGGGAGAAGCTATTTTGTCAGCTAATTATTTATTAAATAAGATACCCCCAAAACAAGAAGATAAAACCCCGTATGAGTTGTGGAAAGGTAGAGCACCTTCCTATAAATACTTACCAGTGTGGGGGTGCATTGCTAAAGTAGTGGTTCCTTTAAACAAAAAAGTGAAAATAGGACCAAAAATTGTTGACTGCATTTTCATTGGTTATGCATAAAAGAGTAGTGCTTATCGATTTCTAATGCATGAGTCAAAAGTTTCAGATGTCCACAAAAATACGATAATAGAATCAAGGAATGCATCGTTTTTCGATCATGTGTTTCTTTGCAATTCTAGAGTAGAATCAAGTGAACTATGACAATTCTATGAAACAATAATTGAAAAAGAAGAGAACGATGAAGCTCTAGAATAAGAAGAAGAAGAGGAACAAGAAATTGAGGTCAGACGTAGCAAAAGAGCTAGAATAAAAAAGTCTTTTGCCCCAAACTTTCTGACATTTTTACTAGAAAATGAACCTCAAAGCTTTAAGGAAGCTGTAACTTCACCGGATGGTGCTTTATGGAATGAAGCCATTAATAGTGAAGTTGAATCTATTTTACAAAATCATATCTGGGAACTAGTAGATCTTCCTCCAGGATGTAAACCTTTGGGGTATAAGTGGATTTTCAAAAGAAAAATAAAAGCTGATGGATCAATCGATAAGTACAAGGCTAGGGTTGTAATTAAAGGTTATAGGCAACGAGAAGGCTTTGATTACTTTAATACTTATTCTCCTGTTACGAGAATAAATTCCATTTGGATGATAATAGCAATTGCACCTTTGCACAATCTCGAGATAGATCAAATAGATGTAAAGACGGCTTTTCTAAATAGAGATTTAGATGAAAAAATCTACATGGAGCAACCTGAAGGTTTTGTAGCTCCAGGACAAGAAAAAAAAATTCTGTAAATTAGTAAAGTCATTATATGTCTTGAAACAAGCACCAAAACAATGGCATGAAAAATTTGATCATACGATGATCACAAGTGGCTTTAAGATAAACGAGTGTGACAAATGTGTTTATGTCAAAGAAACAGAAAATGGCTATGTCATTTTATGTTTACATGTTAATGACATGCTCATTGTTGGGAGTGATGATGACATGATTAAATCTACCAAGAATTTGTTGAGATCTAAGTTTGACATGAAAGACATGGGTCTTGCAGATGTCATTTTGGGGATTAAAATCTCAAGGGCTTCTAATGGACTTGTTCTAAGTCAAACTCATTATGTAGATAAAATTCTTGGGAAATTTAATAAAGATGATAATACCGTGTCTAAAACTCCATTAAATACGAGTATACATCTTTCGAAAAATAGAGGAGAATGTATTTCTCAAGTAGAATACACTAGAATAATAGGCAGTCTGATGTACTTAACAAATTGTACCAGACCAGATCTAGCCTTTACAGTAAGCAAACTTAGTAGATATACGAATAATCCAGGAACTGATCACTAGAAAGCTATCATAAGAGTACTCAGGTATCTTCGATACACTCGTAATTATGGACTGCACTATACTAGGTATCCGGAAGTATTAGAAGGATATAGTGATGCTAACTAGATATCTGATATAAAAGACTCAAAATCTACTAGTGGCTATGTGTTCACACTAGCAGGTGCAGCTGTATCATGGAGGTCTTCTAAACAGACAGTGATTGCCAGATCTACAATGGAATCTGAATTCATTGCATTAGATAAATGTGGTGAAGAAGCAGAATGGCTACGCAACTTTTTAGAAGGTATTCCAATGTGGCCAAAGCCTATGCCTACAATATAAATACATTGCGATAGTCAATCAGCTATCGGTAGGGTACAGAGAAATATGTATAATGGTAAGTCTAGACACATACGTCGTAGGTATAATACCATTAGACAACTTATTTCTACTGGAGTTATTTCTATTGACATGTGAGATCAAAGGATAACATTGCGGATTCGCTAACCAAAGGGTTAAATAGAGAGCTAGTAGAAAAATCATCGAAGGGAATGAGATTAAAACCCTTAGAATGATTAGTTAATAATTAAGGAAAACCCAACCTAGTTGATTGGAGATCCCAAGATCTAGGTTCAATGGGACAACCTAATTGTTAAAGACTAAAGGTGGATCACTGTGGGGGTCATTTTCTTGAGAGGATTACCTCATTGACCATTCCTATGATGAAACAGTGATGCCCGTGGGAAATAAGGTTGAGCTAGGCTCTTAATGATTCTTATGCGTCGGAAATCCGAGTAGAGTAATGCGGGTTACTCTTAATTAAGATATTACCTATGTGAGAGAAAAGTGGGGATGCTTCAAAGGGAGCTGGAAAGGGGTTCAGCTTTTAGAAACTCTTGCAGAACCAGGTAGATGCTCAAGGCCAAAACGAACATAACCATGAGAACCCAACAATGTTAAGAGAGATAATTGTGTGTAGTATATGATCATTTACACTAATGATAGAACAGTTCAAAGACATCGCGTCTACTGATCAACCAATAAAGTAAATATACTATCACAAGAGAAGGTTCAAAGGATAAAACCTACCTATCTTTTGCTAGGTATCGATCTAATAAACTCGATCATTAAGGTCAAAAATGGTTTTGATGTCAAAATTTAACGATTTTCTGTTTTACTGTCAATTTTCATTCATGTGGGGGATTGTTGAAAAAATAGCATATCAATATTCTATTTTGAGTGGGTCCCACTTATCAAAAGTAGAAAATCTTGTGAGGTTCGAATTCTACTCCGAGAATACTTTAAAATGATATTTATTTACTCAAAATGATGCATGGGTGAATGAGAAATTGTCTCTTAAAATAGCACCCTTGATATTGGAAATTTGAAAGGAATTGAGGCTTATCCTACATGGAAAAAATAAGCCAAGGGATTTATGTTTATATACAAACACTTAACCATGCATGAACAAGAATCTTAAGGATAAAGGCTCTCTCCACACGCGCGTGCGAAGGGGGGGTGCGAATTCAAGACCGAATTGGTTGAACTCGTGTACGCCCGCGCGTCCTGTGTATGCGAATGTTAGGCCAAAATCTCCCAAGCTTTCATGGCACGTTTTTAATTTCCATTTAAATTTTTATAACAGTTTCGCGATTTTGAATTCAAAGGATTTGTAATAACTTCATCAATTATTTTTAGCTGTTGTTCGATTTAATTTTTGAATTCAATTGGCTGAATTGAATTGTTTAAATCAATTGCCTGTTACAACAATTAAATGACAAATATTGAATCCGAAAATTCAATACTTTGCTGCTGTTACATCCGCACATGTGTATAAAAAGGCAGCTCCTTCTTCTGTTTTGGATACACTGCAAAACCAGCACACAGAACACTTCACAAACTCTCTTCTTCTTCTTCTTCTACGTTCTGTTTTTCTGATCGAGTTTCATTGTTGTAGTTTGCCGAAGTTATTTGTTTGTGCCCAACAGATAATTCGTACTCGTTGTATCCTGGGAAATAGATACTAGCAAAACCTAAAGTACTGCAGTAGGTGGTAAATCTGTTTTAAGGACACTGTGATACTGGCCTCGGGTTTATTTTCTTGTTTCGTTAATTTCTTCTCCTGCTGTTTCCGGTTGCTGTTGCTGTTATCTTGCTGCATCTTAATTTCGTTTCTAGCTATTTTATGTTTATTGGTTTCTGTTTCTAATAATAAACTCACTGTTGTTTTTCTTATAGAAACAAATAGCATATGGAGTTGAACTACCACAAAAATATGATGATTTGACTTTGAGTAGGAATAGATCATGGATAAAAAGGGTAAAGCATTTCACATTGATAGTGTTGATACCAAAATCTAGTCCTATCAGTGTGTGGGCTACGAACTAAATTCTAACATCGACGTTTTAATATGTTTGCATGGAGAGACCGTTTTTCGCCTTGATTTAGCAATCTGAGCAAAAATTGCCGACTAGGAACCCAACCCTAGCGAGTACCTACAACTACAAAAATTGTCAAGCGCATTAGAAGTTTTTCCAATATTAACCCTCCAATACTCTATCTGTATTATGGGTTTTCATGGAAAAACTAAATGTTTGATTTTTGTATAAACAATGACCTAAAAAACAAAAAAAAAAGAACGTAAGAGGAAACACTCCCTTTAAATAAGAAAAGATAATGATAAAAAGGGATAAAGATGAAAAATAAAGAGGATAAAAATTATAAAGAAGAAATCTTCAAATTTCATAAGATTAGGCAGGGGTTCAGGTATTCAAAATTCTGGAACAGTTATCCTTTATCCTCTTGGGAGTTTTATAGGAGTTCAAATCCTCTCTCCATTGGACCTTGGTGTAGCGGGTTTTAGGGATAGAGTTCAATCTCTTTCTTTCCTTTAATTATGGCATTGTGGGTTTATGTATAAGATTTAATCTATGATTTTTCAAAGAAGGTTGACAGAATGGTGTTAATTGAGTCTACCATCAGCTTGACTGCCTCATTGCCTAAATCCTACTCATCTGGTTTCCTCTAATTATGATAAATGGTGAGGTAAGCATAATAAGACTTTGAGTGAAGCCTTATTATTGCTACCTTATTTTATCACCCAAACACCAACTCCTTAGTTTTTAGTATTGAGAGTGTAACGAACAAAACTGAAAACTATATGTATAAAAATTCCCCCTTCTGCAGATATTACTTACTAGGCCTGCTTTTTATTCCCTAACTCTTTGTTTGTTTTGCCCTATGTCTCATCCTTTTCGAAGTTTGAGTTTTGGTGCTAGAATGGTCAAAAGGAGGATATTGAGGACATGAAAGGCTGCACTCTTGCCGAACTGATGAATCCCTTTTAGCTTAGCTCCTATCAACTGCGCTATATATCGAATAACTATTAGAAGTGGATTGCGAGGTACGACAACAAAATGAAAACTAAAATACAGACTTGAAATAAGAAGACTGAGATTTTTGAAGCTGGGTTTAAGGTCGGAACTACCATGTTTGGGGAGGAATTAAAGGAACTAAGGACTCCGCTTGACGACCAGAAGTCTTCATTTGAGCAGAGGATGAAATTCCTTGAATCTTAATTTCAAGAACCGGCTGCTTGTTTAAAAGACCAATTGAGGTCTTGGAGAAGAAAGCTTATAATAGTTAGAATGCTAGCCTCAAGTATTGCTATAATTGTATTATGAAGTTTCTCGGGAAAAGCCATCCTGAGTTAAAGAAGGATGACCTCACTGGAGCAATTGTTACCTATATAAAGGAGTAAAAGGACAAAATGAGATCAACCTCAAGTTGAAGTTGCTACTAATAGTGTTGATCAGGCTGAAGACGCCTTTTCTCTTGCTTACATATTCATGATCGAATTTAGTTAACAAGTTTAGGCCTCGTATCTTACCTCGATCAAGTTTTGGTATCTAAGGCCTTTACTTACTTAAAGAAACTTTGCATTTTTCATTTTTTTGCTTGCCTATTCGTGGAAAAGTTAAGATTTGCTCACCTATTGTTGTTAATTTTACTTCAATTGCTATGGTGTTAATGGGCAAGTATACAAAACAAGTAATAAAATAATAAGTATTCAAGATCGTTTCCACAGGGATTGATGTTATCAGACTTGCTACAGCAATTTCAATAGTGCAATCTATGATCTAAATTAAATCAATGCAACCAACATAAGTAAATACTTAAGGAAAATAAAATCACAATAATTAAAAATGAAATGAATAAAATTTGCACGTTAAGCACGAAAGTAAATTCAATTAGAAATGAGTAGTTGAGTGATTAAACTCTTTTGATGGTGTTCACTATTTTATTCATGTTAAGCTCGATTCTCAGTAGCATCTTTCAAAGACCAAGGCGAAACCATCTTTATCTTTAGCGGTAGCAAGTTGGATATCTTATAACTTTATGCAACCTAACATTGACCAGTTGGTATGTCAACATAAGATATAACATTACACGTTTATATTCTTTTTACCGTACAAGGTGAATCTTCATATGTAGCTTATCACTAATTTTAGATTAAGCACTGCCCTTTTTGGACTCAAGTTAAACTCAATCCAAGAAACTCAATCTAAGACCAAGTATTGCTTTAATATGTTCCACTAAGACAAACCCTTTTGCAGCTCTTTCTTAACTTGTATTATTAAATGGGTGATCAACTGAAATAATGAATGTAAATAAATGTTATTAAAGCAAAATGATATAGCAAACATGCAGCAACACCTATATTCAGTCAATTAACCATCAAGATAGTTTAACATTCAACCACAAATAAATTTAGTTCATAATTTGTGAAAGAAAATCAAACAACCATGTTCTGGCCATCGAATACATCTTCATGATTAATGAATAATAAGTAAACAAGAAAAGAATGAGAAAAAGCGAATTCCAATTGATTCTACAAATTTCTTCTACTGGCGCAGCCTTGAATTCTGCTCGGGAATTCTATTTCTTCATTGTTTCTTTTCTGTTTTTGATTTTCATTGATGGCCTCACCTATTCTTTTCATGTATGCCTCCTTTTATAATCGCAAATTAGGGCAACTGGAAACTTTAGGGCACATATCTTCATATTAGGAAACTGTAGATCGTAATATTCTGAATATCTTGCCCGCATTTTTCTGTCAATGCTTGAGGATTGCTGCAGCAATTGTTACTACAACAATAGCTACAACATTTGCATTGTTCCATCTTTGCTTTAAGTCTTTTGTAGCCATGTTCGTTTGTCCTTTATAAGTCCATTGCAACAACATCCTTTCCATAAAATTCAAGTTTCCAATTACCTACAATTAAGCATATGTTTTAGGCATACAATTATTCAAAATCACACAACTTCATCAAACTTAAACTAAAATAGATATTAATGCAAACTAACATTAAAATACACTAAAAACACATCAATTACTCTTTAAGTAGTCTTGATTTAAGCTTAAAAGTCTCATGATAACTCTCTTTTTATAGAGTTATCACATATCTATGGTAGAGCGTATTAAATTCTCACCTACCGATGGCAGAGTTTAAAAGTTCTTGCTAACTCATGGCGAGTTTAAAAGTTCTTGCTAACTCATGGCGAGTTTTATAAGTTCTCGCCTATTCTTCATGATTTTTATAAGTTCTCGCCTAATCCTAATGAATTTTATAAGTTCTTGCTTAGTCCTAACGAGCTATATAAATTCTTGCCTAGTTAGGACGCGTTTTCTACACCTATTCCTGACGTACTTTATAAGTTTTCTCCTAGTTCTGACACGTTTTATATGTTCGCGCCTAGTTCTGACTAGTTTTGTAAGTTCTCACTTAGTCTTTACGAGCTTTATAAGTTCTTGCTTTCTCATAGCAAGTTTTATTAGCTCCACTGTCTTATAGCGAGTTTTATTAGTTCCCCCTATATCATCGTGAGTTTTATTAGATCTTATCATCTCATGGCATGTTTTATTAGTTCCTATTGTCTCGTGGAGAGTCTCATTAGTTCTTACCATCTCATGGCGAGTTTTATTAGTTCCCGCCATCTCGTGGCAAGTTATTTAAGCAAGTTTTGAGGCTTAAAACATATACTTGCCTAAAAAGATTTCATACTTTAATTTTTCTGCTCGGTTACTCATAGCTGAGCTGAATTAGCAAGTTTAGGCTTCTTGTCTAGAGCAGGTTTTAAGACTTGAAACCTTTACTTTCCATAAAGATTTTGTGCTTTTATCTTTCTACTCGCATACTTATGGCCGAGCTAAATTAGTAAGTTGAGGCTTCTTATCTCACCTGAAGTAGGTTATAAGACTTGAAACCTTTATTTACCTTAAACAATTCATTTTGTTTATTCTTCTTACAATGCCATGGGCGAGCAAATACATTAATTTAAGGTTTAATAGAGCGTTCTATTGATGATTAGGTCTGAACTAGTTTTTGTTGGGTGAAATAAAGAGGTTCTGGTGTGAACATTCTACCATGGTAGGGTGTTTGCGCTTTTATCTTTCTGCTTGTTTGCTCATTGTAGATCTGAATTAGCAAGTTTAGGATTCTTGTCTCACCTCGACTAGTTTTTGAGACTTGAAACCTTTATTTGTCTAAAAAGATTTCATTCTTTTATCTTTATGTTCGCCTACTTATAGCCAAGTTGAATTAGCAATTTTAGGCTTTTTATCTTACTTCGAGCAGGTTTTAGGACTTAAAACCTTTACTTGCCTATAAAGATTTTGTGCTTCTATTTTTTTGCTCACTTATTTATGGTTGATCTTGAAATACTAACTAGGCAAACCAAGAGGGGGGTGAATTGGTTTTTTTTTTTTTAAAAAAAAAAAATTAAGCTAGGCAAACAACACAATTAGCACAACAATTTAATCTATTGCCTTAATCAAACCAAAAACAATAAATTCAATCAAGCACAATATTAAAAGAGATTAAGGAAAGAGAAAGCAAACTCAAAGATTTTTACGTGGTTCGGCTATCCCCTCCTACGTCCACGCCTCCAAGCAAACCAAGCTTGAGGATTCCACTAAGCAAGCCTCCAAGGCTACAATTGCTTACAATTGACTTCCAAGGTGTCAATAAACCTTTACAATATGAGATTATCCACAATCTCTTAACCCAAGTGTGTTCCCAACACTTACAATCACTCACAATTTTAAGATTACAAATTGTTTCACTCTCACACAATTTTTAAGATTACAAATCAATGCCCAATGTGTGAATAAATGAAGAATAAAGGTGTTTCAAGCTCTTTGAAGATTGTATTCTCGAGTGTATGCTCAATGATGAAGGAGTGATCAACCTTTGTTCGGATTTGAATGAGCTTATTTATACTTGGAGCTGAAAACTAGCCGTTACTGACTGTCTGCTAGAAAACGGTTCGCCGTTAATAGTTAACGGTTAACCGTTTATTCTCAAAAGTTACCGTTAGAGCTAGTTTTTCAAATAAACGGTTTCCTGTTAAGGCTTACCCCTTAACCGTTAATTTCCAGAGACCTGCAAGACAGATTTCGGTTATCCGGTTTCATTAAACGGTTAAAGCGTATCATGGAATAACATTCTGGAAATTATCGGTTAACCGTTTTATATAAACGGTTCACCGTTTAATTCCAGTAACCTGCAAAACACGTTAGCCTTATCCGTTTCTACTAACGGTTGAAGATTAGCAAGGAATGAACTTCTGGAAATTATCGGTTAGCCGTTTTATATAAACGGTTCGCCGTTTAATTCCAGTAGCCTGCAAAACGTGTTAGCCTTATCCGTTTCCGCTAACGGTTAAAGATTAGCAAGGAATTGAACTTCTGGAAATTATCGGTTCGCCGTTTAATTCCAGTAGCCTGCAAAACGTGTTAGCCTTATCCGTTTCCGCTAACGGTTAAAGATTAGCAAGGAATTGAACTTCTGGAAATTATCGGTTAGCCGTTTTAAATAAACGGTTCAAGCCTTAAGAGTTGTTTACTCTCTGGATTTAATCGGTTTGCCGTTTTCAACATAAACGGTAAACCGTTTATTTCCAGAACCACTTCTATAGCCAGAAATTGCAGGAAAATATTTTTCAATTGAATTTTAACAGAAAACCATCTTTCATGAACATGTTAAGGAGACATTTTAAGACTTTCTTTTACTAAAGAAAGACTCCAACAATTTAATTATAAAGCATTTAAAGTTTGTTATCATCAAAATCAATATTATAAACATATACAAGTTAACAATCTCCCCCTTTTTGATGATGACAAACTTCATTCCATATTTTGCTCCCCCTTAATATATGCTCCCCCTAAATATATGCTCCCCCTAAATGTATAACTTATCTCAAAACAAGTCCAATGAATATTATTAGCTCAAAGAACCATTTGAAAAACAATCTCCCTTTTTGTAAAAAAATCAAGTTATACAAGAGTCTCTCCCCCTTCATCATCAAAAAGAAAAGATAGAAACGAGCAACAGAAAGCATAAAAAAAAATTTTGGCATAGGCCCCCCGTACAATGAAGCAAAACCTCAAAACAAAAAACACAGCACTTCCAAAAACATTAACCAAAACTCCATGTACCAACAACTCCATCTTTCAACATATAAGTATCCAATCATGAAGAAAAAAAAATCAATCAATCCATCATCAACAGCATAGAAATGTAATAGAGAATATTAAAACACAGTATGAAGAGTAAAATACAAATGAACATAACATAAAATGTATGTGCGAATATGAAAGCCGGAAACTAAGAAGGTGGCGGAGAGGAGGCGCTGCCAGGGTCATAGCCAAAAATAGCCAAGAATGCGGCGGCTGTCTGACAATGAATGATCTCGTAGTCTTTGATCGATAGTCTGCTCTGAAAAGTCTGGCGAAACCGAGGGCGAGCTGGCTGGCTGGTCGCGAGAAAGGGCGTCCAATCTGTCAAGGATCAGTGCTTGCCTCTCGGAATTCTGCGAACATCATCAGTAGATCTAGCTGTAGAGTTTCCAAAACGGAGGCTGAGCAGAAGAAGGCTGCTCGGGAATAGAAGATGGTGCGGGCGCGGAAGGCGCTCGGGAGCTGGAGAAGGCATGGAGGTGGATGGAATATCGGTATCCATCTCTCGCTCCTGCAGAGCAGAATCAGTGGAGAGGCTGGGAAACAGAAGCGGCGTGGAGGAGGCGGAGGATGAGCTCAAGCTAAAATCGGGAAGGCGATCGGGAGGGTAAACATCGTTGAGCATCCGATCATCCTCCTGAGCAATTAAGGTATCTCGGTTCTTGGAGTTATTGGTCTTGACCCATTGTCCATTCCTTCGAGAAAAACCTATCTTGGTCAAGGCTTCCCACCAATCCTCTTGGACTCGTATACACTGCGTCCCGAAGAGGCACGTTAAAGTGCCGCATAGCCTAGAGATAATACTACCATAGGGAAGTAGCGGTGGTTAACCGCAGCAGAGTACTCAACATGTGGCGCACAATAATGTATCCAAGATTAATAGGTCGCCCCTGAATAAGACTATCTAACAACCCAACATCCAACCGTGTAACCTCATCCAAATGACCCTTCCTAGGTGTAATGATATCTTTGTAAAATACTATGAAGGATGCGAACTTGGAGAGGCAATAATTGAGACCGAAAAGGTAAATTACAGATTTCATTCTTTGAGATCTCTACTGGCGACAAATGTTTGGACACCGAATGATGAGAAAAGGCTGGAAAAAGACAAAGCTTTCCGGGAAGTGTAAACCTTATGCCCATCATTGGAAATTCCTAAAAGGTTGTTTAAAAACTCAACATCAAATTCAATGGGCACACCACCAACCTGAGTAACTATGTTATCTACCCGAGTTTCAGAGATTTCCATGTTTGAATAAAAAACTCGAACTAGATTAGGAAAAACCTTGTAATCTAAATCTATTGCGGATTCCCAAGGACGAAGCATAGTGCTCACACTTCTACGACATACAACTAAGTCCTGAAAATCGTCTATATCAACATAGAATGAATCTAATACCTTTCGACCCATGAAGCGATCCTCAAAGCGCTTGCGCAATGGTGCAGTGGGAAGATGAAGTTGTTCAAATTCGGAAGTCTCCCGAGGTGGAATAGGGTTGCTAGAGGGAGCCTGTTTCCTTCTCCGTGGGGACGCGATGAGCTGGCCATGGTGGTGACCGGAGACAGTAAAGAGGAAGAAGATGTGATTTTGAGGCTCAATTTGAGTGAAGAAAGGCAAGATTTCAACCAAACAAGAGGAAATCGATTCCGCTAACCTTAGGGTTTCAATTTGGGATTTTCGAATGTTGGGCTCGATTTGAAGATTTGAATCGGTGAAATTGATCTAAGGATGAAAATAAAGGTTTTAGCGGTGTGATTTTGCAAGAAAATGAAGCAGAAGACGAGATTGGAGAGGAAGAAAGCTTTCGGTTGCGCAACAATGGCTGAAACGGTGAAAGGATAACTAAGTAGGAAGAAGAAACCCTTGGAACAGTTTTATATCACACGAAAACGGCGAACCGTTTTACGTAAAACGATGAGGAGTAAATTCGAGAGAGCAAGCATAAGCGAAACAAGAAAGGCTTAATCGTTAACGGTGAAAGGTTAAAGACAAGCGGTTTCTGTTTGTATGAAAACGAAGAGGTAAGGCCAAAGCATTAGAGCATAGTTTCGAAATTAAACGGTACTCGTTTATTTTTAAACGTTAACCGTTTATTTACCTAAAATTTCGCACATTCTGATTTGATTTTTGGCCCGTAAGTAATACATTCTAAGATCATTTAATTGATCCAAAAACGTTTTACAAGCCATTTTGATACATGATTCATATACTCACATGTAATCAACCAATCAATTCATATAGAAATTCAAAAAAATTAACAAGCCAACCACATCACTTGCATATCTAGCTTAAGCATTTTACCAAGTAATCAAACATTTTAGCAGACTTAATAACATGAATAGAAATGTTAATGTGAAGACTTCATCATCCCAAGTTCATGTCGAATTTTAGAAAAATGTTCTTCCCCAAGAGGTTTGGTAAAAATATCGGCGAGTTGTTTTTCCGTAGAAATAAACTCTAATGCAATAGCTCCCTTTTGCACATGATCTCTCAAGAAATGATGTCTAATTTCTATATGCTTGGTTCTAGAGTGTTGAATGGGATTTTTGGAGAGATTTATAGCACTAGTATTATCACACACTTATAGGAATTTGGTCAAGGTTAATGCCATAGTCTCTAAGTGTTTGTTTCATCCAAAGAGCTTGTGCACAACAACTTCCTGCAGCTATGTATTCAGCTTCTGTAGTTGAAAGAGCAACAGAATTTTGTTTCTTGCTAAACCATGAAACAAGTGAGTGACCTAGAACATGACAAGTTCCACTAGTGCTTTTCCTATCGACTTTATAACCTAAGGCAAAATCCGCATCCGAATAACAAGTTAGATCTATATGAGTTCCTCTAGGATACCAAAGGCCTAGATCTATGGTTCCACTCAAATAACGGAAAATTCGTTTCTGACAAGTAAATGAGATTCCTTGGGACATGATTGAAATCTTGCACACAAACATACACTAAACATGATATCGGGTCTACTAGCGATTAAATATAGTAAGGATCCGATCATACCTCGATATGCTTTGATATCCACTTCTTTGCCTTTTTCATCTTTGTCAAGCTTAGTAGTTGTGCTCATTGGAGTGCTTTTGGTCTTTGAGTTATCAATGCCAAATCGCTTGAGTAAATCCTTCACATACTTGGCTTGATTTATGAAAATTCCTTCATCATTTTGTTTTATTTGTAGTCCAAGGAAATACTTCAACTCTCCCATCATACTCATCTCAAATTCTTTACTCATACAAGATGAAAATTCTTTACACAACAACTCATTAGTAGAACCAAAAATAATATCATCAACATAAATTTGAACAATAAGTATATCTTGGTTTTTATGCTTAACAAAGAGAGTAGTATCTGCTTTACCCATTGAAAAATCATTATCTAACAAGAAATTCTTAAGTCTATCATACCATGCTCTAGGTGCTTGTTTTAATCCATACAAAGCCTTAGATAACTTATACACATGATTTGGAAATTTTTCATTCTCAAAACCAGGAGGTTGTTTCACATAAACCTCCTCCATAATATAACCGTTTAAGAAAGCACTCTTGACATCCATTTGATATAAAATAAAATCTTTATGACATGCAAAAGCTAAGAGCATTCTAATGGATTCTAGTCTAGCTACAGGTGCAAATGTTTCATCAAAATCAATTCCCTCTTCTTGGTTGTAACCTTGAGCCACTAGTCTAGCTTTATTCCTTACAACCGCACCAGATTCATCCATCTTATTTCTAAATACCCATTTAGTACCTATGACGGATTGATGTCCTGGTTTAGGAACCAATTCCCACACATTGTTTCTCTCAAATTGATTTAACTCCTCTTGCATTGCCATAATCCAAGATTCATCATTTTCCGCATCCGCAAAGGATTTTGGTTCAATTTGAGAAATAAATGCAGCATGCTCACATGTGTTCCTAAGTGAAGATCTAGTTGTAACACCACGTGAGGGATCTCCTAAAATAACATCCTTAGGGTGAGATGAAACATACCTCCACTCCTTGGGAGTGTTTGAGAAGTGCCTTCATCTTGCTCTGCATTTGTTTCTCCATGCTTTTTCTTGAATTCCATGAGGTACATCCTTTTGGTCGTCATTTGATGATTCTCCTTGATGTTCTTCTTCTGCATTATCATCAATAGCTCCTTTCTCCGCATAGGAGGAATTAGACTCATCAAACGTGACATGCATAGATTCTTCCACAACCAAAGTTCTTTTATTATACACTCTATAAGCTTTGCTTGAGTTTGAATAACCAAGAAAAATACCAACATCGGATTTTGAATCAAATTTACCTAGATTATCTTTTGTATTCAAGACAAAACATTTGCATCCAAAAACTTTGAAATAGCCAATGTTGGGTTTTCTATCTTTCCAAAGCTCATATGGAGTTTTGTTAAGATTAGGTCTAATCAACACACGGTTCAAAACATAACAAGCGGTGTTGGCGGCCCGCTTCGGCCCAAAAATATTTTGGCAAAGAGTTTTCATTTAGCATGGTCCTAGCCATTTCTTGAATAGATCTATTCTTTCTCTCTACAACTCCATTTTGTTGAGGAGTCCTAGGTGATGAAAATTGATGCTCAATGCCAAACTCATTACAAAAATTTTCAAAAGCATGATTTTCAAATTCTCCACCATGGTCACTTCTAATACAAGTAATTGAATATCCTTTTTCATTTTGAACCTTTTTACAGAAAATTCTAAATGCATCAAAAGCATCATCTTTATTAGCTAAGAACAACACCCATGTGAATCTAGAGTAATCATCCACAATCACAAAAACATAGTATTTGCCACTTAAACTAGCATATCTAGAAGGTCCAAATAAATCTATGTGAAGTAATTGAAGAGGTTTTGAGGTAGAGATATCTTTCTTGCTTTTGAAAGAAGTTTTGATTTGTTTTCCAAATTGGCAAGCTTCATGTTGAGTGTTAGAAAGTGTATATTTATAAAGGAGAAAATCGTCATTTTGTACTTCAAGTTTTACTAACATCTTTAATTTTCTTAATTTAAGTCTCTTATTATTTAATTATGTGTGTTCTGTTTTAATTAAGTATTTTGTGTATTTTAGGGGTATTATGGTCATTTCACAATGAACGAGATTTCGGATAGCAAAACGGACGTCACTTTTGAACTCAGGACAGTCGAAAACCTTAAGAGGAGCATAAAAGGAAAATGGCACTTTGTTCACGCACGTGCGGCACTATTCACATGCATCGCTTGTTCATGGATATCGCTCACGACACTGCTCGACAGCGTTCTTTGTTCAGACCGTGTGCAAACCGTGTTACTGTTCAAACCGCGTGGTCAAACCCGTGGTCAAACCGTGTTACTGTTCACTGATGACGTGGCGCAATCTTGTGCATCCAAACTATTTTTAATCCGATGGCCATGATTCACTCAATGTATCTATAAAAAGGGGGCCTCCCCCCCCTAATTTGATAACCCTGAATCCATTTTTGAGCTTAGTTTTCTGTAATTCTTTCTCCATCTTGTATTTTCTACGTATTTTAATAAATTCCCATTTTACCCCTAGTTCAATAATGAGTAGCTAATTTTCTTTCAAGCTTGGGTTGAAGGTGAAGTCTCAACATGTGTCATGGGCTTTATTTGGTAAATTTATTTTCTCTTCCCCTCTAATTTCTGTGGAGGTTTTGACTTTTAAATCGACAAATAATAATAATCTTGTTTAGTTACCGCCGGTTTTACCTAAGACCCTAGTATAAGGTTATTATTATTTGGCACGATAAGCCCTTGACACCATATTGATTAGAGCGTGGTTCATGAGGTGTGGATTCCCCCCTCATGATTTAATTGGTATTAATAAGGAATATTTAGCCCATGCATGTTGATACGGATCCAGATACCCAAGCACTTTATTTCAATAGTTCCCAATCCAATTTAATTCCGCTATTCCTATTTAAATTCTAGCATCTTTTAAATCAATTTCTCCACAAATACAACCACCCACTTACAAAATTAATTCTACATATAATTAAAATCCACCTCCTCGTGGGATCGACACTCAACACCATTAATCTATTCTACAATAGATTCGTAAAGGCCATGAGTTCAACAAAATTTGCACAACAAGTTTTTGGCGCCGTTGCCGGGGAGGTAAGTATTTTAATTTGTAAAATTAATTTTTTGTGAATATTATTATTATTATTATTATTATTTTTATTATTTTTATTATTATTTTAGTTGTTTCCTTGTAATTTTTTTTTCTTAATTAATTAAAAAAAAATCAAATCTACATTTTAGGTAAGAATTTTTTTTTTATCTTCTTTAAATTTCTGCAATTTAATTTTCAAGCTATTTTTCTTTGTAATTTTTCATTTATCTCATTAATTTATTTTTATTTTATTTCACGTATTTGTTTTAGTGTATTTTGTTTTTATAGAAAGGTTGAATAAAATAATAAAGGTTAGTATCGTAATTTCTCCTTCTTCATTATTTTTATTTGTTTTGTTCTCAATTTATTTTCTTTATTTGCATGCATGGTCGAGATCATTATCACCTAATCTTGAACCTATAGACCTTGAATTAGAAAGAACACTTCGCACACACAAACATATTGTACGTAAAGATAAAACGAAATGGATTTGCAACAACCAAACCACGGAGAGGCCATTTAAGGACTACTTTAGTCCCTTAGCTAATTTGAGCACATCATGCATACGTTACCCAAATGTAGCTGCTAGGAGTTTTGAGCTAAAACCTAGTGTGCTAAATTGTCTCCCAACATTCTATGGCCTAGAAAATGAGGACCCATATAATCATCCGAATGATTTTCATACAATTTGTCAAACCTTTAAATATGAGAATTTTTCAAGATGATGTTAAACTTAGACTATTCCCATTTTCTTTAAAGGATAGAGCTCGTTCATGGTTCAATACATTGCCGGCTAATAGCATTACAACATGGGAACAAATGGTAACGAAATTTTTAAATAAATATTTCCCAAGGTCATAAAACCAATGCTATTCGCAGGAAATTTCGAGTTCACCCAAAGAGAAGACGAGCGCTTTTGAAGCATGGGAGCGATTCAATGGGCTACTTTTGAAGTGTCCACATCATGGGTACGAGAGAAATGGCACCAATGCCAATACTTCTTGGAGGGATTATTGCCAAATGTGCAAGAATGGCTAATGGCGACAAGTGGAGGAGAGCTAATGTCAAAAAGTGCATCAGAGATTTGGGATTTCTTCCAAATGACAAGCGAGATAATTCCCAACAGCGGAGTCGATCACTCAGGAATACTAGAAGAATTAAAGGAGTGAATGAGGTTCACATTGGCGAGTCAAGTTCGGGAATTAAAGAAGTTAAAGAGATAATTGAAGGGCTCTCTCGACAAATAGCATCGTTAACGACTGCTAAATCATCAGAGCAACAAGACCATGACTTATACTCAGATCAAGCCAATGCCATCGGTGTAATGAGAAAACCATCAAATTACAACCCATACTCCAACACATATAATCCTGGATGGAGAGATCACCCCAATTTTTCATGGTCTCAAAGATTCCAACAGAATGGACCAGCAGCTCACTCCACCAATGCAACCAATTCCTCAAGTTCCTCAAGCCTCTCAGCCACCATTTAGACCATACAATCAGAACCAGAACTACTCTCAACCCAGACAATGGGAGGATGCCTTCCAGAATGTCAAGAATGTTACTAACTCCATGATCGAGCAACAAAACCGAACCATTGATGGACTACGAAATGAGATGAAAGCAGGCTTCAACTCACAAGCCCAATCAGTTTTAAGCCTCGGGAAGATGGTGGGACAACTTGCTTCTTCAGTTTAGACTTTGGCAGTGACTGTTGAGAAAGGTAAATTTCCAAGTCAACCAATGCCTAATCTTAAAGGAGTACATGAAGCAAGTACTAGTTCACCACAACAGCATGGAGAGGTCAAAGCCGTTATGACCTTACGAAAAGGAAAAGAAGTCGACAACAAAGTGGAGATGCCAGTGACAAAATCAACTCAGTTGTACTGTAAATGCCGAGGACTCACCACCGGGAGAAAGAAGAAACCAACCCACGAGAATACGTTCCTAAAGCTCCATTTCCTCGGAGAGGTTAGCTAAAGGAAAGAAGGGAAAATCCACAGTGAGATTCTTGAAGTCTTGAAACAGTAAGTGTTAACATCCCTTTACTTGATGCAATAAAGCAAGTTCCATCTTATGCCAAGTTTCTTAAAGACCTTTGCACTAAAAAGAGAAATATTCATGTTCGAAAAAGGCATTTTTAACTCGAAAATGTTAGTTCTATACTCCAACACAAAATTCCTCTAAAATGTAAAGACCCGGCTCCCCACTATTTCATGTAGTATAGGGAACCACACAATTGAGAATGCTTTGTTGGATTTAGGAGCTAGTGTTAATCTTTTGCCTTACTCAAGATTTATGAAACTTGGATTGGGAGAATTACACCCAACTCCAGTGGTGTTACAGCTTGCAGATCGGTCCACGAAAATCCCTCGTGGTATTGTGGAGGACGTGCTTATACAGTAGACAAGTTTTATTTTCCGTTGATTTCATTGTAATTGACACTCAACCAATACAGGATTCAAGGAAGCATATCCCCATTATCCTAGGCCGACCATTCTTGGCAACTGCCGATGCTCACATTCAATGCAGAACTGGAAATATGCAGTTGTCTTTTGGCAATATGACTATGGAGCTCAACATCTTCAACATTGCCAAACAACCTCACAATGCAGATGATGGAATTGTTGATGTGGATTTAATTGAAGCATTAATTGATGATACTTTTATTTCAAACCTTAGTGATGACCCTTTACAAACATGTTTAACTCACTTTGGTTTGGATTTTGATGTTGACAGATCAGTCGATGAGGTCAACGCCTTACTTGACTCAAAGACCATCCATGGACACTGATAAATGGAAGTCAAGAGTTGAGCAACTAGCACCATCAGAGAAGAAAATCATCCCATCATCAGAGTCACCACCGAAAATCGAGCTCAAACCATTACCCAACACTTTGGAATATGCGTTCTTGGGAGAAGAAAGCACTCTACCAGTAATCATCTCATCATCCCTAAATGACGAGCAAAAAGGTAAGTTGTTGGATGTTTTAAAAGAGCACAAAGGAGCATTAGGATGGACCATAGCAGACATAAAAGGTATAAACCCAAAGAGATCGCATGCATTACATTCACCTTGATGAAAATGCTAAATCTACTAGGGAAATGCAACGTCGGTTAAATCCTAATATGAAAGAAGTTGTTAGAACAGTCTTGCTTAAACTATTAGATGCGGTATCATTTACCCCATTTCGATAGTTCATGGGTCGATCTGTGCAAGTGGTCCCCAAAGTCGAGTCACGGAGTTACCAATGCGATAATGAATTGATACCCACTAGAGTGACTACAGGATGGCGTGTATGCATTGATTATAGAAAGTTAAATTCTGTCACACGTAAAGACCATTTTCCTTTACCATTTATTGATCAAATGCTTGATAGATTAGCAGGCCACGAATTTTATTGCTTTCTAGATGGCTATTCAGGATACAATCGATTCCCATAGCACCAAAAGATCAAGAGAAAACCACTTTCACTTGCCCTTTTGGCACTTTTGCATATAGGAAAATGCCATTTGGATTATGTAATGCACCTGCTACATTTCAACGATGCATGTTAAGCATTTTTTCTGATATGGTTGAACGATTCCTTGAAGTCTTTATGGATGACTTTTCTGTCTTTGGTGACTCATTTGATCAATGTTTACATCATCTAACACAAGTTTTGCAGAGATGTATAGAGAAGAATTTGGTCTTAAATTGGGAGAAATGCCATTTTATGGTAAAACAAGGTATAGTTCTCGGTCACATCATTTCATGCAAAGGTATTGAGGTTGACAAAGCCAAGGTGGATCTCATTTCTAATCTTCCTCCACCTAAAACAAATGATCAAAGTATGATCTTTCCTTGGGCATGCTGGTTTTTATAGACGTTTCATTAAAGATTTTAGCAAAATTTCTAGACCTTTATGCAATTTACTTGCTAAAGATGTACATTTTGTCTTTGATGATTCATGTCGTGTAGCGTTTGAAAAGTTAAAGCAATTGTTGACGTCATCACCCATCATTCACCACCAAACTGAGCTTACCATTCGAACTCATGTGTGATGCATCTGATTATGCAGTAGGAGCAGTATTAGGACAAAGAGTAGATCGAATTCCTCATGTTATTTACTATGCTAGTATGACATTAAACGATGCACGCTTGAACTATTCAACTACTGAAAAAGAAATGCTAGCAGTAGTGTTTGCATTAGAAAAATTTCGGTCTTATCTCATTGGTTGTAAAATAATTGTATTCACAGATCATCTTTCTCTTAAATTTCTCCTCACAAAGAAAGATGCAAAAGCTAGACTAATTATTTGGTGTTACTTTTGCAGAGTTTGACTTGGAATTCAAAGATAAGAAAGGTTACGAAAATGTTGTGGTGACCATCTCTCTCGTCTCCATTTTGACACAATAATAACCCTTACTATTGAATGAGTCATTTCGGATGAGCAATTAATGAGTGTGGAAGTATTACCTTGATATGCTTTGATATCGTTAATTATCTTGTTACAAGTAAACTTCCAGAGCATTGGACCAAGCAAGACAGGGCTAAATTCTTTGCGGAAATAAAGAATTTTTTCTGGGATGACCCCTATCTGTTTAAGTATTGTGCAGATCAAATTATTCGACGATGTGTCCCAAAGAATGAAGTTCATAACATCCTTTCGTTCTGCCATGAACAAGCTTGTGGAGGCCATTTCAAACGCTAAGAAAACGGGGACTAAAGTTCTACAATGTGGTTTCTATTGGCCAACTATATTTCGAGATGCTTACACCTTTTGTTCTTCATGTGATAGGTGTCAACGAATGGGGAGTATTACACGAAGGAATATGATGCCACTAAATCCAATTTTAGTGGTTGAGATTTTTGATGTGTGGGGTATCGACTTCATGGGACCGTTTCCCCCATCTTTTGGCCATCATTACATATTGGTTGCTGTTGACTATGTTTCGAAATGGGTAGAGGCAATTCCATGCAGAACCAATGATCATAAAGTGGTGATCGGGTTTTTGAAGAGCAACATTGTTTCACGCTTTGGATTCCCTCGAACGATAATCAGTGATGGTGGTACCCACTTTTGCAACAAATCATTCAAAGCACTTTTGACAAAGTACTCCATCACTCATAAAGTGGCGACCCCGTATCATCCGCAAACCAGTGGCCAAGTTGAGATCTCCAATCGAGAAATAAAGCACATCTTAGAAAAGACCGTGAGGCCAGACAGAAAAGATTGGTCATTAAGACTTGATGATGCATTATGGGCATATAGAACGGCGTTCAAAACCCCAATTGGGATGTCACCCTACAGGCTAGTGTATGGAAAAGCTTGCCACCTACCTGTGGAACTCGAGCATCGTGCGTACTGGGCCATCAAGAAATTCAATTTTGACATGCGCAAAGCAAGCTGGCTCGGAAAGACGACATTACAAATGGCGAACTTGAAGAAATTCGTAATGATGCATATGAAAACGCCAAGGTTTACAAGCGTGAATGAAAGTCTTTCATGATAAGCGATTATGAAAAATCTTTCACTCCAGTGTCGAAAGTACTTTTATTCAATTCTCGTTTGCACCTATTCCTGTGGTAAACTACGCTCTCGATGGTCCGCCCTTCATTGTTCATACTTTTTTTCCACACGGGCAATTGAAATTAAGGACCCAAAAAATGGTGTCACGTTTAAAGTTAATGGTCAAAGATTAAAGCCATATCTAGAGTACCAACCACATGGAGAGGACACCGAAATAAATTTAAGTGACCCACCAGATTTGAATTAAGATTTTTCTTTTCTGTGATTTATTTATTTATTTATTTTCTTCTGCTAATTGAAATCATTTGTGCATAAGTGTGTTTGTTTAACCATTGAGTTTTCTTTTATCACTTTTAATCATGAGACAGTTCCTCTTGAACATCCTTAGACGACTTCAACGTGTCCAATCTCATCTCAGAGGCCAGATACGATTTTGTAAAACACATCGTATTTGGAAGCTACAACCACCGGAGTTAATATCCCACGTTGAGGATTTAGAAAGCCAACTCAGAGACATTGAAAGCAGTGTCTACAACATCCAGTTGGAGCTTGAGGTAAATTCTATAAGAGGACGATTGTGATTTTCTTTGTGTGTTTTTATTTGTTTGTTATTCCGTTTGTGTGTTTTAGTTTGTCACCCGGTTAAGTGGCGGATAACGGTACTCGTGACAATCAAGTCGGTTACTTGATTTCCCCTCCCATAATTACGATCTTCCGAGGCGAAGGTATGGATAAACGAGATCTTAGCAAAGCTTCATAGTCGATTCCCTTCACTTCCTCGAATGCCCTCCTCACAATCTATAAAGCTCGATCCGAACGCATGCGATTGCTCATGAGGAATAACATACCCGCCGATATTCGGTTAATTGAGGCTAAAGTACGCTTGGCGGGTGAGTTGCCTCCAAATTTATTGCATACATGCCTGGTTGTGGTAAAGGAAATTATGCAAGAAAGCGAAGAGCTCGAAAGATTTCGGTTGCTTGCTTGTCATAAGTGTGCCAGAATGATATGCGATTAAAAATGATGTTCTTTAGGAATGGTGTCTGATAACAGAGAAGATAAAATTCAATTCATTAGGGATGGCTTGAATAAGGAGTCATTGGATGATATCCTTTTGTCTCTTGAAACGCATCCCAGTGGATATGTGCAAGGAGCGATTCTCCAGTTATGGCCATCATTCCAGAAAGAGCATGCACGATATAGTCTCGGGAATCTGACTATAAACGACCCTGTTTGCCAGTTTATAAGAAAACTGGATGGGAAGCCTATCCTCGACCCATAGAGGGCGTTGAAGCCGTTTCTGGACGTAAACCGAGGAAGATGTGAGCCACGATCAAACTACCCAAAATATCCTTTTACTTTACTGTTGTTTTATTTCATTGTTGTTTTACCATTTGCATTATTGTCTTTAATAATTTTATATTTGTCATTACTTGCTTTTCCTTTTTACTGTTTCCTTTTTGACTCTCAAGCCATGTGCATTACACGATTAATTGACATAGACATGACACCTCATTCACAAACATGTGACCCACCGCGCCAAGATCCTTAAATATGATTCTTTTCATTTGCACTCACAAATTATTTTTGAGAATTATCCTAATGGCAGCTACTCCCAATAAACAATTCAAGAACATTTGTGTGCTTTCTGGATTTAACTATGGCAAATATAAAGAGTTCTTTGAGGCAGCCATTGATCTTGGTCGAAACATAGCAGAGAGAAAATTACACTTGGTGTACGGCGGAGGTGACCGAGGGTTATCAAAATTGGTCTCAGAAGCTGCTTTTGTCAGAAGAGGAAGTCAAGTGTTAGGCATCATACCACAAGCCCTAAAACCTTTGGGCTGCTTGTCTAACTCACCGACTGGAGAAGAGTTAGTTGTCTCAGGTATGCAAGAAAGAATAATCAAATGCTTAATCATCTTTGATGCTTTTATTTTCTTACCGGAGATCTTCCAACTCAGAGGCACTTATCACTTTAGCATCTTGGGCCCATCTGCACATTCATCAGAAACCCATCGGTTTGTTAAATGTCAATAATTTTTATGATGGCTTTATCGCATTTCTTAACCATGCAATAAAAAACTACTTCATTCCCTCTACGGTGAAAAAGCTTTTTATTTGTGCTCACACTGCTAATGAGCTACTTGATCTGTTACAAGCTTATCAACCAGAGCCAGATCCCAAGACCTTGGTGTTGGAGTGTACGAATAACGATGGTAACAATAGCAGCAGTAAGAAGTACAAATTAGATTTAAATCTCCGCCTGTAAATATTTTCTTCTGTGTTACACCACCCAGGTGATGTCTTCTAAACTCTACTTCTTTCCTTTAAAACATTGAGGACAATGTTTAGTTCTGGTTGGGGGGAGGGGATAGTTGACAATTGTGGAATGTTGGTTAAGTTTTTACTAATTTTTTGTTGTAGAAACTAACTGCTTGCTAATCTTGTTTGTGTTGAAGATGGCTGAATATGGAGTGTAGTTACTCTAGAAACGCATCTTCTTAGTTAAAAAAAAAAAGAAAAAAATAATGAAAAAAAAAATTTTTTTTTTTATTTTTCGTGTGATCTTTCTAACTTTTTGACTTCTCCTTTATAAATATGCATTTTCAAATTTTGAGTCGAAGATGGCTGAATATAGAGTGTAGTGCCTCTAGAAACGCATCTTCTTAGTTAAAAAAAATCATTTTTCTATCATTTTAAGTGTAACATTTTCAATTAGTTTTTCTGCATCATTTTCACATTTCTGCATGCATACTTCCCTTTCATGTTTAGAATAGGTTGGGGGGTAGAATGTTGTTTAAAAAAAAAAAAAAATGGTGTGATTTTGTTTTTATTTTTGGATGACATGATGATTTTCGAATTTTAGTATTTGTATTATCTTTGGTCTTGAGTGATGTTACACTATGTTTGCTACTCTACATGTTGATGTCGGAGATAAATATGAGTTGCTTGAAAGAATTGACATGTCATAATGAATACCAAGTGAGCTTTTGAGCGTATTATTTTTCTTGGAGAATAACCCTTTTTGCCCATTCTTCATACAGCTTAGTAATATTATTATTTTATACATGATCTTTAGATTTCCTTGAGTCAACCCTTTAAAAAAAAAAAAAAAAAGTTAAAAAAATACGTTGCTACATCTAAAGGTCCATTTAACTAGTAGATATGGAGGAGTATCTAGAGCCCTAAAAGATGATGGAAAGGCCGTCTTTGACCCGTTTGAGCCTTTCTAGCCTTCCCTTATGTGAAATATCCATAGTTAGCCCTTTTGAGCCTTTTATTAAAAAAAAAAAAAAAAAAAAAAAAAAGTTTTTGTCAACTTATTGTCTTTATCCACTCCAATTTGGAGTATTACCCAATATCTTACAAGTTCCATCACCTATTCATGTTTGAGAAAAATATAAATAATTGTTTTGTTTAGTAAAGTTGTGCAATACCGAAAAAAAAAAAAAGAAAAAAAGAGAAAAAAAAAAGAAGAAAAAAAAAAGAAGAAAAAAGAAAAAGAAAAAAAAATTTCTCTAAAAAAAAAAAAGAAAAAAGAAAAAAAAAAAGAGAGAGATATATAATACAATAATAAATAAGTAAAATGCACTTACTTTTTAGTTTCCAAAAGATATTATTTTTCTCAAACATATATTTTGTTTCCTCTATTTTCCTTTCTTTGTTAGCCATGTCCCTAGCCTACGTTACATCCTAATAAAAGTCCTTCTTGATTTTAGGGAACTATAGTCTGAAGTAGAAGCTAGTTATATGGGCCAAAAGATGTAGTAATGCATAATTAAAAAAAAAGAGAAAAAAAAATAATAAGTAAATAAATTGGGTTGACTAGCATTTTGTTTGACTTGAGATCGTGTTATTTCTAAGTTGTGGGCATATTCTTTTCATCTTGGTGAGAGTGTGTGATATTATTTCTTTACTATCTTCACTCTATTTATCATTCATTGAAGTGACAATTTTTATTGGGTTTAATTTCCTTGTGAGAGTGTCACTATTATTACCGGTGAGATTTTGGGGTTTGACATGTCATTTTTGAAAGTATCTGTATTTACTTGGTTGATTCATGTGGATGGTTGATGTGGGTGTGATGTTTTTTAGACTTTGAGAGATAATGCTTATACTTTTATTTGATTCTTATCATTAGTCTGATTGAATAAACAAGTTTGTTTAAAAAAAAAAAAAAAAAAATTTGGGTTTGAATTTTTTTTTCGCTTTATTTGCTAGGGACTAGCAATAAGCTGGTTGGGGGGGGTGTTGAGTGTTAGAAAGTGTATATTTATAAAGGAGAAAATCGTCATTTTGTACTTCAAGTTTTACTAACATCTTTAATTTTCTTAATTTAAGTCTCTTATTATTTAATTATGTGTGTTCTGTTTTAATTAAGTATTTTGTGTATTTTAGGGGTATTATGGTCATTTCACAATGAACGAGATTTCGGATAGCAAAACGGACGTCACTTTTGAACTCGGGGACAGTCGAAAACCTTAAGAGGAGCATAAAAGGAAAATGGCACTGTTCACACGTACGGCACTATTCACATGTACTGATCGCTTCGTTCATGGATATCGCTTCACGACACTGCTTCACCGCGTTTCTTCGTTTCAGACCGTGTGCAAACCGTGTTCTGTTTCAAACCGCGTGGTCAAACCCGTGGTCAAACCGTGTTCTTTTCATCACGATGACGTGGCGCAATCTTGTGCATCCAAACTATTTTTAATCCGATGGCCATGATTCACTCAATGTATCTATAAAAAGGGGGCCTCCCCCCCCTAATTTGATAACCCTGAATCCATTTTTGAGCTTAGTTTTCTGTAATTCTTTCTCCATCTTGTATTTTCTACGTATTTTAATAAATTCCCATTTTACCCCTAGTTCAATAATGAGTAGCTAATTTTCTTTCAAGCTTGGGTTGAAGGTGAAGTCTCAACATGTGTCATGGGCTTTATTTGGTAAATTTATTTTCTCTTCCCCTCTAATTTCTGTGGAGGTTTTGACTTTTCGTCGACAAATAATAATAATCTTGTTTAGTTACCGCCCTGGTTTTACCGGCACCCTAGTATAAGGTTATTATTATTTGGCACGATAAGCCCTTGACACTATATTGATTAGAGCGTGGTTCATGAGGTGTGGATTCCCCCCTCATGATTTAATTGGTATTAATAAGGAATATTTAGCCCATGGTGCATGTTGATACGGATCCAGATACCCAAGCACTTTATTTCAATAGTTCCCAATCCAATTTAATTCCGTTATTCCTATTTAAATTCTAGCATCTTTTAAATCAATTTCTCCACAAATACAACCACCCACTTACAAAATTAATTCTACATATAATTAAAATCCACCTCCTCGTGGGATCGACACTCAACACCATTAATCTATTCTACAATAGATTCGTGCGCTTGCGAGTTCAACAAAATTTGCACAACACTTCACAAATTCTATCTTTTTGAAAATGGATTTTTGGAAGACCTTTAACCAATTCATTTTTCACAATACTTGAAATCAAATCCATGCTTGCATGACCTAATCTTCTATGCCACAACCAACCATCATCATGCAATGCGGAGAAACATTTATCATTTGAGGATGCACAATCTATATTGATGGTATAGATATTAACACATCTATTTCCTATAAATAAAACCTTGCCATCACAAGCATTCTCAATAACACATTTTGATTCATCAAAAATAACTCTATAACCTTTATCACATAATTGACTAATGCTAAGCAAGTTGTGTTTTAAGTTCTCAACCAAACACACATTTTCAATGAGAGTAGAGGATACATTACCGACATTGCCAATGCCAATGATTTTTCCTTTTGAATTATCTCCAAAGGATACATCTCCACCATTTTCAATCTTGGTAAAACTTGAAAACCAAGAATAATTCCCTGTCATGTGTCTTGAACAACCACTGTCCAAGTACCACTTATTCTTCTTCTTCTTCAAGCCCTGCAGAGAAAATTTCAAGTTTTAGGTACCCAAACCTTTTTGGGTCCTTGAGAGTTAGCAATGGTTCCTTTCGAACCCAAACACATTTCACACCATAATATGCATTTCTCTTCACTAAACATCTATCTTTCATATGACCATCTTGATTACAATAATGACATACAATTTGATTATTAATAGGTGTATTCTTTACAAAGTAGTTCTTGTAATATTTTTGTTTCAAATTTGGTTTGTAACCAATCCCTCCTTTATCAAACACACATTTTTGTGAGTTAAGCAAGTTATCTAACATCTTTTGCCCATTTGTAAATTTTAGCACAATCTCATTTAGATCATTGCTTTTCTTTCTAAGCATTTCATTTTCATTTTTCAAGTCATTCACATGTGATTCTAAATGCTCATGTGAAGTACTAGAATTTTCAAATAATGCAACTTTATCATGCAATGCTTTATTCTCTAATTCTAGGCATGTAATCTTTGCACTAAATGATTCATTTTCATTTTTAAGCTCTACCAATTTCTTTTTAAGACAAACATTCTTTTTGCCCATTTTCATCAATTCATCATGCAATTCTTTAAAGGCATCATGTAATTCATCATATGTAGGAAGATCACTTACCTCATCAAGCTCATCACATGATTCTTCCCAAAGGCCATGAGAGCTAAATTTGTCATTTCTTGTTGCTCTCCTCATCACTTGATTCCTCATCGCTATCATCCCACGTTGCCACCATAGCTTTCTTTTTGAGTTTGTTGAGGAGAGGACATTCGGTCGTATGTGTCCGGGCTTCTTGCATTCATAGCAAGTGATTGGCTCCTTCTTCTCCTTTTTATTCTTGTAACCTCTGAACTTTCTCTGCTCATTATTCTTCTTGTAAAATTTTCTGAATCTTCTAGCCAACATTGCCAACTCCTCATCATCCATCTCGCTTTCCTCATCACTCTCACGTTTTGAGGCTTTGAGAGCAATGCTTTTCTTCTTTTCCTCATGTCCTTTTTCTGCTGCCAAATCCTCTTCATATGAAATGAGAGAACCAATTAAATCATCAATAGGTAAGACATTTAAATCTTTGGCTTCCTCAATGGCAGTTCTTTTTGGTCTCCATTCCTTAGGTAGTGACCTAATTATTTTCTTAACTTTCTCACTATTAGAAAAGTTTTTCCTAGAGCTCCTAGAGTGTTCACTATGTCTCAGAAATCTAGTATACATAGCATATACACTCTCATTTTGTTCCATTTGGAACAATTCATATTGTCGAGTGTATCTACTAATTTTCGACTCTTTCACTTGATTAGTGCCTTCATAAACAACTTCAAGTTTATGCCAAATTTCATTAGCACTTTCACAACTTGACACTCTATGAAACTCTTTCTTATCTAGTGCACAAAACAAGGCATTCATAGCCTTGGAATTTAGAGAAGCCTTTCTCTTTTCCAATTCATTCCATTACCCGGAGGGTTTTGGAATATTTTCCCGACTTCGTTTTTAGTCAAAGGCATAAAAGGACCATCACAAACAATTTCCCAAATTTCATAATCTAGTGCTTGTAGGTAAATTCTCATCCTAGTTTTCCAATACGGATAATCATTTCCGTCAAAGAATGGTGGTCTAGTTGTGGACTGTCCTTCCCTAAAGGTTGAATCAATTTGGGTTGCCATGGATCTTTTACTCTAGACGGTTAAGTCCTAACAAGAGAACCAAGCTCTGATACCAAATGAAATACTAACTAGGCAAACCAAAAGGGGGGTGAATTGGGTTTTTTTTTTTTTTTTTAAATTAAGCTAGGCAAACAACACAATTAGCACAACAATTTAATCTATTGCCTTAATCAAACCAAAAACAATAAATTCAATCAAGCACAATATTAAAAGAGATTAAGGAAAGAGAAAGCAAACTCAAAGATTTTTACGTGGTTCGGCTATCCCCGCCTACGTCCACGCCTCCAAGCAAACCAAGCTTGAGGATTCCACTAAGCAAGCCTCCAAGGCTACAATTGCTTACAATTGACTTCCAAGGTGTCAATAAACCTTTACAATATGAGATTATCCACAATCTCTTAACCCAAGTGTTTCCTAACACTTACAATCACTCACAATTTTAAGATTACAAATTGTTTCACTCTCACACAATTTTTAAGATTACAAATCAATGCCCAATGTGTGAATAAATGAAGAATAAAGGTGTTTCAAGCTCTTTGAAGATTGTATTCTCGAGTGTATGCTCAATGATGAAGGAGTGATCAACCTTTGTTCGGATTTGAATGAGCTTATTTATACTTGGAGCTGAAAACTAGCCGTTACTGACTGTCTGCTCAAAAACGGTTCGCCGTTAATAGTTAACGGTTAACCGTTTATTCTCAAAAGTTACCGTTAGAGCTAGTTTTTCAAATAAACGGTTTCCTGTTAAGGCTTACCCTTAACCGTTAATTTCGAGACCTGCAAGACAGATTTCGGTTATCCGGTTTCATTAAACGGTTAAAGCGTATCATGGAATAACATTCTGGAAATTATCGGTTAACCGTTTTATATAAACGGTTCACCGTTTAATTCCAGTAACCTGCAAAACACGTTAGCCTTATCCGTTTCTACTAACGGTTGAAGATTAGCAAGGAATGAACTTCTGGAAATTATCGGTTAGCCGTTTTATATAAACGGTTCGCCGTTTAATTCCGAGCTCGCAAAAAACGTGTTAGCCTTATCCGTTTCCGCTAACGGTTAAAGATTAGCAAGGAATTGAACTTCTGGAAATTATCGGTTAGCCGTTTTATATAAACGGTTCGCCGTTTAATTCCAGTAGCCTGCAAAACGTGTTAGCCTTATCCGTTTCCGCTAACGGTTAAAGATTAGCAAGGAATTGAACTTCTGGAAATTATCGGTTAGCCGTTTTAAATAAACGGTTCAAGCCTTAAGAGTTGTTTACTCTCTGGATTTAATCGGTTTGCCGTTTTCAACATAAACGGTAAACCGTTTATTTCCAGAACCACTTCTATAGCCAGAAATTGCAGGAAAATATTTTTCAATTGAATTTTAACAGAAAACCATCTTTCATGAACATGTTAAGGAGACATTTTAAGACTTTCTTTTACTAAAGAAAGACTCCAACAATTTAATTATAAAGCATTTAAAGTTTGTTATCATCAAAATCAATATTATGAACATATACAAGTTAACAGATCTGAATTACAAAGGCTTCTTGTCTTACCTTGGGACGTTTTGGGATTTGAAACCTTTACCTACCTATAAAGATTTTACGCTTTTATCTTTTTGCTTAGCTACTTATGGCTAAGCTGAATTAGCAAATTTAGGCTTCTTGTCTCACCTTTGGTAGGTTTTAAGACTTAAACCTTTACTTACCTTGAACAATTCATTTTGTTCTTCTACTCACTACGCCATGGGCGAGAAAGTTCAAACAATTTAAGGTTTAACAGAGCATTTTGCTGATGATTGGATCTCAATTGGTTTTCTATTGGGTGAAATGAAAAAGTTTCGGTCTAAACATGCTGTCATGGTAAGGTGTTAGTCTCGTGGGGTTGTTTTTACTCGCCAACATTTAGTCATAACCCTTGGTGAGCATGTTCACTCTTTGAGCTCTCATTTCTGATCTTCTCATCTCTTCTAGCTACTTGCCTCTAACTTTTAATTGTTTTATCTTCTTCAATTTGTACATCCATCTTTATTTATTTATAGGCTGCTGAATAAGAGTTGATTGTTGATGCTCTCCGATTATACCACAATATGTTTATGCAACATATGTGGGAAAAAAAAGGGAAGGCAACATAAAGAATATAAGGTTTGAAAGAGAGAGAGAGAAAGACCACACGTAAGAGAGAAAGGCCACACGTAAGAGATAAAGAGAGAAGAAGGTATAAAAAATCGACCAAAACCCAACCTAACCCGTGAACGTGACCTTATCGGATCTCGCAATTCCGGCTACCCTATCGGCCAAGCTTGGTACCAATCAAAAGCTCGTGAGATGCCATTCATACCATAGCTCAACCCATCACCATCACTGTCAATTTCGCTAGATTTGTAGCACGAGACCTGTTGGGTTTCACTCCTCAGCTTGCCCTTTTCATTTTCCAATCAGTCCCATCACCTGAAACAGTCGGATTGTCATTGATCGGCCACTTTAAGGTTCACGCCTATCGAGCTAGATTCATGTGCCGTCACCACACGTGGGAGGCCATCGTCGGGACCGTTGGACTCAGCATGGTTAGAACTATCAGACCCGAGCTTCTCGGCGACTGTTGATTGAATTTCGATCATCGTTGATAGGCAAGGGCATTTCGGTAATTTCACATTTTGATAACAATTTTATAATTTTTGGCCCTTTAGAGATTTTAGTAATTTCTGAAATTAAGGATTGGTTGTAATTATGATTCCGAGGGTGATTCAATGATTTATGATTTCGAAGTATTTTAATTATTTACAGACTCGAGGGTATTTTGGTAATTTTATCGACACAAAAGTTGTAATATGGATAGATTTTTATTTAAAGCTTTATTGTGTAAATTTATTCTTATTTCACATTTGTGGAAAATAATTATGTCGCTTTCTTGATTTAGGAGGATCCGCGAGCGAGAATCAGTCCGTGGGCATGGGCGATAATCAAGTCTGGACATTTCTTCTGAGCACGCATAAAGGCTTTGGGCCATGAGTTATGAGGCTTCTGCCTTTTGGGGGTATATACATATGGTATGATGAGAACAATGATACATATATAGAGGATACAGACGAGACATAGGCCTTTAGGGCCCGCCTAAGTATACACAGAGTGTAATAACCGTTGTTTTTATTATTTATTTATTTATTAAATACCCTATTTTAAAAAGGTTTCTGTAATGGGAAAGGATTTTAAAAAGGCTTGGCCTATAAAAACCTCCTTTACGTTATTTTGTTTTTTCAAAACCCCAAAGGCTAATAGAGAAAAGAATACAACAATCGCATAAGACTGAATTCACATTTTTTATTAAGAAAAAGGGAAGATTTTTTTTGTATTCCTATTCTCCACTAAATGAGTTCTTGAGTTTGGATTTTGTATTGAAGGTAGGAAAGAATTTATAAGCCTTTAAACTCTTGATTTTTATTGTGATTTTTATGTGATTGATTGAATGATTTTGTATGTGTTGTATTTATAAAATTGTGAAAAGTATGATCATGTATTAATTTTATGCGTGTTTGAGTGGAAGTAGTGCTGCTATGATATCCTGGAAATTGTGAACAGTACAGATTGAACTTCATATGACTGTTGTTTAAATCAAGTTTCATGCATAAAATTTATAGATTATTAAACTAGACATCTTTATATTTTTATCCGTATATGTAATGTTCAAAAAATCGTTTTACATAAATTGTTTTGATTTTTCGAAGTTGGAACACTGATGCTTGGAAATTTTGATTTCAACAGTAATTCACAATTCTATAATTTATTTCATAACCCAAACGACTTTTGAAAATTTTGAGAATTTTTATTACTACCCATATATATGTCCAGTTTCTGTATTTTTAATTTTGTAATTTTTAGTTTTATATAAAAATCACTAAAAATCATAGAGCTAGGCTGCCGCAATTTTGGAAACTGTTTTCTAGAATTACGACGGCTGATATTTAGGTCGATTGGGCTAGTTTTTCATCAGTAAATGTTTTGTAAATTTTAAGTCTAATTCCTTTTTGTTTCCTCTAATTTTCAAAACTGGAATTGTTATTTTTGAATATGTATAACTAAAGTTATGAAGTTTTGAATCAGCAGTTCTCTGTATGTATCGTTACTAGACAGTTTTGATGTTTTTGATGGAAAATCAGTTTTCAGAGATGATTATTAATTTTAATTAATAATGTTAAATTTTGTACTGGATGCCAACATGTTTACAGTAGCTTTTTGTGATATTTATGATTTTCTGACATGTTTATAGCTTGATAGAAATCAGTTCATGTGTGATGGTCTAATATAGTTAGTAAATTTATGTGCTTAAGTAAGAGTACATGGTTTAAGGATTTTTGGGTTTTCCTATCTAGATTAGAATTGAATAAGATACTAATAAGAATTTTGTCTTGATAATTATAGGCCAAGAATGAGCTCGTGCGATTGGGGTTATTGTTGATTGCATTGGATCAAGGTAAGTGAATTCATGCATAATGTTTATTATAAGTATATATATGTAAATATTTATGAATTGAATAATTTTGTTCAAATGGATTGGTAAGTTATGCTTTTGAAATTATTTAAGAACATGTTTCTTAAATTTGTTTAAAAATAACTTTAAAATACTTATTTTTCTATAAAATGTTTTCCTTAAAACTATTTGTAAAGCTTTGCCAATTTAATGTCTTAAAGGTGTTTTATCGAAATATTATTGAATAATTGATATTTAGAAACTGAAAATTGTTTTAAGGTTTTAGCTTATTGTCCGTAATTACTATTATTGATATTATTGAACAGCTAACTGTATTGTGCGCACCAATTGACAATTATTACAGGGTAAAGTATCCTGATTGAACTATTGGCCGGGTCACCGGGAGTACAAGTGATATATTGAACTATTAACCAAGTCACCGGGGACACAAGTGATATTATGTGGCATGAGCAAATTGAATGAAAGAAATGTTTTATTGATAAAAGATTTGTTATGCAATTATTTATTGAAAATGATTTTTACATTATGACTTAACTGATTATGAGTAACATATGATTATAAAACGATTGTTGTTCTCTTGATTTATAGTACTTCATAATAATGACTATGTACTTTTTCATATTGCAAACCTTATGCATGAGTTTGTTTACTGAGTTGACGGCTCACCCTTCGTCTCCAACATTTTGCAGATTGATTTTAGAGATGTGGGCTTTTGGTCTAGCGAAGAAGATTTGTTAGTTGAAAACTTTGGCATTTTCTAGATGAATTAAGTGTAGATACTTTGACTATTGCTTAGAGTTGGATTTTATTTTTGAGCATTATTGATTTATTTATTATTTTGGAGAATATGCTTTGTTTATGGACAACATTGATTTTATTTGGGATAAACTATAAGATTAGTGTTATATATTTTCATTCCAAATTCCTCTTGAGTTTTCTTAGGTGAATTTAGAGTGTTACATTTGTGGTATCAGAGAGAAGGTTATAAGATTCTGTAGACATTTAAGGTTAATAATCAGTAGCTTGGGATTGAAGTTTCATAGAAGTCTTGCCCACTTTTATGATTATAGTGATTCAAGATAGGTAAAATAGGGAGCTAATTATAGGCATGTCGGAAAAAAATTATTGTCATTGATTGATTTGTATGAATGATTTTAATGTTTCACATTCTTGCTCTTATTGGAGAGTTGACTTTCAAGTTATTGATTTGCTTATATATGTGTGTACATGATTTTATCTGTGTTTTGAAAGAAATGCTTATTAAGCTTGTTTGAATGTTTATACTTGATGACCAATAGGATAATGGCACTTAGAAATGATACCAGTCGAACTCTACCACATGAGAGTGAAGGAGTAACTCGTAGGGTAACTGGCCTTTGGACTAAGGGTGGTACTAGTACTGCCTAACGTACTACTATGGAAGACGAATTTGAGATTATTAATTCGCAAGGAGTAGCTAATGAAGAAAACCGCACTCTTCGTGAGATGGCTCAAAATGCCAATCCATCAATGTAGAAATTGGCTGGCATTCTACAGACTCAAACTAGGCTTTTGGAAGGGATTGCTCAGGGTGGAGGTCTTTCTCAGAATGTTAGAGGTGAAAGGCAGAGTCGTGTCATAGGCAATCAAGCGATAGTGACTTTGAAGCAGTTCTAAAAATTAGGACCACTAGTATTTAGAGGGTCAACCACAGATCCCTTGGCAGCAAAGGCATGGTTAAAGCAGATACAAAAGGTACTGCATGCAATGGGTTGTACTGATGAGCAAATGGTAGTGTTCGCTACTTTTATCCTTCAGGGTGAGGCTGACCATTAGTGGGAGGCCAAGGCCTGTTTATCGAAGAGACCGATCACATGGAAGATATTTGTTGATGCTTTTTATGAGAAGTATTTTCCTCGAAGTATTGCCAACCAAATGGAGAAGCAGTTCTTGGATCTAGTTCAGGGGAACAAAACGGTGGTTAAGTATGAGGATCGATTTAATGCCTTATCCCGTTTACTCCTACATTAGTCGACATAGAAGAGAAGAGATGTAGACGTTTTCTTGAGGGATTGCGCCAATCTATCCGGGATCCTTTAGAGGATCTTAGGTTGACAGATTATGTAGACTTCGTGGATAGGGCTACCAATAAAGAGATGCGTCTGAATGAGTCATAGAAGAGACGGGATCGACCTAATCAGCAAGGTCGACAGGGAGTATCTCAGAGCAAAAGACCAAACAATAAGGGTCATTAGACTCAGAGTAATTTTAATGGTACTAATAAGGGTGAACAAAAGGGTGCAAACGGTCCTTCACTTCAGAGAAATTTTCCTCCTTGTTTTCGATGTGGAAGACTACATTAGGGTGAATGTTACATGAATATTGGTGCTTGCTTTAATTGTGGGCAAATTGGCCACATGGTTAAAGATTGTCCTAAGAGGTGTGAGAACACTACTAGTGCCCAAGTTGATGAGGGTCCAAGGAAGAAGCCAAGAGCTCAGGGTCGAGTCTTTGCAATGACGGAGCAGGATGCTGAGGCATCTAATGACATTGTGACAGGATTATCTCTATTTTCTAGAGATGCTAAAGTGTTGTTTGATTCTGATGCAACCTACTCCTTCATATCAATTGCATTTGCTTATCATGCGGATGGAAATATCGAGCCTCTTGAGTGTTACTTGACTGCTACAACTCCTATGAGTGATAACATAATTGTGAATCAGGTTTATAAGTCTTGTTTGATTAGTTTTGGGGTAGAAACTTTTCTGCTGATTTATTACAAATTGTTATACAAGACTTTGATGTTATTTTGGGTATGGATTAGTTAGCAACTTATCATGATGGTATCGATTGTATCTCTAAGGAAATTATTTTTAAAACTCCTAGAGAAATAGAATTTCAATTTTGAGGCAACCGAAAAAATTATAGGGGGTTGATATATGTACTTAAGGCTAATAAAATGTTGGCAAAAGGATGTGAGGGCTTTTTAGCTTATGTAGTGAGCGATAAAAATGGCGAGGTTTCCCTTGGGGATATTCAGGTGGTTAGGGAATTTTCGAATGTATTCCCTGAGGAATTGCCTGACTTACCTCATGATCGAGAAATCGAATTTTCTATTGATTTACTATCTAGCACTACACCTATCTCCAAAGCACCTTACCGTATGACACCTCTTGAGTTGAGAGAATTAAAAGTTCAATTGCAGGAACTCTTTGATAAAGGTTTTATCCGCTCTAGTGTATCTCCTTAGGGAGCTCTGGTATTGTTTGTGAAGAAGAAAGATGGTTTTATACGGTTATGCATTGATTACCGACAATTGAATGCAGTTACCATTAAGAACAGATGCCCCCTTCCTCACATTGATGACCTTTTTTATCAACAGTAAGGTGTAGCAGTATTCTCCAAAATTGATCTACGGTCTAGATATCATCAGCTGAAAGTGAAGAATGAAGATGTGCCTAAAACAGCGTTTCGAACACAGTATGGGCATTGTGAGTTCCTTGTGATGCCTTTTGGGCTAACCAATGTTCCGCAGCTTTTACAAACTTGATTAATAGGGTCTTCTAGTCTTTTCTAGATTGATTTGTCACTGCTTTTATTGATGACATTCTGGTGTATTCTAAAACCATGGAGGAGCATGAGGAACATTTAAGAGTGGTTCTTCAAACACTGAGAGAAAGGAAGCTCTATGCAAAGTTTAAAAAGTGAGTTCTGGCTCGACTGTGCAGTTTTTCTGAGGCATGTGGTTATTAAGGAGGGCATTTATGTTGATCCAACCAAGGTTGAGGCCATACTGAATTGGCCAAAACCGGCTAATGTTACAGAGATTAGAAACTTTCTAGCTTTGGCTAGCTATTATAGACACTGGCACCAAGGTAAAGGGATTAAGTGTAGTTACTTTGACTATTGCTTAAAGTTGGATTTTATTTTGGAGGATTATTGATTTATTTATCATTTTGGAGAATATGCTTTGTTTATGGACAACATTGACTTTATTTGGGATAAACTATAAGATTGGTGTTATAAGGTTTCATTCCAAATTCCTCTTGAGTTTTCTTGGGTGAATTTGGGGTGTTACACAGAAGCTTCAGGCCGTTTGCTTGAGTGGTTCAGTCCTTTAAGGACTAGATTATGCATGCACAGATATGATGAGATATGAGATGATACTTCCCTGTCTATCCGTATATTTCCGAGGCATGACAGTACCTAGATAGTACGTCATTGCCTGTCCGTTAAGGTCCGAATACGACGAAACTTTTTCCCCGGGTACTTGTTTAATGATGATTTCATATTTACGTATTTTATATGATATTGCGATATGATTTCCATGGTTATTTCGTACGATATTATATATGCTCTTCAAGGTTAGTATTCTGATTTAGATGTTAAATGATTTATTAATGGTTTCTCATAGATGGTTTGATGATATTGTGCTTAGAAATAATATGATTATTTTTAAATTGAAAATTTATTTTCAAAAAATTACTATCCACTCATTGAGTTTATTGAGTTTTATTATATTTTTCTCCCAATAGGAGGTTGCAAGTACACCAAATCGATGATTTTTGTTAGGGCATTTTCATCATCTCATTTTTTTGGGATTTTATAATTTTGTTGTATTATTCTTTTGGGATTAGAATTAACCAATGTATGCTAATATTAGTTATAATATAATCTTTTGATATATCTTGGGTAAAATTCAATATTTTTGTTGAGGGTGTTGATAATTGGAGTTGGTTGTATATTGAATTACTTTGGGAGTGTTTGTTTCACATATTTGCGAACTAGAAAGTGATATATTTATAAAGAAGACTTTGCCGAATTTTCGGCAAAATCCTTACTAATTAGATCATTATCATTCAAGTTTTGATGAGATTACATAGACTCACCCTAGGAGTTCGAGGCGGGTCGTTTCAGCTTATCTTTACTCTTT
Organism: Atalantia buxifolia; assembly: GCA_030444775.1. Lineage (NCBI taxonomy): Eukaryota > Viridiplantae > Streptophyta > Magnoliopsida > Sapindales > Rutaceae > Atalantia > Atalantia buxifolia. Next base: position 25,304,834 of record CM059838.1, read on the forward strand.
TTTTTAATCCTCTCAAAGCTTGTGGATGATTGAAGACACCAGGCTCCAAGACAGTTTTATGATACTTTTTTACAAAATCTCTAACAGTTTCCTCCTCACCCTGCTTAAGACTCATAAATTTCCCTTATGTCGTCTTTTGGAGTCTTGCGCCCTTAAATTATTCAGCAAAATCATTAATAACTTATCAAAGGTTCTAATATTTCTCGAAAGTAGTTTTCTATACCCTTTTAATATCAAAGGCAATGCTCTACACCTCTGCAATCATATTAAGCCTTGCACTCGTGTCATCTTATTAAGCTGCTCTATGTGCATCATTCGGGAAGCGAAAGTCCTTCGGAATTACAGTGCTCATGATTTCTAATGAAAGTGGGGATTTTCATCTAGCATCATTCTCCCACTCTGAGTTCTTCCTCGACCTTTTATCTCCTCAATGATTCGTGCTAGCCTCTACACCTCAATCTCGAGTTCGCTTGAGTGACCTAGATTTTACATTGCTATCTACCTGCTTTTAAGCTCTATATCTAACAAACATTGTCTCAGCTCTCTTTGTTCAATATTCTCCTCCCTTCGCATCTCTGTTCCAATGTTCGGGTTATTCTTAAGGGGATCATCCATTCTTGGTGAGATTAGTACAACATTTCCTAGTTTTTTCAATGCCTATCTCCTGTGGTTTGACTCAGACACGTACACATACCTAGCAGAGTTCCTTTACTTGAGCCTCCACTGCCCTTCCTTTATTTCTTGTAATAACATTGCTAGACTATTCATCTACCTTTGCAGTTGATCTATTCTTTCATTTACTGCCCTATCTCTAGCTTCATGGGCGATTTCCCCTCAAGGTAAATCACTAATATTCATCCTTAATTCACTCATTTTAAGCTTTCTTTTTCCTCTTGATCACATATAGGTGTTAGTACTCCAGTGGAATGGTTTCTTTTATTGTCCCTACAGACGGTGTCAAAATGCTAACGCCACAATCTAGTGGTGTCGGTGTATGGGCTACCAACCAAATCCTAACTCCAGCATTTAAATTTACCTGTGTGGAGAGACGATTTCTTGCCTTGATTTAGCAGTCTGAGCAAAATTCGACGACCAGGAATCCAAGCCTGGTGAGTACCTGTAACCACAAAAATGATCAAAGGTGCTGGAAGTCTTTCCGGTAATAACCCTCCGATACTCAAGTCAGCATCACGGGTTTTTGTAGGAAAATTAGGGCATGTGATTTTTGTGTAAAAAATGAACCAAAAATGAAGAGAAAAAAGAATGTAAGAAGAAACTCTCCCTTAAATAAGAAAAGATAATGATAAAGAGGCCGGGGCAAAGATGAAAAATAAAGAGGATAGAAAGGATCAAGAAGAATTCTTTAGATTTCATGAGATTAGATAGGGGTTTGGGGTATTCAATCCCTTAATCTTTTCAGAATTTTATAGGACCTTAAATCCCCTATCCCTTGGACCTTGGTGTAGTGGGTTTTAGGAATACAGTTCAATCTCCCTCTACTCCCTGAATTATGGCATTGTGAGTTTATGAATAGGATTTAATCCTTGATTTTTCGGAGAATGTCGAGGGAATGGTTTTGATTGAGTCTACCATTAGCTTAATCATCTCCTCGCCTAAATATTACTCACCTGCTTTCCTCTAACTGTGTTAAAAGGTGAGGTGAGCATAATAAGATTTTCAGCGAAACCTTATTACGGTCACATCATTTTATCATCTAATAAGGAGGCGAGCATAATGAGGTTTTGGCTAGAGCCTAATTATAGTCACCCTATTTTACCAACCAAACAGGTAGACTCATATTTGATTCGTTGTATTGACGACAAATTAAAAGAGATAAAAGTATTGTTATTAAGATAAATTCAACATCAAATCATGTATACAAAAATGATATAAGTCAACACGGATTGCATCAAACAATCACTATGTGTACTTCATCTGATCAATCTTTGTAATCGAGTCAGTGGCGCTAGTGTCATCGAGCTGAGGTTAGACATTTCCAGATATTCCAAATCATGTTTCCTAAGGTCTACAGTCTGCTAGTTAGATCCATGAATACTTCTTCGCTGCATGGGATTGTGAGACCACCCATGGGATGATCAAACCCGAACTCCTCTTCTGCCTGACTCAGCAAATTCTGAAAGGAAGGGTGCTTCAGGTATGAAACAGGAACCACAAATCTGCTCTTTTCAATTTCTCCGACATAGACAGCTACGTGTCCTTTTGGCACAGTTGAGGCCTCTGAAACCATAAGAGCACGCCTTAGAGCTTGCATGGCGTTAACAATCCTGAGGAAGCGGATAGCCATAGCTAAGAATTGTGAGATACTTTGCAAATTTTACGTAAAATTTTGAAAAATGGGAAAGAAACTTAGGAAAGCAGATGAAACTTTGCTATGGATAGCTATCCTTAGACCCCATATATATAGAACTAAACTTCTCTAGCCAGTGATCTGAGATATGTTTGAATGGGTAAAGACAACGAAAATGGGGTCGATTTAAGGACATATGCAACAAAGAATCACATGGGTCTGCCTCCCAACTAATGATAAGGTTTCGGCAAGACTCGTACTGAGAAATAATTGATTGCAACTCACCGTGGCCTACCATTCAAGGGGAGAAAAAAAAAAAAAGATTTTGCATTAGATACAGATAATTGTTAATGGCCTGTCGGTCGTAAAAAAAGACCAAATTGACCATTTTGATGAAACTCTATATGTAATAAGAGAATAAATAAACAACCTTATTGCTAAAATTTTCGCAGAAAGCCACATGCTGTTGCGAACCAATTTTGTTTCACTGAGCTGCTAGAAAAGTCGTCAGCTCATCTGACGGTGTTTCTTCAATCTGGACCTGCGTTTGAAAGATTGACAGGCTGAATGGAAGCTTCAAGCAACCTAACGTGGATATTTTTCTATCAGAATCACGCAGATTAGAAAATAAAAAATAAATTATTTCAACTTCAATGTCTTCGCTGGTAGAAAATATTTGGGTAATCACACTGCTTAACTACTCAGAGTAGATAATCTAGTCTAACAATGGGGACTATCATAAATGTATTAAGTCGTATGGCTTTATCTACATAATCATTTCACATATCTGTCTCAGTATGGTTCAATATCCATTAACACAGCTTTCAGCTAATTGAGCTTCAATTAGTGGCTGGTTTTGGGCAGAAAATGTGGTTAGTCCGAACCCTATAAATTTGAAAAATCAATACTTTTTTCCTTCCTTACCAGTTACCACATGGTTTAATGTCAGAATGATGTATTTTTTTCAAAAAAAAAAGGCAGAATTATGTATCTTAACTGAGGTTCTGGTACATATTTTAGCAGGCAAGTGAATCTATATTTTCAGCTTACGAGCATAAATGCTAAGGATGTTGCAATTCAGTGTAGTGATTACCCTTCAGTCTCTTAAAATGAAGACAAATATATGATTCATTGTGTCATCTCCACTAGGCATATGCTAAATTTCCTTTTTCTTCAGTAGAAAACTTTCTATTTTGTGCTTCTCTGGTGCCACATGTGCAATGCACATGAAGCATGGTACTGCTCACCGGTGTTACAGCTAAACCTTCTTTAAACTTGCAAAATGCCGTGGCCATGATACTACTAATTCAACGAAATAACTCTATCTTTGCGGTGTCCAATTCTTGATCATGTTTTACTCTTTTCAGTTTCCCTGCATGAAAATATTACAGATTTAGGAAACTGATCATGGTCACTAGGTCGTGCTGATTGTTCGAATAAACTCAAGTATTCAGTGCCCCTATTTTTAGTTATTATCGGGTAGTAAAGGATGGTTGAGCTCTGGACGCATGAAAAAGAAAGAATGATCAGTGATCAATTAGCCGATAGACTAAGATGAATAGGATGCCCATCATTCACTGATGCTATGCTACTAAATTTTTGAGAATATGATACAAATTGAAACAGAATCCATCTTCAAAATTATAACATTAATTGCATTTACCCTTCTCAAGGAAGAAAAAGTATAATGAAATTTTGTACAAGATATTAAGATTTTTCTAATCTACAAAATAGTGCCCACTGATCGCTGTTAATGTCCTCTCTCATTCAATGCTCATTTAAGCGAGAAATGAGATCAATGAAGATGTCTTCTCTGCAAGGAATTGTGAGACCACCCATTGGATGATGAAATCCAAATTCTTCTTCAGCTTTACTCAACAAGTCTTGGAATGAAGCCTGGTTCAAATATGTTACTGGAATCATGAATCTTTTCATCTCATTTTCTCCTACATAAACAGCAAGGTAGCCTTTGGGGACTTCTGTTGCTGTCATATCTGATTGGCTAGCCTTAAATGAAGACTGTCGAAGAATTTTCTTAGCTTGAACAATACCAGGCAAACGGAAACCCATGTTGATTTGATAAAACTAGAAAAAAAAATGGATTTAAGAACTTGAAAAATGGAAGGGATTTTAGGGCTTGAGATTATTAAGTAGAGACTTGGGTGCTTGTGAGTTGTGAACCCAATTATAAGTTTATATAGATGAAGGGATCTGCAGGAAGTCTTCTGACATGTGATGTGAGAGTGAAGAGGCAGTTTGGATGCGGAGACATTAGTTAATGAGTCATGAGGGATCACATGGTTTTGTCTTTCAACTCATAATAAAATTTTCATGGAAAATTTATCAAATTGCAGACATAATGCCCTTCCTCATATGGGACAATATGAGCTACAAAGGGACCGCATCCAAATCATAAAGAATTGTGGATGTTGAAATTTTATCTTCTTAGCGCAATAGCTAACTGCTAGTTTAAGATAGGATGGTAAACAGTGGGTTTGGGCTGGGCTTTTTCAAGCCCAGGTCCAAACCCACTGTCAGTTAAATGTGAGGGCCTGAATTGGGCCGGTCTCATTGCGGGTCGGACTTGGAGTTTATTTATTTATTTTAAATTTTTAAAATTATTATAAATTTGATATAAATTAATGATTAATAAGTTATTATAATCATAAATAAAATAAATAAAATAAATATTTCAAATTAAAATAATAAAGAAAAGCTTATAACTTTAATTTTTTTAATACTGGATTTTCTAATTCAAACACTCTCTTAATTAATTAACACAAAAGAGAGAATTTAGCATCATAATTTTAGTTTTTTTGAATTATCATTAATTTATAAGTTAAGAATTTAAGTTTTCTTTTTTATTTTTAAATTAATTTTCAATTTCAATTATATTATTTTAATTTATAAAATTATTTTTTAAAAAAATTAGTGGGCCTAGACCTTGTCCGGACTTTTTTTCTTGCCCCCTTGTCCAAGCCCTCATGTGTGAGGGCCGGGCTTGGGCCGGGCCGGGCTTGAGACATTCTTGACAAATTAGAAGTTCAGCTGAAACATGCCCTAGTTTATGTTACTACAATGAAATAACTTGCTAGACAAGCTACCGTGAAGTTCAGCTGAAGCATGCCCTACTTTGTAGGTTTCAGTCACCATCCACCTCGTTAAACAGCATGCCACTACTGCATTGAGTGTTATTGCAGCAGCATCTAGTTTGAGTGGTGAACAACCATTTTTGGAGGACCCATGATCTGGTACAAGCAGAATATTCCAAATTTATACCGGGTTAAATGATCGTCACGTATCAAATGTTGCCCAAAATAGACCTGGCACTTGCCTAGTACATCGACTACTGAATTATCTTGTTTTCTTGTCTTCCTCTAGAATTCACAATGGATTTATTGATAATATGGCATTGTGTCAAATTATCATGTCCTTTCCTTTGTCAATGAACAAAGTACCGATGAACCAATTCAATTTGAAGATATTTAAAAGAAAATCTCTAGTAAAATGGACAGTTCAAATAAATCAGACCCCATGAAATCCAGTGATTTCAACAAATAAGTTAAAGGTGTTAGTAAAAAGCAACTCTATACTATGCAGCTAAGATATTTGTTAGAAATATATCTCTGCCTTCTCTAAATGCAGCAACTTGTAAGACAGGCCCAAGAAGCATGTCCTACAGAGATTTTTATAATCTTCAACGGCCTCAGTGCTGTGGAAAATGGACCCTATATCTGATTGTTAATTTATCTGGATAGTGCTAACAAGATTAATAACTAGAGTTACTCCTCAAGCAGCATCAGGTCAGTAAACTTGTATTTTTGAATCATATACACTCAATGTCAGGATGAGATTTTCCTTAATTTGGAAGAATATCAATAACAAATTATATTATGTTTTCATTATCACAGTAATATGATTAGGAAGAGTGAACTAATTAATGATGGATAACTTGGACTAGTGGAGGAAATAATCATTAAATTGGCATTTTATTAAAATGATAACATATAAAAAATCGAATTTCATATCATGCATACATAAATGAAGCAAAGTTTACATGGATTGCGGCAAACAATCTCAATGTATACTTTTCTATTCCAAATTGGTATCGAGTCAATGTTGCAAAAGAGTTAGTCTCATCTGGCTTAGCATTTCCAGATCTTCCAAATCATGTTTCCTGAGGTCTACAAGCTGCTAATGAGATCCATGAACACTTTCTCGCTGCATGGGATCGTGAGACCACCCATAGGATGATCAAACCCGAACTCTTCTTCAGCCTGACTCAGCAAATTCTGAAATGAAGGATGCTTCAAGTAGGAGATTGGAAGCACAAATCTTTTCTTTGTGGTTTCTCCAACATAAACAACAAAGTGACCTTTGGGCACAATTGTCGTTTGAGAGCACTTTTCTGTGTTCTTATTACTAACAATTTTAAGCAAGCGGAAACCCATGACTTAAGTCTTTCGAATTATTTGGTGAAAAGCTATTGATATATGAAACTCGAGAAAGCAAAACTTTGACAATTGATGCCTAATCTCTAAGCCATTATATATAGAGAGCAAAACTTTTCTGGCTAATAAGCTGAATTGGCGTGAATGTTGAAAATACAGAACTACATGTGGGGTCTGATTAAGGAAGAGCCACATGGTTCTGCTTCCCAACTAATTATAAGGTTTCAGCAGGCTTTTGTATTGTGATCTCACCCACTGAAACTCATTCTGGCCTACCATGAAAAGAAATAACAATGGCTAGTTGATAAATAATATCATTGTATCATCAGTTACTAATTTCGATAGATACCAAACAGACCATACGGATGAAATAACCGGTAGAGATGCACATAAGATCCAATTGCTAATAATTTTTTCAGTAAACCGTTGGCTGTGTCTTAAGGTGCTGCCAAGCATGGGAAAAGTCAAATTAATATCAGCTCCTATGACAATGCTTGCTCAACCCGAGCCTAATTTGAAGATAGCATTCAATATTTTTCTTCAATACTGTTGTGTATACCCAAAAAGACAAATAAAAATCTTCATTTATCATTGTCCAATATCAGTATTTTAAATAGACCATATCTGTATAGTCACACAACGCAACCAATTCAAAGGTAAGGAATTTCAAGACTAAACATGAGACTATATCATAAATGTATCCGCGTTTTGAAAACCTGCATAACTGCGTTTGACTCCTACCATTTCGAGATCATGCAAAGAATTCTTTGATAATCTCAATGCCTCCATATAAACTAAAATAGGAATCTCTTGCTACCTAAGTCAACTTTCAAATAGTTATGTGTCATTGGACCATGTAGTTGAGTCAGCATTAAGCTAATCTAAACTTTAATCTGCAAGTTTCTACTCCTTTGGCTAATCAAGTCAAACTATTTAAATTATGCAAAACGTTCGAGGAATAAATTATAACATTTTTCCTTCTGCAAAACAAGTTGTAATGTAAGTATGTAACGCCCATTATTTGCTTTCCTCTTTTACCCTTATTAACTTTAATTAAAAAGGAATTTTCTTAAAACTCACATTTTCTTGAATTAAATATTTTTAAAATATTTATTAATTACCAAAAGTATTTAAGAGGAAGTCGTCTTTTTAAGAAGAAGCTGTCTTTTTTTTTTCTACACCGTTACAAACCTTAGAAAAAAAAACATAAGTCTTTGGAGAAGAAAATAAAGTTTTATAATTTCTTTGCTTGTTGTTTGCCTAAAGGTATTAAGTATTTCTTTGACTCATATGATTTATTTTTATTAATTGTTTGCCTTTAATTATTTGTAGTATGATTTGGGTAATATATGTTTGTTTGTAATGCTGTGATGATATGAACAGTCTTCCTTCTTTGCTTCAAATCGTTTGCTTTATTTAGAATCACATGAATACGTAACAATCATGAAACTAGACATCTTAAGCTTTCCATTGATAGGTTTTGTACTGAAATCCTCTGAGTATGTAAATTGTTATGATTTTTCGAATTTGGGTTACTGTGCTGGAAAATTCCGATTTTCAGCCGCTGTTCTCACTTCTGGAAATTTTCCCGTAAGGTTACACATCTTTATAAATTATGGTGATTTTTTTATCAACCGATCTATGTCTTTTATGATAGCATATTTAATTTCTTAATTTTACTCGTTATGGTTAAATTATTAAAAATCATAACATGCGGCTGCTGCAGATCTGGAAACTGTTTTCCAGAATTGCAGATGCTGAAAGATGTAGCAGTTTGGGCTAATTTATGAAAATTAGATGGCATGTTAGGATTTTATAATCAAATTTAAACCTTTCCTCTGTCTTTAAAAACTTGAATCGCGATTCTTGGGCATGTAAAATAAAAGATATGAATTTTTGAAATTATGTCTTCAAATCTGGAATTTTCCAGAGAGATTAGATGTTCTCGAAAATAAAATGCTTTTAAAATAGTTTCAGGGGTCCCAAAATTATGAATTTTAATTATATGCTTTCTGAATGTGTCTACTGTAATTAGAAAAAGAAACGGATTATTTTGAGTGCTAGGGAACATTTTATGAATTTCCTAAATGGTAAAGATCTGTTTTGGTCAATTCTGGACATTTTTGTTACTTTGGTGAAAGGTCAATATTCTGACTTGATTTTCACTTGTGCTTATTTTTGAGAAATTTTGTAACCAATGCAACGCATGTTCTTGGTACCTCTATAAGTTTTCATGATTTTCCGACATGTGTATAGGTTATTAAAAATTAGCATATACAGGACACTCATATTTATGTCCAAAATATGTATAAGTATTGAGCTAGTGTACGGCCTGTGATTTAAAGATGATTGGGATTATGTTTAAAATTAGAGATAATATTGATAAGGATATTTTTATGATGATTATAGGTAGTGCGTGAGCTTGTTGGGTTGTTCTTGAGGTATTGAGTTGATTGCTGCGGATCGAGGTAAGTAAATTCATGCATGATGTACTTTATGATAAACACAATTTATGTTATAAGAATTATGTTTAAATGAAAATTTTTACAAAACTGATTTCTAAAATATTTAAATGAATTTTGTAAAATAAAAACACTTTTAAATGTAATATCAATAGCTTATCTACTTATACCAAGATTACACTTTTAAATGTAATATCAATTTACGTCTAAAAGTGTTTTTATTTTACAAAATTCATTTAAATATTTTCAGATCAGCTTTGTAAAATTTTCCATTTAAACATAATTCTTATAACATAAATTGCATTTATTATAAAGCACATCATGCATGAATCCACTAACCTCGATCCGCAACAATCAACTCAATACCTCAAGAACAAACCAATGAGCTCACCCACGTCCTATAATTATCATAAAATATCCTTATCAATATTATCTCTAACCTTAAACATAATCTCGATCATCCTTAAATCATAGGCACTTATACTAGCTCAATCTTATATATATTCTAGACTTAAACATGAGTATCCTGCACATGCTGATTTTTTATAACATATACGCATGTCAGAAGACCATGAAAATTTATAGAGGCACTGTGAACATGCATAGCATTGCTTACAAAATTTCACAAAAATAAGCATAAGTGAAAATCAAGTCAGAATATTGACCTTTCACCAAAGTAACAAAACTGTCCAGCATTGACCAAAATAGACTTTTACCACTTAGGAAATTCATAAAATGTTCTCTAGAACTCAAAATAATTCGTTTCTTTTTTTAATTACAGTAGACACATTCAGAAAGTATATAATTAAAATTCATAATTTTTGGACGCCTGAAACTATTTTAAAAGCTATCCAGAAAATCTAACCTATCCAGAAAATTCCAAATTTGAAGACATAATTTCAAAATTTCATATCTTTTATTTTACATACCCAAGAATCGTAATTCCAGTTTTTGAAGATAGAGGAAAGATTGAAATTTGATTATAAAATCCTAACATGGCATCTAATTTTCATAAATTAGCCCAAACTATTAAATGTTTCAGCTTCTGCAATTCTGGAAAACAGTTTCCAGATCTGCTTATGCCATAACGAGTAAAATTACGAAATTAAATATGCTATCATTAAAGACATAGATCTGTTGATACAAAATCACTATAATTTTTAAAGATGTGTAACCTTGCGGAAACATTTCCAGAAGTGAGATCTACTGCTGAAAATCAAAATTTTCCAGCACCAACAACCTTCAGAGGATTTCAACACAAAACCTATCAATGGAAAGCTTAGGATGTCTAGTTTCATGTCTTGTAGACGTATTCATGTGATTCTAAATAAAGAAAACAATTTGAAGCAAAGAATGCAAGCTATTCATATCATCACAGCATTACAAACACACATATATTACCTAAATCATTCTACAAATAATTAAAGGCAAACAATTAATAAAAATAAATCATATAAGTCAAAGAAGTACTTAATAACTTAAGCCAAATACCAACCAAAGAAATTATAAAACTTTCTTTTTCTTCTCCAAAGACTTATGTTTCTTTTTTTTTCTAGGATTTGTAACGGTGTAGAAAATAAAAGACAGCTTCTTAAAAAGATAGCTTCCTCTTAAATACTTTTAGTAATTAATAAATACTTTAAAACTATATAAAGCAAGAAAATGTGAGTTTTAAGAAAATTCCTTTTTAATTAAAGCGAATAAGCTACGTAACTTATTTAAAACAAATTGATAAGTTTTACTCACACACAAACATCCAATATTAACTATTCTAACCAATTTAATAAGGGTAAACGAGGAAAGCTAATAACGGGCATTACAAATAATTTTTCAGCTGCAATTACATTTCCAGTATAGGGGTCACTAGTCTAGCAAATGGACAATGTAAAAGACGAAACAAGACCGATGAAAAAGAAGAATTCAATAAATTTCCAATAAGATAAAATTGATTTCCCGTTATCTTCGTTTATAAGTAATTGATTTCACAAAAAATGCTAAAGTCATCTTCTGTGTATACATTGTACCACTCAAAATTGTATTTTTGGTCTAATTTAAGGGAGTCAAAAGTTATCTGAGCTTGCCCTTTCACAACTTTGACACAATACTTCCTGAAGTCTACAAATTGCTTGTGAGATCCAGGAATACTTCTTCACTGCATGGAATGGTGATAGCTCCAGTAGGATGGTCAAATCCAAACTCTTCTTCAGCCTGACCAAGTAAATTCTGAAATGTATGATACTTCAAGTAAGAAATTTCAACCACAAATCTTTTTCTTTCAGTTTCACCAACATAGACAGCAAAGGGTCCTTTGGGCACAATTTTGGCCTCTGAAGCCTGAAGAGAAAGGCGTAGCGTCTGCTTCGCATTTAGAATCCTGCCGGGTAAGCGGAAACCCATGATTGATTAGTCTTCTTAAAGAATTTGGTGGAAAAATATGAATATATAATTGAAACTAAGAAAGGCTGGAGAATATGGCTATGGTGGCCAACCTCGAAATGATAGATGTAGAGCATAGTTTCTCTTGGTAGTCATCTAGATTCGGTTTGATTGGTGAAGGACTGAAGGACAGCAACAATAATGGGACTGATTACGGACATAAGCAATTAAGAATCACATGGCTCTGCCTCCTAACTAACGATAATATTTCAACTAGTCTTGTACTGTGACCTAATCCTTTGCAATTTATCATGGCCTACCATTAAAAGAAACAACAAAGGACAGCGGATTGGATAGTTATATATCATTGGATACAACCAGCAGACCATTTGGACGAAGCTCTAACTAATAGAGACTAAACTTAAAAATCCACTTGATAGTAATTTTTAAGCAAAAAACATGCTGTTGTGCCACTAGTACAGTAGTTTATTTGATCAAACAAACATAGTGGCTACCGCTATTATCTCTTATGAAGCAAACAAGCATAGGAAAAATCAACTTATCAGCTCATGTGACAGTGTTTCCTGAACCAAGGCCTGAATTTGAAGGGATGATGTGTTGAATGGAAGCATAACATCAAACCATGCAATTGGAGTTTTCTATCAAGGTTCTGCCTAGATGCTTGTTGTTCAGAATCTTGGCATTTAAGCTTTGAAGACTTTATTTCATTGACCAATTTCAATAGTTTAATTGATTGACCATGTTCAATATCGATATATTTCGCAACTAGTAAAATGACATTGTTCCTAGAAATAATAACATTGGCTGCACAAAACCCCAATTAATAAGCCGTCTCCTGACTAAGATAATTCTGAATCCATGCCAAGAAGGTAACAACCCTTTCAAATTAATATTATTGTCAGAGGAATCAAAATAAGCATGTTTCTTTTTTGTCAATAGTCTACTGTTGCACAAAAAACACTTCTAACTTGTGTGCAGTTATTTAAGGCATTTTGTTGCAATGCAACTTATCTCATTACTCAACCCAGACCTGACAAAATATTATCTACTTTAAATCTTAACAAGGCCTGGACAATTTTATTTTTGGGGCGCCATACACCCCTAAACGCGCAACTTATCTCATGACCCAACCTAGACCTGGCAAAATATTATCCACTTTGGGTCTTAACAAGACCTGAACAATTTTGTTTTCGGGGCACCATACACCCCTAAACGCGCATTTTTCTCATGATTAAACGCACAACTTATCTTATGACCTAACCCAGACCTGGCAAGATATTATCTACTTTGGGTCTTAGCAAGACCTGGACAATTTTGTTTTCGGGGCACCATACACCCCTAAACGCGCATTTTTCTCATGACCCAACTCAGACCTGGCAAAATATTGTCCACTTTGGGCCTTAACAAGGTCCGCACGATTTTATTTTGAGAGCGCCCATACACCCATTAGAAACCTAGCATCTCTCTGGTGCTTTACCGATGTGGGATTTGCCTAAGATATTACATACAGCCCCCTTAAGGACTCAGCGTCCTCGCTGAGGTTTGCCCCACCATCACTCAAGAGAACACGTGGAGTCACTCTGATATCATCTCTCATGACCTAACCCAGACCTGACAAGATATTATCCGCTTTGGGCCTTAACAAGGCTCGCACAGTTTTATTTTTGGGGTGCCCATACATCCCTTGTTATAAACTCAATATCTCTCCCGTGCTTTACTGAAGTGGGATTCGCCTAGGGTATTACAACTTATGTCTTCTAGAGTCTCAAGTGCTGCTATGGCACATGCCCAAACTAACCTAGTATAAAGTATGAAAATGCTACTGCTGAGATACTATTGCAGCAAAGAAGTTGGAAGAGTTTTGAAGAGTCTAATCTTAGATGTGCTCAACAAATAACAATAATCTAGGATCCTTGCCACAGGGGACTATTGAGACGGCAAATTATCACATATTACAATGGACTGCTTATTCACAAAATAAACTGAACAATACCGCATGCTTTGTAGTTAATGATTATAAAAGAAGGAATACAGGAGCCCCCCCTGTTTTAGGTGAGCTTGTGACACCTAAGCGAAAGAAAGATATAAACTGAGGACAGTTGATATTAAATTTCTGGATGGCTGAAAATGCTTCCTTCGTTATGATGAATGTTACAAAGTTTATATGTGGCATTTTCTTGTGCATCAACACAATAAAAGATGGATTATAAAATAAGAACAATCATAAGTATATCTAGAAGGAATGATTTGATTTAATTAATTCTACATAAGTAAAAGAATCTACATGGGGTTGGAACCAAAAACAAGTTTCTCTTAAAAAAGGTAATTGGGTTAAATGGTGTTAGCCTAAATATCCTTTGGCATAGCGGCATTTACATCTTTCTCATTATCTTTCATGAAAGCCTACAAACTGCAAGTGAGATTGATGAAGACTTGTTTACTGCAGGGAATGGTGACACCACCCATTGGATGATCAAACCCGAATTCTTCTTCAGCTTGACTTAGCAAGTTCGGGAATGAAGGATTCTTCAAGTATGAAATTGGAATGACAAATCTCTTTTTACTCTTAGTAACTCCAACATAAACTGCAAAGTGACCTTTTGGAACATCAATGGTCTCAGCAGATAGATGAATGCGTTCTACAATCTTCTTCGCGCTAACAATCCTTGGCAAACGGAATCCCATTACTTCTCTGTACTGTGATGCTTCAAATACTGCTAAATGGTTAGAAATTTGAGTGTGAGAAAAAAAAATTTACACACACACACACACGCACGCACAAACACAGAAAGACTCTCTGGCCAGCAATATATGATCAACTGGAGAAACTAAGTGGTAAAGTGACAGCTGTAATGGGGTCTATTTAAAGACATATCTTATGAGAAATCACTTAGTATTGCCCCCACAAGATGAGTTTTGATATATATCCATATTTTTTTAGACCAGGTCACTAAGCTAGCTACATAAATTTACCTAAGTTTTTTTATCAAACACACACAGACACTGGTACTGTTCGTTATGACCCTACCGGAAAGGAACGAAACAAGTTATAATCTACTCGTGAAGATGCTTTGCTGAAAGTGGTGATGGTGATATGAACTTAGACTGAATTTGGATTTATGATATGTTGACCAAAAGCACCGAAACCAACCTGGCAAGCATACAACAAATTCTTTGAAGTCCCTGATTGATCAGATTTAACATGCCCTGTTTTTTATAAAAGACTTGGCAATTTTTTGTCCAGTTAAATGAGTCTATTTTGGTATATCACTTAATGGAGGAAAATTAGAAACAGCAATAAGCTATAGTGATTATACAAATCAATAGCAATGGCCATCACAAAAAATGCGGCATCATTGATTGATATCTAAATTATGCAACTAATGGTCCTACAATGCCCTAAAGACATATGTAGTAGTGCTAGCCAAGAATTGCAGATGGTGGACTGCTTTTCAGCTTTTGACTCGCAACAAAATCAGGCATACCAAGAAACATTTTGATAGGATAGATGTATGATAAATAAAGAGTACCTCTAATTTCAATTAAGTAATGATTCAAGTCTTTGAGAGCCCACAGTCAGACTAATTCCTTTGACTCTATGCCTAAGTGGTAGGGAATTATGTTGCAAGGACATATCATGTGACCATTATCAAATTTGAAAATCATTTACAATACACAAGCATGTGATTTTCAAGCTGATGCCATTTCCAGAGTCACTTGCATTGCAAGCAGTAAAAGTGGTGGGTTCAAGATTCATAAGATGATAAGATACAGCAGCTTCTATTTTTCATCCACGCCTACACGCGGAAACTATTTCAGCAATTAAGTACAGCATGCGGTTTTGTTAGGGTTTTTTTTATAAACAGTAGCTGCTGTAACTTGCCTAATTATTATTTAAAAATTATTTTTACTACATAATATTAACTTTTGTTTTATAGTTATGGATTTCTTTTTATAGCAGTTGTAACTTAAAAGTTATAACAACTCAATCTCAAATAAGATCTATGTAAAGTTTATAAATAATATGTCCAATCTAGGCATATCATATAAATCACTTATCATCCTCTTTTGCAGTGAACGAGAACTTTGTTCACAAACTAAATGTGATTCCTGAAATTGTCCCTTCTTCTCTATTCCATGTTTCAAATTGAGAGTATTTGACATTCCAAAACCAAGAAGAAAATGTTTGCCATGTGAATTATGAAGGGACAAATAACTCTATTGACCTTTAAGGTAGTGGATTAGCAATTAACCATAGTGCCAGACCAAAGTTTGCACACACAGTTTTGCATATATACTATGTTCTCAGGCAAAATTGCTTACTATTCACTGCAAATCCACTGAATATACTTGGTTTCGAAATTCAATGAATCGGAAATGTGATTTAAGAAAGAGCAATTTCTGTAATAACTAGTTAAATTTAGTGAGTTAATCACAGTCCAACTTGATCACCAATGTACACATGGATTGTCTGAGTGTAACTACATCATCTTTGTCATGAAAAACTTTAGAGATTGATTACTAAGAAGAATCATTTTTAGCTGATATAAAGCAGCCAATAAATGCAAGTTCAGACAAATTAAATCAGTTTAGGCAAAATGGTAGGGACCCAAAGAAATGGCTGGTTGGCTAGTTGACACCCAAAAAAAGATAAGGGCCACAAATTAAATAACAGACGTAGTCAGCTAAATTCGATGCTTCTATGAATAAACTAAAATGTATTTGAAATAGAGCCATAGAATTAGTTCAAATTAAACAGGAAAATATGTACTGTCGTGCAAAAACACAAATTGCATCCCTATCTTTTTTGTTCTCTATGTGGTGGGCACAATGCTTAACCATAGACATGGCAATACCATGTGAAACATAACCAATTCTTTCAACTGTTATGTTTTTTCTCAAGATTCTAGAACGACCTCTCACTATCCCATTCCTATCCAGTTAAGGTTGTTTTTGTTTTCACATATCTGCCTATAAATATTTGATATTAATTAAAGATGCCATTTCAAACCAAATAAACTTTTCTTTTACTTCATCAATAGTATTCTTTCTTTCATTGCTAAAATGGGTATCCAATTGATGGGGCTAGCTCATGCTAAACAAAAGCTTCAGAGAACTTTATCAGCAAAGATCAGAATGGCTTTGGCTAGCAATACAAATAATGTGCCAAAAGGCCACATTGCAATTTATGTTGGAGAAGGTTACAGAAAGAGGTTTGTAATTCCAATATCATATTTGAATCATCCCCTATTCCAAGACCTCCTAAATATGGCTGAAGAAGAATTTGGATTTGATCATCCGATGGGCGGTCTGACAATTCCATGCAGTGAAGAATACTTCATCAGCTTAACTTCAACTTTGAATTGTTCATAAAATGGCAGCCGCTTCCACATTCTTGCCACAGTTGATCATCTTGTTGGTTCATTAACTGGTTATTATTTTCTCCCAAGTTGAAGCAAATATTAAATATTTGAGACAGTAAAGAGCAGTCTCTTCAATTTTGTATGCGGCTCTTTCCAATTCAATCCCATGTATACTGCTGTAATGTAAATAAATTTCTAATAATAAAGCTTAAATAATTTTTTCGCCTTGGCGTCAATTTTCTAATTTCTAAATCTTTGAAGCTACTATTTTCTCCATCTTGTGTAAGAATTCCATCTGATTTTCAAGAACATTAATTCAGATCAATCATTGGAGAAAAAAGGTTTCAACTTTGTGTCATACACCAAGTGTTCATAAAGTACAACAGAGTGAAGCAAGTGGAAAAAATCTGCCATGCACATCCACATCCTAAATTGATCACTATAGGTTCAAATGTTCAGATGCCATGTGGATAGAGCAAAATCTGAATAAATTGGCAATAGACAAGGAGAAAATACTTGTATGCCAATGTAGCAAATTGGCTACCCCTGAAATATTCTATGATCACAAGGAAAGATGAAAAGGTTCATTCTATACGAGCCCATATGAATCTGTTTTCTCTTTTTCACAAAATGTGGAATTGAAGCGTATTTCTTCCACTATTATCGGCAAGAGTAACTTTCCAAACAAGTGTTGATAGGATTCAAAGTTCAAACTCACATAAATCCTGGGTAGATTGTTAATTATAATCATGGGCCTAGGACTTCAGTCCTTTTCAAAATTTAAATTTTATTTGAACATATTTTATTTGGTCCATTTAAAAATTTAAAGCCCTTTTAGATTTGCAAATTTTTCTTTCAAATATCTTTTGTGTTTGAGCCATTTCTTAGTTTGTTATATGTGTTTTGGACTTGAAAGTTACGTCCCAGTCATAATTTAATTGATTGACATAATTGTCCATCTCTTAGTTTTAAATTTTCAAAAATATCAAGCCAAAAGTCGCTGATTTTTAACTTATTCATTAGCCAACCAACTTCAGCACTCTTTCAAAAATAAATTTGCACATTCTCTTTCTCACATTCATATCAAAAATGAAGAAACTATTAACGTTTTCTTATATGAATTAAATAGGTTCAGCTTAGTTGGAGTTATTTGGTCAACTAAATTTCTTACTATTAATTTATGGTAAGGTTTTTATGTTTGCCTCAAATAATTATATTCATTTAAGTCATTGCTTGAAAACAACAACATTTCAAATTATTGATTAAGTTGACAATGAAGTTATTGTAGTACGTAACTTTTTTAAAATTGAAAACAAGTCAAGGATAGTCATCAATGTGTTGAAAATTATTAATTCAATGAAGTTCAATAATTTTGCACTTATTATTTTTGGTTAAATTTTTTTTCAAGATTATGGCTACCTTGGAGTTGCTCTAAGGTTGAGGACAAATAATAGACACACATGCAAAGTAATAATTAGTGAAAAATATGTTATAACTTTAATAATGTGGTTATGAAAGAGTGCTCTACCGTAAAGCGGTTCTAAAACAAACAAACTCTTTTTTTAATTGTATTACACTAAGACCCTCTAAGATAAAATTTTTGGGTCCCCCACTGAATATAATACATATAAAGAGTAGATTGTTACAAAAACAGAGCAACTACATATAGCTCTTTAACGTCATTTTAGTAAAATATATATTTTCATAGTAAATAGTTGCACTGTTACCAAAATTTTAGCCATTGTTTACAAGGGGTTTCCTGTGTTCTGAACTGAGTGCAGCACTGCAATTGTGGCCTTCAGTGCCTGCATGCATGCACGCTCACACTTGTCCACTTGCATGCTTTCGAATCACGGCCAAACTCAGAAAACGAAATTGCAAGCTGATTGTGAGATCCATATATTCAGATAAAACGTTGATAAAAATAATCATCAATTAGTGTTGATTTATTCAATTATAAATAGGAAAAACTTGTATTGATATATGATTTTTTCAATATGTTGTTAGTTATCTGTTTCTTTAATATTTTTTATTACAAAAATTAGAAAGACAAATGGTCAAAACTCAAAATCTATAAACGAAAGAAAACCTTCATTTTCGATATCACGCAGCTACTACTTGTGTTAACTCTTATGCCATATTTGTTTTTATATATATATATATAGACTAATGGTGTTCCAAAATTACATTTTTTTTAATCTAATTAGCACCACATTTCTTACACTACGTATTTTATGTAAATTTGCTTAGACTATAACCGCCATATTCTAAGCGTAAATTTATTATTCAAAATAGAGAGTACAGATTATTTTAAAAAGCAAAAGTCATATCGAATATTGATGATGCGCACATGATGTTTGCTCTCAATTGTCTAAGCTCCAAAAAAGAAGAAGATGAAAGTACAATCTAAACATTAGAACCAAAACTTGAACGGCAACAAAGATTTTCACCGAACCGTTTAATTAATTCATGTACAAGTGTACAAACTATAAAAGATATATAAACCTAATTAAACTAAATGTAGATTAACAAAAAACCAAGAAGAATAAGTTAAAATCTCATTGATAAAATACTAATTAGCTGTACATATACTTGATCGATCAGCTGTGAGTACACTGATCACCATGAACCATTATTCAAACCAGAAGTAAGATTGATGAATTCATCTTCACCACAAGGCATGCATTCTATAATCAAAACCAAACTCTTCTTCAGCTTGACTCAACAAGGCCTGGAATAAAGGATGCTTCAAATACGATATCGGCACGACAAAACGCTTCTTCTTCTTGTCTTCCTCTCCCACATAAATTGCAAAATGCCCCTTTGGGACATCCGAAGCTGTTGATGTTTGATATGATGAGAATTGCTGCTGCTTATTATTAGATGACGATCGTCGTCTAATAATTTGCTTTGCATGAAGAACCATATCCTGCATTTTAATACCCATTTTTCCTTTACTGAAAATGATCAATGTGATAAAATTAATACTCTGAATTGATGTAATTTCTGTAAGGGGGTTGTGTATTTATATAGGGGAAGAAATGGTGAGGCGTATATGTTGTGGCATTGACGATATGTAGCTACTAACAAGCAATATGTACGTTGTCCTTGCATTAGAGAAATTACTGGAATGTGTGTAATTGTATACAATCATAAGAGCCACTTGGAGAAATTGGGTCCCAAGAAATGAAGAAATGAAAACAAATGCTATTTTTAGTAAATCCGCCCACTGTTTTTCACATCTGGAATTGGAAAATGCCATTAATTTCTCTGAGCATGTTATTGATGTCAGTGGTAGTGGCTGAATCAAATATAAATGATTGTTGCTCTAGATCCGAAAATTCATCGAGATTCATGGGCTACATACAACTTACTAGCTACAAATGTCCCTCTTATCATGATAACATGAAACTTTGAACCTGTTTTTTTCTAGTTCTTAATTTGTTGTGCCCCCATACCTTAATCCAGTGACTACCTACAATCTAATAAATTCTGCTTTCAGTGTACTTTTCCAACATGCCCATCGATTTGAACTTGTATTATGGTTAATAAAAGGATAGGTAGGTCATCGCTATCATCCGTATGTTGAAGATGTTATCTGACATAGGGGTGGGTAATAACCGGTTCGGTTCGGTTGGGTTCGGGCCCCAAACCGAACCCAACCAAAATCAATCAGTTCTTAAGAGTATGAACCAAACTCGAATCGAATTTATAAACATTTTTCAATTGAAATTGAAATTTAAGGTTAGGGACTTGAGAGAAATTTTTTTTTTTTGGTTTATATATTTTTAATTAATATATTATAATTAAATCAAACCGAACCGATCAGTTTTTCGGTTAGGTTCTGTTCGGTTCAAAAAACTAATCGGTTCGCTAATTTAGAATCATTCGGTTTTTGTTCATAGAACCAAACCGAACTAAAATTCGGTTCGGTTCGGTTCGGTTCGGTTCAGCAAAAACCGAACCATTTGCCCACCCCTAATCTGACATACTAAGAATATATATATATATATATAGGTTTAAGATAAGCCTTAATTCTATTAGTTAACTTTTTAAAATGAGTAAGTTTATGGACTTCTATATGGTATCATAATTAAATTATTGCTTAAGTGGAAACCATACTATCTTTTTAGCTGACAAAGATCAGGTAAAAAAACGAGTTTATACATGAAATAAAGCATTCGAGGAGATTATGTTAAATAATAGTTCATGAGCTAAAAAAAATAAGCTCAATACTACTCTAAATTTTATGAACTTCTAAGTTAGATCCATCAATTTTTATATATACTGTTATACTGTCATAATTTTTTTTTTCAAATTTCATAAGTTCTATGTTGCATTTTGCAAAATTTGTAAGAAACATGTGAGATAAACAAGAGAAAATTGATGACATTCAATTAAAAATTTGTAACGGTATCCTACTGGAGTTGATGCAAGGTACATTGTCCCATACTCCCAAGATGGGTTTAAGGCAATTTAGTTAACTTTTGTAACATATGTGAAAGAAAAAAAAAATGAGGCGGTTAAAAGTTAAAATAAATAAAAGAGGAAGCTGGAAAACAGGGAAACATATACACGTGTTAGAGAGTGAGAGAGAAGCTGTCAAAACCGACCCAAAAACCGGACCCGTTTGACGTGGAAATTGACCCGGCCATATCTTGGGATTCCGGCCACCCCACCGGTCAAGCTTGGTACCAATCTGAAGCTTGAACACCGGCCATCATGCCCAGCCGTCATTGTCGGTGAAAACCGACATGATCACCGCCGTTTCAAGCTCGAGAAACCGCGGCCAAAACCCATCACCACCGCCGTTGATTCTACCGAAATTTGACCACGCCACCACCTTAGTTTTGTTCCCCACAACTTCCTTTTGATTTTCCGACCATCCACAGCAACCGAGAGCCGTCGATTTGCCGTGGTTCAGTCGTTGTAGGTACACGGCTGTTGAGCTAGATTCCGGTGCCGTCGCCACGCGTGAGAGAACATCGCCGGTGTTATTGAACTCAGCACAGCGAGAAATGTCTAACCCGTGCTTCCCGGCCAGCGTTGACTAAATTTCGGTCATCGTTGACCGGCGAGGGCAATTCGGTAATTTCATATTTTGAGGGCGATTTTGTAATTTCTGAGCCTGTGGATATTTTAGTAATTGCTGAAATTGAGGATGGGGTATAATTACGATTCCGAGGGCAATTCGGTGATTAACGATTTCAGAGTATTTTAATGATTTATGGATTCGATGGCATTTTGGTAATTCAATCGACACAGGAGCTGTAAATTATAAATAGATGTTCGTTTCAGTTTTATTATATAAATTTAGTCCTAATTTTAATTTACGAAAAATAATTATATCGTTTCCTTGATTTAGGAGGATCTGCGAGCGAGAATCGATCTGCGGACGTGGACGATAACCGAGCGTGAACACCGTCACTGTGAGTGGAATATACAAAACCTATTTTCATAGTTAATTATGATAGTAAAGAATGTTTGCGAAATAAATATTTTAAATGTTCTAATTTAATGATTCCTCAAAATGGATTTTATTCACGCATTGATATTATATTAAAATGTTTGGTTAATAGTTTTCCGTATCGACATTGAATGAAATATGATAGTATTTTAAAGATCAGAAAAGTTGATTTAGATGTGATAATGAAAAGAAATGTATGATTTAAACTATGATTAGAATGTACATGAACATGAGTATAGAGATTATTTTTAAAATCATTGGACATTACCCTTCCCTCCAGATACAGTGATACATATGAGATGAGAGGCATTTGGGGCCCGTCTGAACACGCCTAGAGGTTTTGAGCCGTGTGTTTGAGTGCTTCTGCCTTTTAGGGGCATATGCATGCGGTATGATGATTACAGAGATACAAATATGAGATACAGACAGATCTTGAGATACAGATGATACAGATGAGATACAGGCCTTTGGGGCCCGTCTGAGTACACATAGAGGCTTTGGGCTGTGTGCTTGGGCGCTTTTGTCCTTTAGGGACTAGATTATGCATGCACAGATATGATGAGATATGAGATGATATTTTCCTGTCTATTCGTGTAGCTCCGGGGCATGACGGTACCTAGATAGTACGTCATTGCCCGTCCGTTGAGGTCCGGATACAACGAGATTATTCCCCTGGGTACTTTTTTTATGATGATTTTCATATTTGTATATTTTATATGATATTGTGATATGATTTTCATGATTATTTGGTACAATAGTATATATGCTTTTTATGGTTAGTAATCTGATTTAAACGTTAAATGATTTATTGGTGGTTTCTCGCATATAGTTTGATGAAATCGTATTTGGAAATGATATAATTATTTCTTTTAAAGTAAGAAATAATTTTAAAAATTATTATTCACTAATTGATCTCACTGAATTTTATAATTACTCCTTTTTTATTATATTCTCCTCCCCTCCAGGAGGTTGCAGGTACACCAGACCGACCCAACGACTGTAAATATATTTTGAGTCTTGACCACGTGATGTTGTTAGAAGATATAGATGATTTTTGGTGAGACGTCCTAGTTATCTTGTTCTTTTGGGATTGTATAATGTTGTTATATTATTCTTTTGGGCTTAAGAATAAACTAAGATATATTAATATTAGTTATAATATTATCTTTTGAGACTCTGGAGATATCTTGAGTAAAACTTAGCATTTTAGTTGAGGATATTGATTACTGGAGTTTGTTGTATATTAAATTATTTTGGGAGTACTTGTTTTACATATTTTTATATTGGGAGTGTTATATTTATGAAAGAGACAATGTCGAATTTTCAGCAGAATTTTTACTAATTAAATTATTATCAATACAGTTTGGATGAGGTTAGATAGACTCATCTTGGGGTTCGGAGCGGATCATTTCAACATTTTAATATGAGTTAAGATTATGGACATTTATATGGTATCGTAATTAAAATTATGCGCAAGCGGAAACCACACTACATTTTCGCTTGACGAAGATCAAGTAAAAAATGGGGTTTGCACATGGCAGAAAGCGTTTAAGAAAATTATGTTACATAATAGTTCATGAGCTAAAAAAATAAGCTTAATGCAATATAAGTTAGATCCATCAATATTTATATATATGACTCTAATATTATAATGTCGTAATTTTGTTTTTCAAAATGAATTTCATAACTTTTATGTTGCATTTTGGCAAATTTGTGTTATGATACATGAAACATGTGAGATAAACAGGAAAAAATTTTGAACGGTATGCTATTGGAGTTGATGCAAGGCACATTGACCCATGATAGGTTTAAAAATATTGACGTAAGACTCAATGCATGTGATGGGAATGAAATAAATAATCAAAAAGGAGATATTGATCAGTCTGTCAATCAATATATAAGTTCATGTGATTGTTAATTAAATTATTCCCAGAAAAATGGCATTAGCCGCAAGCCTGCAACTGCAAATTTATAACGTGTGTGACGCAGTCATGAGCTATCATCATTCATCAAAGTCTTTACTTTCTTTTATTTCCTTTGTGCATGTTATCTGGCCTCCAGTTGCAAAATTCACTTTGAAACCAAATAATTTGGATTCCTTTTAATTTCTTAATTATATATTGGGTTATACATGTAGAGATCTTTTATATATGTAGCTTTTGCATTTATATATTCTTTTGCTTAATTGACACACGTTCACCACCCTAGCTCTATATGGACAGCTTGAAAATCCAACTTAGTATTGAGCTTAACCATGTATGTGGAAAATTTTATAGGAGAATTAGAAGAGTGCATGATTACTTTATATTAATTGAGAATAATTAATCTAGAAAAAGGAATATGAATCCAACTGAAATTATTATGTATATATATAATCCTTCAAAATATTTTTTGATGTGTTAAATGTAGTCTAATTAATTACTTTCCTGACATCAAGAATCTCCCTTGACTTGTATCAAAAATATAAGTTCAGTGAAATCTTGTAGCTAGACAAAGACAAGTTTTAAATACTAATGTTATACATATTCCAAATCGTATTCCAATATTTTGGATAGCATATATGTAGCATGTGATGCTTCATTCATAAAGTAAATAATATATATTTTAAACAAATGATAGAATGATACTTTAGTTCCTCTTATAATTTTTTTCATCAGTTTAATCTCTAAAGAGTTTTAATAGTGCATTTCATCTATGCAAGGCTCAAAAATATGCCGCTAAAGAGTGAAAATAAGTTCTAGGAGTAACTAGAGTGCTACTTAGCAAAATAAGTTAAAAATTACTTAATTCATTTATTTGTCATCTGTTACATGTAATGTTATTTAAATTTTAAGTTATACTTAATAAAATTATTATTTCACTCATGAAAAATTAAATGTAACGTCTACGGGAATAACAATAAGAAAAGTTTTAGATTAATTAAAAAAATATAAAAATAAATTAAATAATTAATATAAATTATAAAGAATAAACAAGTATATATCCTTAATCGTGACTATGTTGATTTATTTTTTCTTCAATTTTCCGTGTACGGCCACTGCTTTTATCAAGTAACAAGGACAAGCCTTGGGAGAGAGTTTTAACACTGATGAGATGATGACTTGACTTCAAAAGCACACTGGTGGTATTTTGACTATTTTCCAACATAACTTTGTTGATAGATCATCAGAAAGAAAAAAAAAAAAAAGTGAATGATCAAAGCCATGTGAGCTTTCATGGCGGCATGGTCCACTCAAAATATCCACCACCCACTAAGCCAGCTAGTACGCTGACCACACTCCACATAAGTATTTAATTTTGCTATAATTTATTTATTGCAAAACTTTTAGCTTATTATCAATTTATCAGTCGGTTTCCATAACCCTATAAATACCTCCAACAACAAGCTTCTTTCTTCATCATTTACACACTAGACAACTATTAATACAACATTTTCATTTCAAGTTCTTTTGCATCATTTTATTTCTCTCTCTATTCAGTGCTATCAGATTCAAAGTCAAGAATGGGTATCCGTTTGCCTTCCATGATCCACAATGCCAAGCAAATTTTGAAGAGGCATAATAATCATGCGCTTAAATCAGACGATCAAGTAGTTCCGAGAGGCCACATTGCAGTTTATGTTGGAGAGATGGAAAGAAAGAGATTTGTGGTTCCCATTTCTTATTTGAATCACCCTTTATTTGCTGACTTGCTTAACAGGGCAGAGGAAGAGTTTGACTTCAATCATCCCATGGGGGGTCTTACAATTCCATGCAAGGAAGATGCTTTCATTGATCTCACTTCAAGGTTACATTAATTATTTCTGAAGAAAAATTTTGAAAAGCTAACCAGATTTGAAAAATTGCAGAAAAACAAAGTGAAAAAAATAATCCCCAATGTCATGAGTGGCAGAGGAACATAAATTTTTTTTTTTTTTTGTCTTTTAACTGTGAAAGATCAACAGGAATGCCATATACTTTATTTCTATTTTTGCAAATCTCGCTCTTGATTCTTATCAATCTTTCGTATGATTCTTATCACAAAGTACCTAATTACAAGTTTAATTTTCGGAATGCGAGCTTAAGTTTAATTTTCTATGGCATCACTTTTCACACCCCAAACCCCATTGTCTTTAGCGAACCTTGGGCACGCCAATAAATTTTTGAAATATTAAAATACAATTTTAGTGATATTACAATCAGAAATCTGTTAGAGAGTATTGTTAAAATTTTGCGGAGATTTTCGACCCCCACAATCTCACAAGGAGACTCGAATCCTCGATCTCAAGGATGACGCATCAATAGTGAATTGACTCGAGATCTATTTCAATCTAAGAACAGATTTGTAACGATAAATTTAGCTGGATTCATTTGAGCCAGAGCATCCCAGCAAACACATTCTTCTCCGTCTAAAGTTCAAAGCTTTGGTGCTTCAGATTCAGGCTTAATTAATTCGCACCAATGAAAGTGAGTTGAGGGTCTAAGGCTTCACAGCAATGTTAAGTCCACGACACATGACAAGCAGCGATTGCGGCAAGTTGGGTCTGTGCTTTTGAACCGTGACTTTAGAGGAAAGAGGGTTTTGCACCATAAATTAGTGTACAAATTTGAGAAAGAATTTATGACAACAATATTGAGTTAATTATGCCGAATCAAATTCAAAATCAAGAATGTATGAAGGAACAATATTTAGGAAAAATAATAGAGTTTAACAATGTCTTAAAGATGATAAAAATGACCATAAAAATATGCGGTGTTATAAAGTTAATTGAAAAATAGTGTTAATTTTTTTTTACTTTACACACTAAAACAGTTATTTTATTGTCATTATAACAAATTTTTCGATTTAAATATCAGTACTCTATATATTTAGTTCATTATTATTATGCAGAGATGCAGGGGCCAGAGATAAAAGAAGATTTGATAAGCCAAAAATAAAAATAAAAAAATCATTTCTCATTTGACAAAATTAATTTCCAAGAGCAAATAAAGCTAGCACGGATTAATATTTACGACTCCAATAATTAAGTTTAGCAAAACTGTAGAAGATGGCTGTAGTCACTGAATCTTCATCACACGGCATTCAAATTCAATTGAGAAGCGATATTGATGAAGAAAACTTCTCTGCATGGAATTGTTAGAGCACGCATTGTATGATTGAATCCAAACTCCTTCGCAGCCCTTTTAAGTAAATGAACCAATGAAGGATGACTCAAGTGCGATATTGAAACACAAATCGCTTCTTCCCAAGTTCCCCAACATAAACTGCTACATGGTCTTTTGGAACACTAAATTGATCTTGAGCATTATTTACACCACATTAATTTTAGAATTATTTTGCAATTTGAGAACTTGCTTGGCATTATTAAGAATCATCTAAGGCAGATGGATACCCATGATTTAATTTGTACTCAACTGATGACGAATTTCGAAATAAAAAACTGATTAAGGATGTTTTGAAATGAACCTAGGAATGGACGATGGCATGAAGCATTTAAAAAAATTTGAGCAAAAGTGAAGAAGAGTTGGAGCTTGAAGGTTTATTACGTATTATATTTATAGTGTGTTATAAAGAAAGGGGTTTTGAATTTTTAAATAGCTTATTAATCCAGTAAATTAGATAAGAAAAAAAGAGAATCAATCAGAATTAATTATTTGATTTGACAAAAAAATCATCTCTTTTATCTGTGAAAATGCAAGCTGGCACCGCCCTTCTAGATGGGGTGCCAGTCATTCAACATTCAAATCTTTGAATGTTGAATGAAGAAAAGAAGAAAAAAAAAAGAAAAAAAAAAGGAAAAGCCGCAAAATGAACAGTAGCCGCAAGATGAACAGTAGCCATTGGTGGCTATAAATAGAGGGGTTCATCTTTCATTTAATTCATTCCAAATACTCATTTCTTCTTGCATTTAGAGAGAATTTGAGAGTTGAAGGTAATTGCTCTTAAATTGAGAGTTTTGGGTGTATTTGGGGCTTGGGTGAGAGAAAATTATTTCTAAGAGTGGTTGTAATAATTTTCCACATAGTGAATATTTTTTCTCTGGTTGTCTTTTGACAACGGCCGTGGTTTTTCTCCGGATTTGGAGTTTTCCACGTAAATCTTGTGTTGTGTGATTGGTGTATTATCTATTTAATTTTCTTGTTAATTTGTTGCTTGACAAATTGCTTGGAGTGATCTTGGAAGGAAACTCAATTTCCTAACATTATCTCTATATTTTTTTTCCCTTTCCTGTCTCCCTCTCCTCCCCTTTCCTTTCTTTTTTTAAAATCAGTGGACTTCATATTATTATACGAAAATGGTCACATGGCTTTGCTCAGTTGGCTTAACATTGATGTCATCAATTCTCTCTCGTATTTAACCAATATTTATCATGCAAAAAAAAACAATCTATTTTAAAACCATGGTTCATGAAAATCAAACGACCCTTGTTGCATGCCGCAATTGGTGCCTCAAAAATGATGACAAACATCTGAAAATGAAGAGTAACATGAAATCCATGTCCATTTGATGCTTATTGAGGCAACAAATGCAGAATTTGATGGACGATGAGATATCAGCTTGTGGCCACTATTTTCAAAGTTGGCCAGATAATGGGAAATTGCAATTTGGACTGGCCGCTATCATATGTAGTTGCTTGTATTCAATATTCATACTTAATACAAATTCAAGTTCCAATATACGTCAATACAGTCTGAGAACGAATGAAGATTACCTGTGTGTGTAGATAGTATAATTACATGCGGGTAGTACAAAACAAGACCAATATTCTTCTGAGCACTGGATTATAAAATTGTACAATGGCACAGTCTGGACTCTCGATATATATCTGTATTTAGAACGAGGTGATCAATCTACATATTCTCAAATATTTGAAATTAATTAATAAATCAACTTTCATATATAATGTACACGAGAAAATTTGTATCCTCAATCTGAAGAATGAACGAGAAGCCCACAATTACTCAACAAATGTGTTGTTTTCTTGTATGTATGTGTTAGTTTAATATTATATTAATGGACTTACTATTGTTTTTTGCATACTCTAAAATATGTACAAATCATCTTTCATTTTCAAACTGAAAGAGCATGTAAAGGGAAAGTGACTTGTGATATACAGGAATAAGCTCTGTTACTATATTTGCAAGAGTATGCATTTAAACAACCAAGATGTAATCTCTCAGTTGAAATATTTCCTTTAGACTTATTGAAGAAAATCAGTAACAGTATTTTTAAAATAATTTATTTAGCAAACCTCTGCTGTAATTCTGTACAAGAGAGTTAATTAACTACATAAACACACTAATTAAGAAAAGAAATGGCACCTAATTTGGGGATTTGGAATTAGTGTTGCATCGGCTCTGTGCTCGTGTTTTTAGAAAATTGTGATTGCTAGTTATTGCATAAGAAAGAATATATATGAGATAAAATTTAGCCGTACATTGTTTTAAATACACGTATCGCACAAGAGAATGTCACTAATTACTTCCTAGCACGCTAATCATTAAAATTTAAGCACAAGCAGGAAAATTATTTACGTACAAATTAAAAAAAAAAGAAGAGAAAATAGCTAATTGCTAGTTGTCAAAATTGTCGAGGATTGCAAAACATTGTGTTCAGGAATAATTAGTGTAACCAGGAAGTGAGATCAATGAAATCAACTTTCTTGCATTGAATTGTGAGACATCCGATTGGATGATTGAACCCAAACTCTTCCTCCACCCTGTTAAGCAAGTCAATTAAACTACTTAACCAATCCATAAAGTGTCACATTATTTTCCTTTCTTGCAAGCTAAAGTCCAGTTTAGTATTAAGGTGCTATAATTTTTAAACCATTACTGATGTAGAAAAAAATTATAACTATAAAATAAAAGTTGATTGTATAAAATATATGACTATTGAATAGTAATTACGATTAAAATATTAAAAATATTATAGGTATTTCTTATATAAGTGTGAGATCAAAACAACCTAATTTTCAAAACACAACAACTAATATTTACCAAACACTATTATAACTTAAACAAGATCAGAGTCTCTCTTAACTGGGAGACGCATAGATTTTTGCAGCGAATAGAAGTTGTAGCCATTGTCATTTTTTTGGGCAGTAACATCACAGGCACGTGTGTATATTACCTACGGCTGTCAGATTGATCATTCAATCTCTGTTATCTGGAATTAACTAATGTTGAAGTGTGAGCTTTAAAACTGAATTCCAGAGAAAATACTGACAAGTCGGCTTGATGGTTAAGTGCCTTTTGCCTTATCAGTTGCTTGGTTAAGTGACATGTCATTAGAGTAGATGATATTGCAGATGACAAATCAGCTGAGACTCTGTAAGTG
The DNA here is from genome assembly GCA_030444775.1 of Atalantia buxifolia. Classification (NCBI taxonomy): domain Eukaryota; kingdom Viridiplantae; phylum Streptophyta; class Magnoliopsida; order Sapindales; family Rutaceae; genus Atalantia; species Atalantia buxifolia. The sequence continues at coordinate 25,335,601 of CM059838.1, forward strand.
AAGCATGTGTATATCACGTGCATTTACTTATTCAGCTTCTTCATGAAACGACAATCTTTGGGAGCGTTTTTGACAGCACAAGTTCATCACGTGCTGAAGTTGTTATAAGCTGTTAATAAGAGCGGGAAATCTCTGGGTTTAGTTGCAACAGACTCTGGACACAGCTAGAGTTGAGGGAATCTGTTCGAGATTCCTTAAAGGGTTGTATATATAGCTTGTATCTTCATATCATGACTTGTATCTTGAAATCAGTGATTGAATAAAATCTGCAGCTCTGTTCTTCAGTGGATGTAGGCTGCTCCAGCCGAACCACTTAACCTTGAGTCTTTTTGTGATTGATTCTTTTGCTTTGTGTGTGTGTGTTCTGAGTGATTTCTGTTTGATTAAAGTTTCTTGATTCAGAGTTAAAGAGAGTTCAGATTGTTCTTGGGGTATCTTGGTCGGTGTTTACACTGATCTTGGTTCAACAACTAATTTATATATTTGGGAGTTTATTATTTTACTCTCTAGTCCACACGGATATATAGGTTCATTGGCAAGCGAAGACTCAACCAATAGTTGCAAAGTTGCGTGTAATCACGATAAGAAAGAGAGAAGTACGCATAAGCATTGTGATTCTTCATGAATTCTCGGATCATAAAGCAGCTACTTAAACACTCATGCATATTGTACCGATTAGTTCTGCCATGAAAAATGGCGATAGCCGCATTTGTTATTTTTTAACGTTACTGATATCTTTATCATCAGATGTCCAACAATGGGAGGGAAATTAAGAGTAGTCTTTGCTATTGCTAGGACTCCATCGAACCCTCTCTTAATGTGAGTTCTTTTGAGCTTAATTTCAAAAATCATGCGTCATGTGTCTTTTAGTGATAAAAAAATAGAATTTAACTTCTTTTTTATTTATTAACTATAAATCAACCACATGAATGTTTGTTCGAAGGAGTTTAGATCGTGAGAGGAACCCAATCCATAATATATAAACATTGGTAGGAACATTGTGAACAACGGTGAACAAACATATTGAGAAAACTAAACTGAAACCAAAATTAGCATTCATATACCAGTTGGTAGGAAATTGATATGTCTGGGACCTATTGTAACACCCTAGGCAAATCCTACATCAGCAAAGCATGGGAGAGATATTGGGTTTATACAAGGTTATCCACACTTTAATTACCAAGACGCGTTTTGGGGTGTATGGGCGCCCCAGAAACAAAACTGTGCGGCCTTGTTAAGGCCCATAGCAGACAATATCTTACCAGGTTTTGATTGGGTCATGACAGATAGTATCAGAACCCAGGTCAGGATTCTTTAGACTTCCTTTTAAAGTCTAATCGGATTGTCTAATAGAGTTAACTACATTTGTTTTGTAGACGTGAAGAGGAACATTATGGATATGAAAGGTGCTAGGAATAAGAGATAGACAGAAATTGACAAGACTGAACAATTTATCTTAGGTGGAGTTCTTGTCAAAAATCTTAGAAGACCTCATAAGTAGTGAATGGATAATAGACTAGGACGGACTAGAATTGTTTACAGAGATACTTCTCCAGGACCAAGAGCTTCAAAGAAGAAATTCAATGAGTAAGAGGACTACGTGTTTATAGCAAGGGAGCTAAAGAGAATAAGCTTGTAGTACGTCGCCTATTTTGGACAAGACCTCAATTTAAGCCTTACTCTAACAAAAGATGGGTTTCTCCATGCTGAGATAAACTATCTCATGAAACTCTTAAGGGAAAAATGACAACTAGAGTCATGACTGAGGAAAGAAAAGTAGAATTAGATCATTTCCCTATCCAGTTGAGTAAACCTATAAACTTTGTGGTTGTATAAAGAAGGCATGAGACTCTGTTGACTTTATTGAGGTTAATGGAGAGAATAAATCTTTAAGACAAGGAGTAATCGTTTAATAATTAGTAATGTTGTTTTGTTTTTTTTTTAATATATATTTTCTGGTTGCTTGTGACTTTGTAATAACTTCTTCATATAGGATTTTTTATATTAATGTAGAATGAAATATTTGTCTACTCTTGTTGTCAATCTCAATTTTTTTTTCCTTCCTATTTATTTGATACTTTGTTCATTGGTATGTCCTTTTTAATGACATACTTCTTTCGTTTAAGTTACTTATTGTCTAGTATTATACCTTGTGATTTAGTTGAAGATGTCACATAGAGGGGGTAGTAAGAATGCCTCTAGCTCAAGAAATGCTTCAGGTGTCACTGTTGACACGGACCCAACCTTACATGAGATGGCTAATGAAGGTAATCCTATGATGCGCACAATGATTAGGCTGATGGAACAGCAGAGCAAGCTGATTCATGATATGGCTAGAGGCAGAGCTGTGACACAAGGGAATGTACCAGCTGTAAGGCGATGTTGTGAAAGAGACCAAAGAGCTATGGTGAACCTAGAGCGATTTAAGAAATTAGGACCATCTATCTTTCAAGGAACTACCAATCCTATGGTCATGAGGCAGTGCTAAAACAGATGGAGAAGATATTTGTGGCTATGGGATGCAATGATGATTATAGGGTGATTTTGGCCTCATTTGTCCTTTAGGGTGAGGCAGACCACTGGTGGGATGCTAAAGCCCATCTTTTGAGGACTGGGTCAAGAGATGTGCCTATCACTTGGGAGTTGTTTTTGGAGGTTTTTCAGGAAAAGTATTTTCCTGAACGGGTTTGGCATTAAATGGAGGCCGACTTTCAAAAATTAACTCAGGCAATGAAGTCTGTCACTGAGTATGAGGAATAGTTTATAGCCCTGCAAGTGTAGGAAGTTCCTAGAGGGATTACGTACAAACATCAAGGGGCGGTTGACTATCCTTAAGCTTAACGATTATGCTGATTTGGTGGATCAAGCCATTCTTCCTGAGAAGGATATTCTTGAACCTCAAACCACAAGAGACCAAAGAAACAAAAGGAATCGACAAAGCAAACAATATCTTGTCAGGTCTGGATTGGTCATGACAGATGGTATCAGAGCGGCTCTGCGTGTCCTCTTGAGCGATGATGGGGTAAACCTCAGTGAGGACGCTAGGTCCCTAAGAGGGGGTTTATGTAACACCCTAGATAAATTCCACATCGACAAAGCACGGGAGAGATACTGGATTTAGAAGAGGTGATCAACACCTTAATTGACAAGACGCATTTTGAGGTGTATGGACGTCCCAAAAATAAAACCGTACGAACTTTATTAAGGCCAAAAAATAGACAATATCTTATTAAGTCTGAATTGAGTAATAACACGTATATATCCAGGGCAGCCAACAGCAAATTCAGTAATATACATGGCTTTGCTTAAGAATGCAAAAACTCATTGGTCACATGCACTAGTCAATTTCGGCCCTCAAAAATTCGTTATTTCAGTGTACGGCCGCCTAGTTTTAGTCTTCAATTTTTTCAATATAAGGGCTTTTGCATTAAAAGTTTGTAGACCATATAGATAGCTTTAATGAGCGAAGCCATGTGAACTCTCAGGTGGTGGGTCCTCTCAGAATAGTCGTCAGCCACTCTGCTGAGACCACACATAACGATAAGGGATCGTGCATTCTATCCCCAGACTGTTATAAATTGTTCAATAGTCTCCAGGCTTCTCACTACTGACAACAATTCATAAACAAGTACTACTCCAACAGCTTTCATTCCAAATTCTGTATCCGGCTCCGCTGTTTCACTGTTTTTCTTTTTTTCATTTTCACATCAATTTCTAGAATGGGTATCCGTTTGCCATCGGTGATCCAGAATGCCAAGCAAATTCTGAAGAAGCATAATAATCATGCTCTTAGTAGAAACGAACCAGCTGAAGTGCCAAAAGGCCACATTGCAGTTTATGTTGGAGAGATGGAAAGAAAAATATTTGTGGCTCCCATTTCTTACTTGAACCACCCTTTATTTGCTGACTTGCTTAAAAAGGCAGAGGAAGAGTTTAACTTCAACCATCCAATGGGGGGTCTCACAGTTCCATGCAAGGAAGATGATTTTATTGATCTCACTTACAGGTTACATAAGCAAGTTTGAAAAGCTAGCTAGCCGCAATATGTGAGTGGCAGAGAATTAAACGTCATCTTCTCTCCCCCGTTGAAAGATATATAAATATATTTTTTTAACAGATGCCTCATTGTAATTAGTCGGTTTTCTTTCACGATAGCCGTGGTTTGAAAAGTATAACATTTCAATACCAAAAACATGGCAATTCAATTATGTGACTTGAGTTTAAACTCTGATTACGTATGAATTTAAAAGATTTTATTTGTTAAGGTCACTAATCTATCAATAAATTTTTTAATTAATTATGTACATTTAATGGATTGGAAAGTAAACCTCGGACCACGGTAATATTTATACACATATAGTAAATTAATAAAGTGTAATATTGTTAGAGTAGCCAAGACTTTGTCTATACCTAATATTTAAGAGTTGGAGGCATTTCAATGGTCTAAATTGTTGACAACATGTAAATTTTCAACGGCTCTTTGGTGTCTTTTACTCGTTGGGTTAATTCCCATCATTAATGAATTAATAATATAAAATATAATTCAAAAGAAAGTTTTATTAACAGCATGCATAGAAAATTTTAGGTTTCATTTAAGTGATATTTAAGTGATGTATAAGGAGATTGTCAGTTTTTTCATACTTAGATTAATATCTATCACTTATCTCTTATTGTTTTCATGATATCTAATAATCTTCTGACTTCATAATTTTATAATGTTATCTTTATAAATTAGATCAATCAAATAAATTGAAGCTAAGATAAAAAAATGTTAAATACTAAAAAATAAGACAAAATTTTATTCTTATTTTTATTTATTCTAATATAGTTCTTGCTCTTACTTTTCTATTTATTCTAGTAATTTTTAATTATTTATAAACTAAATGATAGTAAATAAAAATAATAATTTAGAATTTAAAAAAAATTCAACCTTCAATGCATATTTGCTTTTCACATGGATTGCCACAAATACATCTTTTTCACATTTTTTTTTCTTATGATAAATGTAAATTTTATATTTCCAAGAGTAAATTTGAAGCAAATGTCTCATTTATCCTTATTTTTCTTTAAATAATTTGTACCAAAGTTTTATTAGGTATTATAAAACTAGTAAGGGATAAATAGTAGATAGGATATTAGTAAGAGAAAAGTAACAATCTTCCGATGCATGAAATTTAAGATGGAGTATATGATCAGTTTTCTTCTCAATTTTTGGTATTTAATAATTATCCCTTACAATTTTCATAATATCTTATTATTCTCTTGAAGTCAAAATTTTTATTGAAAATTCATTCCACTTACAAAACTAACATAAATTTTGATTTCAAGCGTATAACAAGACGATATAATGAAAATTGTAAGGGCCAAGAGGTAATTAAGGTGACTGCTGGCCATGGTAAAAGCTGAAGGATGGGGAGGAATATCGTCCTTACAGTTTTCATAAACTCCGTATAAGAGGTTACATGTAACTCTGCATATTACATGCATTCAGAACTTGGGAAAGTTAATTCAATAAATCAACTGATGTTGATCCGATATTAAGATGTAGTTGACCCTCTTAACACAAAACTTTGAAGATCCATTAATACTTAAAGACAAGTATTATAGCACTCAGCAGGTCATCAAGCCAGATGTACAGATGGTCTCTGTATGCCAAAATCCAGCCTTAGGTTGTCATGGTTATGTTTTGTACTACCCACGGTATACTATCTGTTGATGCGGGATTCTGGTCTCTGCTCGACTACGACCAGGATCTTTCCTTAACGGTCTATTTAGCTGCTCGCAACGAACTCTCCTTGCGTCACTTTCGAGATGAGCAGAACGATGTCCCACGCGACCCTCGTTCCCGTAACTCTCTGCGTACACAAAAAATTGGTCAGAGTGCGCCGGGTGTTTTTCCCGGCGTAAACCCTCCGACGCTCAAGTCAGTGAATCGGGTTTTACCCCTTTTTGGTGGGAAAAAGGTGCCAATTAACTCTTGGCTCTCAAAATACGAAATTCTTTCCTAAGGTTTCTGATTTCAAAGTGTCTAACCCCTTTACCTTCGTTGATTACCTTTTTATACTTGTTTGCTGAACCTAACTTCCCCTGATCCGTGATCCACGTTCACCGTTTTTCCCTCCTCTTTCATGGAGTGAGTGGTTGGACATCGTGGCTGTCGGTTGATTGGGTTTCGTGCCTAGATTCTCGGATAAAGGTGTGTTCCTCGCCAACCGTTATTTGACTGGGTCCACCCGCCCCTGACGCTCAGAAAAGAAAAAGAACTCTCCGCACAGCGACCTCGAGGAGATCGTCCTCTTGAACGAGCAGGGGGTTCGTACTCACAGGTTCCTGCTACCAGGATTCGCTTGCCTGCTCGCCTATGGGCAGGCTATCTCTTCGTCTAGGGGGTAACTGGTCGTCCTCGCGAAATACCACCACAACACCGGTCCCCCAGTTTCTGGTATTTGCAATGTAATGGATAAATACCAGGAACTTGTATTAAAGGCTGGGTCGATCTAGGCTTCCCCGAGGTACATCTAGCTCCTTGGTCGTAAGAAGTGAGGAGGTCGGTTTTCTCCCACCTCTCCTGTTTTGCCCTTTTCCGGAACTAGCATACTTCCTCCTCGAAAGGTCACGTCATAATTAAATGCGAAAGAGGCGGTGATGATCTGTCCTTTCATTTGAATTTCAAATCGACGGTTACAGGTGCCTTGGAAGACGCGCCCCATAAGTGACAATAAAACAAAGGCATTCCTTTTCTCAGAAAAAACCCTAACTTCGAAAAGCAAATCCCTTACTTCACCCTCGCTCTCAAATCTCTCTGCAGCCCACAACCTTCTCTTCTTCTCCGGTGAGCTGCACTGTTCTTATTCCGGTTCGGGTACCCGTTACTCCAGGTATTGTTTCCTTCCCTCCAACTTTGGATTATTGTTGTTATTTCGAGTGGGATTGGTTGTGTTTTCCCGGGTAGGTTTTTAGGAAATGTCGAAGGGGAAAGAAAAAGTAGTAGAGGTTGATGACGACGAGCTAGGTTTCCTTCCTAGCTTGCTTGCAGATCCTGCTTTCGATCCTGGGATGCCTTTAGAACCGACGAAGTCGTCTGGTATAGGTACTAGTGCTAGGAGGATGTCTCCTGAGGTTTCCACCTCGTCTAGTAGTGGTGGTGATGAGGGTTCCCGGAGTTCGGAGGATACCTTAAGTGCGGGTTCTGGTGAGGAGTCTAGTGCAAAATCCTCCCCTGAAAATAGCGCGACCAGGGAAGCGAAAGGGAATAGGTGGTAGGGCGTCAGCAGATGATTATGCTATTGACTACATAGATTGCCTGACCACCGTAGATGACCTGGTAGAACTCCGGACTATTTATGGCATCCTTAATGATATCCCCCTCAGAGTCCTTGGTAAAAAAGATACTCCCAGTCGTCCACCTAGGGGGTACGTTACCCTGCTTTTGGAAAGTTTTAAATTCGGAATGAGGCTTCCCCTGCAGCCTTACTTCATCCAGATACTAGATGGGCTACACCTAGCTCCTGCTCAGCTTAATCCTAACGGGTGGAGGGTGCTCTCTGGTCTGTTCGTTCTGTGGAGCAAATGTGGTCAAAGTGCACCCACAGCTGACGAGGTCAAGCACCTGTACCAGCTAAAGAGTAACCCAAAAGACGCTAGCTGGTATTACTTCATGTCAAGTACCAAGACCAGGAAACCCTTGACTAATCTCCCAACAGGTGGTGGTGGGAATTGGAAGAGGAAATTTCTGTTTGCTGGGGGTCCCTGGGGTCAAATGGCACAAATAGACGAGAGGACGTTTCGCGTCCCCTCCCATTTCACAGTTCCAGGTTGCCTGCTCGTTTTTAGAAATCCAATAGCCCATGCTCTTTTATTCTGTGCATAATTTCTTACTTGTGTTTTCTCTTCAAAATGCAGCTTCTTGGGGTGTGCACCTCGACCTTCGTCCTGCTCTACTCAAGCGGGTCGACACTGCGTTGGCGAACTCCTGCCCGTGCAAAGATCTGCTGTCCGTTCGCTGCCTGGTCGAGTCTCAGTTAGTACCGGCGAACCAAGCTATGGAGGATGCTGTGGTTGGGGCTCTCAAAGGGAAGCGTTCTCGTCCCACTACTGCGAAGCAGGATCAAAGCAAGGATGCTCGTCCTTCAAAGCGAGCTAGCACCATGGAGCAGGCTGTCCCCTTGAGGTCCTTACCACCTCCCCCCTCTAAGACTAAAGAACCCAGCGGCGTGGGGAGCCGCGCGGGTCCTTCTGCTTCCTCTGTGCCAGCTGGACCAAAACTCCAGCCGCATGAAGATAGACCTGAGCACTTAGCCCCTTATGTCAACGAGTTTTCCAAACTCGTCAGCAAGAAGGATTTGGAGGACTTTGATGGTAGCACTCTAGGCGAGCTGGTTAGGGCTATGCAATCCAATGCTTTCCACCTCGGCTGTATGGCGACTTACTATAAGGCGAAGGTCGGTCGTTACGACCGGAAAATGAAGGAGGACATTCAATCAGCCAGAAACAAGGCCGATGCTGCTGAGAAGAAAGCTGGTGAGCTTAACCTCGAGAATTTGAAGCTAGTCGAGCAGGAATCTCTCGCGCAGGCTAAGGTCATCACCCTTGAAGAGGAGTTGAACAGGGTTAAGGAGGACTCTCAGGCGCAAAAGGCTGTCCTCGAGGCTCAGCTCGAATCCCTCAAAGCTTCCTTCCAAGCCCAGGTTGCCGATTTAAAGAAGGAGGCTGATGAACAGTATGACGAGGGACTTCGGCACTCTTATCGGTGTATCATGGCAGTTCTTGCAAAGCAGCACCCTGATCTGAAAATGGGTGATCTTGCTGCTGGTATTAGTGCATACATGAATGCCGAAGCGGATAAGGAAGGCGACGAGGACCCAGCTGCACGTGAGACCGAGGAGGCCATCTCCCCTCCTCGTGAAGTCCCAGCAGACGTTGCCGAGGCGAGTACTCCTCCAGGCGCCACCGGTGATACTCCTCCCGCTCCTGAGGCGGAGCAGCCAGGGGAAGCGGAGCAGCCCGCATAAACAGAGCAGCCAGGGGAGGTGGCCTTAGTTACTGATCTCCCACCTTCTTGATTGTATATACAAATATTTCCTTTGTTTTGTAGATTTCTTCTTAAGACTCTGTATGTCAAGATTGACAGCTCTTTAGCTATGGCCACAAACTAATGATTAATTCTGTTTTTTGTTTTATTCAATCTCGTTTTTTTTTTTTAGCTCTCTCTTTTTTATTGTCTGCTCGCCTTCATTTAGGCGAGCAGAAACCTGGCGCGCTTGGCTTCCTGTCTCCCCATCGAGCAGGCTTTGAGACTTGCGGAGCCTTTGCGTGCCTTAGTAATTTTTTCGAACTTCAGAGTTCTGCTCGCCTTCGCTTGGTCGAGCAGAAACTGGCATGCTTGGCTTCCTGTCTCGCCATCGAGCAGGCTTTGAGACTTGTGGAGCCTTTGCATGCCTTAGCAATTTTTTCGAACTTCAGAGTTCTGCTCGCCTTCGCTTGGTCGAGCAGAAACTGGCACGCTTGGCTTCCTGTCTCGCCATCGTGCAGGCTTTGAGACTTGTGGAGCCTTTGCATGCCTTAGCAATTTTTTCGAACTTCAGAGTTCTGCTCGCCTTCGCTTGGTCGAGCAGAAATTGGCACGCTTGGCTTCCTGTCTCGCCATCGAGCAGGCTTTGAGACTTGTGGAGCCTTTGCATGCCTTAGCAATTTTTTCGAACTTCAGAGTTCTGCTCGCCTTCGCTTGGTCGAGCAGAAACTGGCACGCTTGGCTTCCTGTCTCGCCATCGTGCAGGCTTTGAGACTTGTGGAGCCTTTGCATGCCTTAGCAAAAAAATTTTTTTTTATATGTATCGATCACAACTGAATGAAATTCCTCCACGTTTCATTGATTGCGTAATTAACTTACAAGAAATTAAAAATGGACTACGACGGAAAGTAAAAACTTTGAAACTTAACAAAGTCTTACTGGAAGTACTTCTTGAGATGCGTTGCATTCCATGGTCACTTCACCTCGTGGCCATCTGAGTGGACGAGCTTATAAGCCCCGGGCCCAGCTACCTGCTTAACCCCGTATGGCCCTTCCCAGTTTGGACCGAATACGCCTTGTGTCGGGTCTTTTGTGCTCTGATTAACCTTTCTAAGCACCCAATCACCGACCTTGAACTGTCGTATATGGACCCGTTGGTTGAAATGGCGAGCAACCCTCTGCTGATGGGAAGATGAATGCTCCGATGCCTGCTCCCTCTTCTCGTTTAGCAAGTCCAGATTCAAGCACATCTGGTCATTATTTTCGGGCTCGTCGAAATAATTGGTTCGATGTGTGGTCATCCCTATCTCCACAGGTACAACAGCCTCATGCCCGAATGCCAGAGCGTACGGAGTTTCCCCTGTTGCGCATCTTATGCATGGTGTTACGTATGCCCATGCCACACACAGTAGTTCGTCAACCCATGCTCCCTTCCTTGCTCTTAACCTGGTCTTCAAAAGCCTCTTGATGACTTTATTAGCTGCTTCCACCTGTCCGTTGGATTGAGAGTGAGCAGGCGAGCAGAACTTCAGCTCTATCCCAAGGTTCTGGCAAAACTCTCTGAAATTATTATTGTCGAACTGCCTGCCATTGTCTGTCACCAGGGCGTAAGGGATCCCATACCGGCAGACCAAGTTTCTGAATATAAAATCAGTTGTCTTCTTCTCTGTTATCCTGCTGAGTGCTTCCACCTCGACCCACTTCGTGAAATAATCAATTGCGACGATTGCGTGTGTAGCTGTTCCCTTTCCCTTTGGCAGTGGCCCAATCAAATCAACTCCCCATTGGGCAAATGGCCATGGTGAAACCATAGAAATGAGCTTCTCGGGTGGCCGGGTGGAGAAGCATGCGAAACTTTGGCAACTCACGCAATTTCTGGTTTTCTCTTGTGCGTCTCGGTGCATCGTGGGCCAGAAATATCCCTGCCTAAGGGCCTTGTGGGCAAGGGATCTCGCACCAGAATGGTTTCCACAAACCCCCTCATGTATCTCTCTCAGCACGTAGTCGGCGTCGTCCTCGTCCAGACATCGTAGGAACGGAAGGGTGTACCCTCGTCGATATAACACCCCGTCGATCATTGTGTACCTCGACGCCTGAGCTCTAATCTTTCGAGCTCGCAACTTGTCCTCTGGCAAGAACCCATCTCGGATGTACGAGGTGATTGGGTCCATCCATGAACATCTCTGCTCTACTCCAAGTACTTCCACACTCTGCTCGATGCTGGGGCTGGTCTTTACTTCCACAGGCACTGTCTTGGGCATTTTTGGATCTGTCATTTCTTTGCCATTCTCGGCGGGATGTCGCTCGATGGTTCTCTCCTCCCGGATCTGCAATACTTCCACCGATTCAAACTTTCCTATCATCTCGCTTTCTCTTCGATATCGCTCCATCTTTTCATCCTCATTAAAATCTTTCCCCTACATGGTTAGCCACCAACTGGAAATCAGTTTGGATTTGCACTCTATCCGCTTTTACTGCCTTAGCCAGTTCCAAACCCGCTACCAAAGCTTCATACTCCGCTTGGTTGTTCGTGGTCGTGAACTCGAATTTTACAGCGTAAGAGACCTCCTCCCCTTCTGGACTCTTTAAGACAATACCTGCTCATGAACCCTGCTCCCCTGAGGATCCATCAACTGATATCTGCCAGATCCGATTCCCGTCGTTCTTCATATCATTGCTGGTCTGGTTAACACCAGTTTCTGACTCTGTGAATTCCGCAACGAAATTCGCCATTACTTGTGCTTTTATCGCTGCTCGTGGCTTATAACTTATGTCGAACTCGCTCAACTCTACAGCCCATTTCACGAGCCGACCAGAAGCATCCGGCTTATGTAAGGTCTGACGCAACGGCTGATTCGTTATTACGGATATGGGGAATGCTTGAAAGTATGGTCTCAGCTTTCGAGCAGCAACCATCAGGGCAAGCGCCCATTTCTCCAGTGGTGGATATCTGGTCTCCGCATCGAGCAGGGCCTTGCTTGTGTAGTATATGGGATATTGAACTCCTTCTTCCTCCCTCACTAGAACCGAGCTCGTTGCGTGGTCTGATACGGCCATATACAGGAACAACACATCTCCTTCCCGTGGAGTAGACAACAGAGGTGCTTGTTGAAGGTACTTTTTCAGGTGCTGGAATGCCTCCTCACATTCGGGAGTCCATTCTGTTCTCTTCCCTCTTCGTATTACTTTGAAAAAAACCTGGCACTTATCTGTCGCTCGGGATATAAATCGACTCAACGCCGCCAGTTTCCCCATAAGGCTTTGTATCTCCTTCAAATTGCGAGGAGACTTCATCTGCACGATTGCCTGGATCTTCTCTGGATTCGCCTCAATCCCCCGATGACTCACCATGAATCCCAGGAATTTTCCCGATTCAACTCCAAAGGCACACTTCTCTGGGTTGAGCTTCATCTTGAACTTTCTCAAAAGCCCAAATGTCTTCTCGAGGTGCGTGACGTGCTCGCTCGGGTTCCTGGATTTTGTGATCATATCATCTACATAGACCTCCATCGTCCTTCCAATCAGTGACTTGAAGATTTTGTTCACCAGCCTTTGGTATGTAGCTCCCGCATTTTTCAACCCAAATGGCATAACCCTGTAACAGAACAAGCCCTGGTTAGTAATAAATGCGGTGCTCTCCTCATCCTGCTCGCACATTGGGATCTGGTTGTATCCCGAGAAGGCGTCCATGAAGCTCAGTAGCCCGTGACCAGCTGTTGAATCTACCAGCTGGTCGATTTTGGGCAAAGGAAAGCTATCTTTCGGGCACGCCTTGTTGAGATCAGTGAAATCGACACACATCCTCCATTTCCCGGTGGCTTTCTTTACCAGCACCACATTCGATATCCATTCTGGGTAGTTGACTTCCCGAATGAACCCCGCCTTCAAGAGCTTTTCGACCTCAACGTTTACTGCGTCGTACCTCTTCTGGTTGAAGCATCTTCTTTTTTGCCTTACTGGCCGAGCTCCCTTCCTTATTGCTAACCTGTGGCAGGCCACCTCGGGGTCGATTCCCGGCATGTCCTCATGTGTCCATGCGAACACATCTGCATGAGCTCGAAGGCAATGCACCAGCTCAAGCCTCTGCTCCTCTCTAAGCCTCGATCCGATTCGAACTGTCTTTCCCGGATCATCCTGCCTCAGGCTTATTGTTTCCAGCTCCTCCACCGGCTCTTGCTCTTATTCTTGACCCCTGCAGAGTATCCAAATGATGTGATCTGCATTGTCTCCTTCGCTGTTGTGGAGTAGCAGCTCCGGGCAACCCTCTGGTCTCCTCGCACTACTCCAACTACTCCGTTTACCCGATACTTCAGGGCTAGGTAATGATTGGAGAGAACTGCTTTGCTCATTCTTAGAAAGGGGCGGCCTATAATCATCTGGTAAGGGCTCTCCTCATCAACTACCACAAAATCCAGGAACATAGTCTTCTCGGTTGGGTGGCTGCCTATTGTAACGGGCAGCTCGACCACACCCAAGGGGGTGAGCTTTCCACCTCCGAACCCCTTCAGGGAGGTATTAGTGTGCTCGAACTTGAGGTCTGATATTCCCATTTCCTCCAGGGTTGACTTGAACAAGATATCAACCGAGCTCCCCGTATCTACCAAGGTCCGGTCCAACTTTTTGCTAGCCGCAGTGACTTTAATAACCAGGGCGTCCTCATGTGGGTACAGGATTCCCTCTTCATCCTCATCCGTCCACATGATCGGCACTTGCCTGATTCTTGCTCGTTTAGCTGCTGGGGTATTGAAAAACACCTCCTTGCTGGTCATGGCATACCTCGCATAATTTTTTCTCGATCTATTAGAGTCTCCAGCCAAAGTTGGTCCCCCAGCAATTACCCTCACTATTGGGTGCTCTCGGCTCATACTTCTATCACTCTGCTCCCCTTTACCTGACGAGCCGAGCACCGGGATAACCCCATTTACGAACTCATCCAGGTAGCGATTTCTCACCAAATCTTCAACTTGAATCTTGAGATCCCTGCATTCGACCGTGTTGTGGCCGTGAGTGCCATGGAACTTACAATATCGTTCCCTGTCTCTCCTGCTTGGTATCTTTGTTATTGGGGCAGGCGGGTACAGTAACCCCTGTCCTTCACAGCCTCAAATACCTCCTCCAAAGATACTTTCAACGGGGTGTAACGCCCATAGCTTTGGCTCTGATCGATCATGTGTACGGCCCTTTCCCTTTGATTACCGATCGGCCCCGGAAAAGGTGCTTCTGGTCTACTCGGTCTTCCACCCTGCTGGTGCTGGTAAGGATGACCGTATGTCTGCTCATGCTTTCTCCAGGAATCTCTGATTGGTGAACGGGGAGGTTGCATCCTGCTCTGCTGATACCGAGGTGGCCTCTGGTGAGGCTGATAATTGGTGACTCGACCACCTGCACTACTGTCTGTGGCGTGGTGGTTCTTCCTCTTAATTGGCCCCTTTCCTGGTGCGGCTCCCTTCTCTCTTCTCCTCAACCCTTCCGCCTGGTCTGTCTTAATTCTCGCCGCTTTTTCCTCCTCAATCGCTATATCCCTCTTCGCCTGCTCGTAAGCGGCGGAGTACGACTGAATAGTTGGGCTCCTCAGGTTATACCACAGGCGTCCAATCCGCACTCCTTCCTTCAATCCCCTCAATGCTTGGGGATGATTAAAGGCTCCCAGATCGAGAACAGCTCGATGGAACCTTTTGATGTATTCCCGCAGCGTTTCATCCTCCCCCTGCTTCATGCTCGTCAGCTCCATCATATCATCTTCCGGTGCCATTGCCCCCCGGAACTGTTCTGCGAACTCCTGACATATCTGCTCGAACGACTTAATACTCCCACGAGGAAGCTTTCGGTACCACTCTCGCGCTCGTCCCTCCAGAGACAGCGGGAACACTCTGCACCTCTGAGCTTGAGATAAACCCTGCACCCCAGTTATGTCGTTGAAGCGCTCTATGTGCACCAATGGGTCCGTTCGCCACGAGTACTTGAGGTCCGGGACGCGGAAGTCTCTCGGGATGACTGCACTCATAATCCCTGCTAAGATGGGGGATTCGCTGTCTAGCATTATCCTCCAGCCTGGTGCCCTGCTCCTTCCTTGCATGTCATCTATTACCCGCGCTAGCCTGCGCACCTCCTCTTCCAATCAGATGGGCGCGACCAGGGTCACGTGCCGTAACCTGGTCCCGTTCCTGCTCGACATCATACAAGTGCTGCCGGAGTTTCCTTTCCTCCGCATTCGTAACTCCGCCTTCGCCATCAAAGTATTGCCTCTCTGGGGATTGTTCTCTTCCTCCCCGGACTTCTCCCCGCTGAACTTGGCCTCCCCCTACACCACCAAGTCCGCTGATGGCGTGGCCTCTCATCACGTCGTCGCTGCTCCTTCCGACCACGTTCCCGGGCGTCATCCCACCACTTCTCACCCCTTCTTCTTGAGTTTCCCTCCGTTCATTTCTCAGCTCGTGTAGGATGGCCATCAAAGTATCCATTTACTTCTTCATCTGCTCCATCCGTTCACCCATTGCTTTCTCCCGCGCTTCATTAGCAATCTCCCTGAGTGTCACGGACTCATTATGCCCCGAATCGCTCCCCTGAGTACTACCCCCACCGATGTCCATGGTTTTCTTCCTTATTCGCCTTCTTCTACTTTCTATCAACGGAAGCTTTTTGCTCAGCTCCCCACAGAAGGCGCCAAAATGTTGATGCGGGATTCTGGTCTCTGCTCGACTACGACCAGGATCTCTTCTCAACGGTCTATTTAGCTGCTCGCAACGAACTCTCCTTGCGTCACTTTCGAGATGAGCAGAACGATGTCCCACGCGACCCTCGTTCCCGTAGCTCTCTGCGTACACAAAAATTGGTCAGAGTGCGCCGGGTGTTTTTCCCGGCATAAACCCTCCGGCGCTCAAGTCAGTGAATTGGGTTTTACCCCTTTTTGGTGGGAAAAAGGTGCCAATTAACTCTTGGCTCTCAAAATACGAAATTCTTTCCTAAGGTTTCTGATTTCAAAGTGTCTAACCCCTTTACCTTCGTTGATTACCTTTTTATACTTGTTTGCTGAACCTAACTTCCCCTGATCCGTGATCCACGTTCACCGTTTTTCCCTCCTCTTTCATGGAGTGAGTGGTTGGACATCGTGGCTGTCGGTTGATTGGGTTTCGTGCCTAGATTCTCGGATAAAGGCGTGTTCCTCGCCAACCGTTATTTGACTGGGTCCGCCCGCCCCTGACGCTCAGAAAAGAAAAAGAACTCTCCGCACAGCGACCTCGAGGAGATCGTCCTCGTGAACGAGCAGGGGGTTCGTACTCACAAGTTCCTGCTACCAGCCGCTTGCGCCGCCGCCTATGAGCAGGCTATCTCTTCGTCTAGGGGGTAACTGGTCGTCCTCGCGAAATACCACCACAACACTATCAGCACACAGGTCGTTTCATTCCATGTAGACATGTACGGACATTTTGGAATCAGAAATAAAGAAAATTACAAAGGAATATGATATTGGTCGGTCCAATTTGCAATTTCAAATCTGGCCATCACCCAAAATGGTGGCCCCAAGGCTGATTTATATCATCTTCATTTCTACATTTGTGTAAGCCCAGAGAAGCACCTACATGGCTTTGTTACTCTTCAATGTCAATCATTATGTGACCTGTGTCATCATTTTTGAGGCAGCAATTGCAGCAAGTGGGGTCTGTAATTTTACGAACCATGCATGACTTCAAAGGAAAAGAAAAATGTGGACCCGTTGCATCATAAAATAGTGGATAAATATGAGTGAGAATGATGACATCAATGTTGGACTAACTGAGCAAACCCCCATGTGAATTTGGATTTAATTTTGCTTGCTCACTACATGATATTTTAATTTAGGGTCCGCCTCCACTGTGGTAACTGTACCACTGTCTTAGAAATTTTCACTTAACCCTCTTAATTAATTTTTATTTATATTATTTTCATAAATATTAAATTAATTTATACTGAATTCAGATAAAAATTTTAGTTAGCACCCTTACAGTATTTATTATTTACAAATTTTTATTCTATATTGCACATGTATCAAAATACCTCCTCTCTTTATCCAATACCTGTGAATCTGACCGCATTCTGTTTCCGTTTTTGGCCACTCCACCGGCTAAGGTTGGTACCGATCGGAAGCTCGTGCGATGCCGGTCATCTCCATGCCATCCTTATCGCCGGAAAGTGTTCGAAAAGCCACCGATTTAAGCCGTGAAAAGCTGTAGAATCGCGGCTTCAATTCACCGCGATTTCGCCGGTTTTCGGTGATGCCACCACTTGGGGTTTGTTCCCCACAATTCCCTCTGTCTTTTCCGACCAGCCACAGCCACCGAGTGAGTTGATTTTCCATTGATCGGCCGTTGAAGGATTCATGGGTTTGGGAGAAATGAACTTAATATTTATGAAGTAAATTTTAAATAAGAATAAGTAAAAAGGGCCTCAATAATATTTTACACAAAAAAGTGACATGGTGCCACTGTTGCAAGATAGGCGATTCCTTTAATTTATTGGCTTTATATACTAGAAAAATATGGCACCCCAATTTTCATAACACTATAAATATAACACAAGATAAGCCTTCAAGCTCCAAGCTATCTTCACACTTCCTCACCTACTCAATTTTGCCAATAATTCCTAGTTTCATTTGAATTCTTTGATTGTTTTTCTTTTTAAATTAAATCATGGGTATCCGTCTGCCATCAGTGATTATTAGTAATGCAAAACAAGTTCTAAAGTTGCAAAATAACGCTAAAAATCAATGTGGTGTTCCAAAAGGCCATGTAGCAGTGTACGCTGGGGAACTTGAGAAGAAGTGATTTGTGGTTCCAATAACATACTTGAGTCATCCTCCATTCGTTGATTTACTTAAAAGGGCTGAGAAAGAGTTCAGATTCCATCGTCCAATGGGTGCTGTAACAATTCCATGCGAAGAAGATGCCTTCATCAGTATCACTTCTCAATTGAATGTCTTGTGATCTGTGGTGAAGATTAAAACTAAGAACAGCAATCTTCTACAGTTTTGACACACTCCTTTTTTTTTTCTTAATCCTAATTAGTGGAGTTGGAAATGTCAGTTAATTTGAACTAACTTTATTTATAATATCGGTCTTGTAACAACAAGTGCGTAGATCAATTGACATAGCGTTGTTCTAACTTAATTAAGGTCATCGGTATGAGGCTTGTAATTGCAGTTGCGTTAAATATTTATTCGGAGAGCTTTACTGCCCAAGTGGTTTTACTCGGCTCGAAATTGAATTAATCAGGGTTGGATGTGATTTTCGAATACTAGATGATTTGATATACTTAAAAAAAATAGTCTTGTAAATTTCATGAAAATAAGAAATGGAAGATTCTTTTTGCTTTTCATATCTTCTGTATGCCAGGCTTCATATCAGCTTATTAAGTAATTGAGATAGTTTTGTAATAATTCTATAGTATTTTGTTAGTTTTAATTATCATACATTCTTTCAAACTGGACTTTATTGGTGACAAAATGGGTGTTCTTATTTGCCAAATATTGGATTGTGGCCTGTGCGTAATTTGAATTTCACAAGGCCCACTTTTCACTCCAAAGTTAGAGTTGAACTATTGGCACCCCTCTATAATTCTTATAGAACCTCTCTCCTATTGCAATTACATTAAAAGATAAAATAAATCTAATTATACTATTATATTTCTCTTTTCAATTCTTTACACCCATACAACTACACCAAAGTCGTTTTCAATTTTTATTTCCTTACAAATAACTTTTTCTTGAGAAATTTATAAAACTTATTTTTAATTTTAAAAATAAATAATTTTAAAAAAAAATAGCTATAGGAGTCCACTTTAATTTACAAAACTTTCTAAACTTTTTAATAATAAGTTTTGTAAACTTATTTTTAATTTACAAAAATTTCTAAACTTATTTTTAATTTTAAAAAATAAATAATAACTATTTGAGTCCACTTTAATTCAACTTAATTCATACATGTATTTGATTTTTTTTAGTAAAATATGTATGATTTTATAATTCAAAAATTTATAAAAACAATATTTGTAATTAGAGTTATTTGGAAGAAACTGAATTATTTTTCTTTTTAAATTAAAAAAACTGAAAAAATAAAAAAGGATATTTTGATAATTAAAATAGGTTTTAGTAGAAAAGGGGTTTGAAAAGAACGTTAGAGGGGTGCCAAAAGCCTACTCCCAAAGTTAAGCAAGTATTTTAGTCGAGCTTAAAGACAAGACCTCTTGTTCAATTCCCTTTTGTATGCCAACTGCTAAGCTCTATTTCAATTATCTAAATTTTTTTCACTTTCCTACTATTGTCGTTCGATTCATTTAGGGCTTCTCGTCTCCGCCCGTCCATGTTTTACATGAGAAAATCTATTGAGATTTTTAAAATATGTTTTCATATTTCAATAACCTACATTGTATATCTAATCCATATTTTTCATTTTTTAAAGCTATTTTTTTTAATTCGGCCTAATATTGCCTCAATGCATGTATACTGTAGTGGATTTAGGCACCCATAATGAGCCGACTATATCCAACTTTAAAGATAAGTTTGACATTGTATAACTTATTTAAAAATCATATAAGATAAACTTAATATTTAACTTTAATCCTGACGACATAACTTGTAACTTATTCAAATAAACTCTAAGAATTTTATTTAAATTAGACTACACTTATTATACTATATCAGTACTACATGGGCGAGTGAAAATAAGTACAATAAGAATAAGAGTAACATCAAAAGGAGAGCGAGAGAGAAATGAAAAACAAGATAGTGGGCTTTCTAACCTTATGATTGTCTTTCGACCATCAGTGACATAATCTCATTACGATTTATTCCTGGAAGTTCCTAACAATCCGTTCTTAGAAATAGAAAGAAATATGTTATTTTTTGCTTAGATTTGTGACGACTTGTTACAGATAAAATAAATTGCTTGATTGATTTGCAAAATTAACATGCCCCGTCTATATTAACGGGTTTAATTATATTTAATTGGTTGACACCTACTTATATGAAAGCATTTCTGTAATCATGTCCTTGACATTAGAGCTATATTAAATTTCAATCTAAGTATGTATTTTAGATCTTTAGTAATAATATATAGTTAGGATTCTAACTTCTCTCGTACTTAGGGGAAAGTATAAAATCATAATTATGCTTGGAGAGCATATATTATAATCAAAAGCAAGGAGAATGATAAACAAATGTGGTCAAAATAATGGGGAACTATTTAAAGAAAATTATTATTATTATTATTATTATTATTATTATTATTATTATTATTATTATTATTATTATTATTATTATTATTATTATTATTATTATTATTATTATTATTATTATCATCATCATCATCATTGTACTACCTTTATTTTGCCTTATAATAACTATTTAACATATACTTTGCACCACCTTTCTTTTGACATTTGTATCATATAGCCACTTTTGCATTAACACTATTAAATAATTTTAATAAAATGATAATTTTACCCTTAAATAAATTAAAAGACTATTTTATCTCATACAAACTTTTAAAATTAAAAATTATAATCATAAAAATATTCCTAAATTTAATAAAAAATAAATCCCAAATAGAGGTGCTCAACTGATTTTTACTGAATTTAGATTTTACAAAATTTTAATAATTATTTTTATTAAAAATTTTAATTTAAAAAAATTTTAATAAAAATAAATGAATTTATTTATTAAAAATTTATAATTTTGTAAAATTTTATTAAAATAACTAAATTTATTTCTTAAAAGAATAAATACTAAAATTTTAATAATTTAGGGGATTTTTATTAAATTCCAAAATTTTGTAATTATTTTTATAATTATAATTTTATATTAAAATAATTTTTATTAAAAATAAAAATTTAATTTTGGGATTTATTTTTTATTAAATTTAGGGATATTTTTATAATTATATATTTTTTATTTTTAAAGTTTTTATAAAATAAAATAGTCTTTTAATTTATTTGGGGTAAATTTGTCATTTTATTAAAATTATTTAATAGTGTTAATGCAAAAGTGCCTAGTTGATACAAATGTGAAAAGAAAGACGGTGCAAAGTACATGTTAAAATTTTGTAGTGATTGGATGAATATAAGACAAAATAAAGATGGTGTAATGATAAATTTTTTTTTTTTGAATCCAACCTTTGTTTTTAAAGGTTATTTTGTTTTTTTTTTGAGGAAAATTATGATTTTACTAGCAAAGTTTTACTGACATATCATGTTAGTATCAATGTTTACCGAAAAGTGTATTTTACTACTAAAGTTTTACGTCATTATCAATTTACTACCATTCCGTTAAGAAAAAGCTAATGTTTAACGGAAATTGAGTTAAAAGTTAATTTTAACCCCAAGAATTTAGTAGTAAAATGATAATTCCCTAAAAGTTCGGTAGTAAAATGATAATTCTCCTAAAAGTTCGATAATAAAATGATAATTTATCTATCAAATTAACAGATAATTTTACTCTTACAGCTGGAAATGTCTTTGATGCCCTTATGACATCAGCAAATTTTTAACGTTGTTAACGGAATGGTAGTGAATTGATAACGGCACAAAACTTTGATAGTAAAATGCACTTTTCGGCAAACCTTGGTACTGACATGATATGTTAGTAAAACTTTGGTAGTAAAATGATAACATCCTTTTTTTTTTAACTTTGAGAGAAATAGTGAAGTACAGTTCAGTGTGTCACTTCGGATTCGTCCAACTCGATTTCTTAAATAAATAAAAAATCCAAATTTGCGTCTTGAAGCAGCACCCAGCAAACGACGTCGCGCGGATCCTTATCATTCATCTTCTCCACATCTCTCAGCTCTCGTAAGTTTGGATTTTTTTTCATATGCTCTTTATTTTTTTAATTAAGAATTTTATTTTAAATGGAATTAATTAAGAATGATTTTAGAGTACTTAGTTGAAATAATGAATTCGGTTTAAAGGAAATTTTAAGTTTTTAAGTGAAATTGATTTGGTAAATTGTGCTCCCATTGTTATTTTGGGTTCTTGATGAATTTTAGGAAAATTAACATTGAATTTGTTTATTATTAAATTTTCTAATTTGTCTAGAAGAGTGGATGTTACTCGGGGAAATTGAAATTAATTAATTAACTTATTTATTTATTTTAAGTGTACTAAAATGGATGCTGAGAGTGTGGGTGATCACTCAAACTGTGGGGATACTTTCTACATACTAGTGGTAGCTCATGACCATAAGCAATATAAGAGTCGAGAATTCGATACCTTAGATGATGCTCTCGATTTTTACAAGTATGCTAATGAGGCTGGCTTTAAAGTCCGAATTAATTCTAGCTGAAAAAGTAGAGCGAGTGATGACATAATAAGGAAGGAATATGTGTGCTTTAAAGAAGGAAAAACAAGACGAGGAATATGTGTGCCTTAAAGAAGGAAAAACAAAACGATCCAATGTCTTTGTGCATAAAAGGTGTCGGGTTATAATATGAGCTGGTTATGGTGCAAAAATAGCAGTGGTCAAATCCAAGTTTGGTAAATATGTAGTCAGTTTATTTGTTAATGGGCAGAATCGCTCATTGTCAACAGCTCAGAAGGTACACCTATTGACGTCTCACCGGTTAGTGTCGATTGCTCAGAAATGCTTAAGTCAATGATTTGCTGCAGCAAACATACCAACACTTCGGCAAATTGGTCTTGTTGAAGTACAAGATGGGGGCTTACAAAAGATGGGAGATGTAGGTAATGGCTTTTATAATAATGATAGAAATTTTCGGAATGAAATGAAGGGACATCACGAAGATTTGTTGTATGAGCATTTTTGGTCTGAGAAGGATAAAAAACTCTTTTATCTCTTTTCACTATCAAATATGGAAATAATGATCAAATAATGCATTGCTTCCGGGCTGATCTAATTTGTAGGAGGGCATACAAATTTTACAGCAATTTGATTGCGTTTGATACTGCGTACAACACTAACCGACATGGTATGATTTTTGCATATTTCATTAGGGCAAATAACCATGGTCAAAGTATTGTTTTTGGTTATGCTTTCTTGAGTGATGAGTCTACTAATCATTTGTTTGGTTGTTCGAGCAGTTTAAGGAGGCCATGCCTGGTGATGACCCAAAAATGATTATTACTGAACAGGATTCAGCAATGGCAAAAGCTATATCTCAAGCTTTTCCACACTCTTTTCATACATTTTGCAGTGGCACATATTGAAATAATTTGTTCAGAAAGAATAAATACTTTGGTCTACAAAGAATATTTTAAGCATTTTCAGAAGTGCATTTGGGAATCAACTACTGTGGAAGAGTTTGATGCAATGTGGAAGGATGTTATAAATAAGACAAGATGCTAGCTGTAGGCTATTTTAGATAGTTCTGTATATGGTAGTTTAGTTATGTTTAGGGCTAAACATAAGCTTGTATTCATAGTATATAATGAGAATTCTCCTCCAAGAGAAGACAACTTTTGCTCAAAATTCTCTGAGTTTATCATGGTATCAGAGCCTCAGTTTTGAATTCTCTTCTTCCTAGTTCATTCCCTTGTTCTTAGTTATTTTTATCAAGTTATCTTAGCCTCATGTCTTCAGAAAAGTATGATGCTTTTTTTATCCGTTTTAATGGCACAAACTACTCAGCTTAGGCATTTCATTTCGAAATATTTGTCGAAGGCAAAGATCTATGGGGACATGTTGATGGCAGGAAACCTGCCCCTGACAAAGACATAGACCAAGATGGGCACGCCAAGTGGGAAGTCAAGGATGCTCAAATCATGGCATGGATTCTAGGATCTGTGGAATCCAACTTCTTCTTGAATCTTCGACCATTCAAGGCCGCAGCGGGAATGTGGAATCATCTGAAGAAACTTTACAGTCACACCAACACTGCTCGTCGATTTCAGCTTGAATATGAGCTAGCCAATCTCCAACATGGCAATCTCTCTATTTTTTATTTTTATTCTAGCTTATCTTTATGATTGTAAATCTTTTATGTTTTCCTTACCTCTCGAAGGTCTTAGTTCTATTCAATCTGTATATGAAACTACTAAGAGGGATCAATTTCTGATGAAACTGAGATCTGAATTTGAAAGCACCAGGTCCAATCTTATGAACTGAGAATTTGTCCCTTCCTTGGATACATGCCTCAATGACTTATTTCGTGAAGAGCAACGACTTCTCACTCAAAACACCATGGAACAACAAAAATCCACTTTTGTTCCTATGGCTTATTCAGCTCAAGACAAGCCAAAAGGTAGGGACATGAGTATAGTTCAATGTTTTTGTTGCAAAGAATTTGGACATTACACTTCAAACTGTTTAAAAAATTCTGCAACTACTGCAAAAAGGATGGTCATATCATCAAGGAATGCCTTACTCGACCCCCCAAGAATCCGAAACAGCACATGCTGCCTCAATTGGTTCTTTTAGTGGTGGTAGTTCTGTGGATACAGCACATCTGACACAAAGTGCTCCTGCTCCTGTTCAATCTGTGACCCTAGAAATGATTCAATAAATGATCATTAATGCATTCTCCTCATTGGGACTCTCAAGTAAATCACCCAGTACATCTCCTTAGTACTTTGATTCTAGGGCTTCCCATCACATGACAAACAATGCTAAATTCTTCACCAATATAAGTAAATACCATGGAAATCTAAAAATTCATACAGCTGATGGCAACTCTTTACCTATCACAGCCAATGGTGATGTTTCTTCTTCTATAACCAATGTTTTTGTCTCTCCTGGTCTTACCACTAATCTTGTTTCAGTCGGACAGTTGGTTGACAATAATTGTAAAATAGAATTCTCTAAATCTGGTTGTGTTGTGCAGGATCAGCAGTCATGGAAGATGATTGCCAGGGGGCCTAAAATAGGACGTCTTTTCCCTCTCCAATTTGTTGAGTCTCCATGTTTCTCTTTGCCCGTCATCACTTGTAATTTTACTAATGTTGATTATCGTGCATGGCATAAACATCTAGGACACCCAAACTCTAATGTACTTCATGCTTTGCTAAATTCTGGTTTACTTAGGAATAAAAAATTACCATCTCTTAGTGCTGTTCAATTTGATTGCAATTCTTGTAAGCTTGGAAAAAGTAAAATTCTGCATTTCCCACTCACACACCAAATGTTGTCCAACCTTTTGATTTGATACATAGTAATGTATGGGGTATGGCGCCTGTTACATCTCATGCTAATTACAAGTACTTTGTCACCTTTATTGATGATTATAGTCGCTTCACATGGATTTATTTTCTGCATTCTAAAGATGAAGTGTTCTCTGTTTTCAAGCTTTTTCATGCACATATTCAGACCCAATTTTCTACTACTATCAAAATTCTTCGCTCCGATAATGGGGGTGAGTATATGTCTCATTTA
Source organism: Atalantia buxifolia (assembly GCA_030444775.1). NCBI lineage: Eukaryota > Viridiplantae > Streptophyta > Magnoliopsida > Sapindales > Rutaceae > Atalantia > Atalantia buxifolia. Next base: position 25,360,965 of record CM059838.1, read on the forward strand.
TTTCAAGAATTTTTGCACACCAATGGTATAATTTCTCAAAGATCTTGTCCTTCAACCCCCTAACAAAATGGAGTGGCTAAAAGAAAGAACCGTCACCTTCTCGATGTTGTTCGCACTCTTCTATTAGAGTCATTTGTACCCTCTCGATTTTGGTGTGAAGCTCTCTCTACTGCTGTCTATCTCATCAATAGATTGCCCTCTCCTTCCTTGAACCATGTCTCCCCTTTCTTTTGGTTATTTGACCATACACCAAATTACTCCCATCTCCGTACCTTCGATTGTGTGTGCTATGTTCATTTTCCTCCATACGAACGCACAAAACTCACAGCCCAAGCTGTGAAATGTGCTTTTCTAGGATATTCTATGCACCAAAAAGGTTTTCTTTGTTATGATCCCAATTTGCATCGTATAAGGGTTTCTCGAAATGTGATTTTCTTTTAAAATCAATATTTCTTTTCCGCACACCACGATGATCTTTCCCCTTCATTTTCTGTTTTGCCAAAGTTCACTAATCCTTCTGCAGATTCTGTACTTTCTAAACCTCTCATAGTCTATCAGGGATGCAAGAATTCAGTACCTCTTGGGCCCCCTCCAGCAACTTTCCTAAATGTTGATCTAGTTCCAGCAACTGCTCCTGAACCTCTCAGACACAGTACTCGAGTTCGTAGACCACCAGATAGGTATGGTTTCACCTCTCCATTATCTTTGACAGCTACTTTGTCTTCTATTCCTATCCCTTTATCATATAAACAGGCAATGGAGTATGAATGTTGGTGAAAAGCTATTGAATCAGAACTTCTTGCACTTGAAGAAAGCCAGACTTGGGATATTGTTTCATGTCCTCCATCTGTGAAACCCCTTGGTAGTAAGTTAGTGTTTTCTATCAAGCTGTGTTTTGATGGATCCATAGATCGTTACAACGCTCGGTTGGTGGTTCTTGGCAACAAGCAAGAATATGGCCTAGACTACGATGAGACCTTCGCACCGATAGCCAAAATTACCATTGTTCGAACAGTATTAGCCCTTACTGTATCACAATCATGGTCTTTACATCAAATGGATGTAAAGAACGCTTTCCTACATGGTGATCTCAAGGAGGAAGTTAACATGAAACTTCCTTACGGTATGACTACTTCTTCACCTACTGATGTTTGCAAACTAAAATGTTCTTTGTATGGGTTGAAGTAGGCACCGCGAGTATGGTTTGAGAAGTTTCGATCAACTCTTCTCGGTTTTTCATTCACTTAAAGTCAATATGACTCTTCTTTTTTTTTCAACAGACATCTAAGGGCATAATTGTTCTCCTTGTTTATGTAGACGACATCGTTATCACTGGTTTTAATATGGAGGTAATTTCTAAACTTTAGAATTTGTTGCACTCCACTTTTCACATGAAAGAACTCGGTCAACTCACCTATTTTTTGGGGTTAGAGATGCATCATCGGCCTCAAGGTATCTTCTTGAATCAACACAAGTATATTCAGTATTTGATTCAATTAGCTGGACTTATGGACACAAATTTTGTTGACACCCCAATGGAACTTAATGTGAAATATCGACGAGACGAAGGGGAACTACTTCAAGATCCTACTTTATATCGGAAGTTAGTTGGTAGTCTTATCTATCTAACTATCACCCGCCCAGACATCTCTTATGCTGTCCACACTGTCAGCAAGTTCATGCAAGCCCCTCAACATCTCCACATATCCGCAGTCCACCGCATCATTAGATATATTCTTGGCACTCCCAGCCGTGGTTTATTCTTCCCTGCTGGTTTTTCACTCCAACTACAAGCCTACAGTGATGCAGATTGGGCTAGCTGTCCGGACACGAGAAAATCTACTATAGGATGGTGCATGTTTCTTGGTGATGCCCTTATTTCTTAGAAATGCAAAATGCAGGACTCAGTCTCCAAATCATCCACTGAGGCAGAATACCGCGCCATGTCTGCAGCATGCTCCGACATCATTTAGCTGCGTGGTCTCTTAACAGAGCTTGGTTTCTCACAACATCAACCTACTCCCCTACATGCTGACAACACTAGTGCCATCCAAATTGCAGCTAACCCTGTCTACCACGAGCGCACGAAACACATAGAGGTTGACTGTCATTCTATTCGAGAGGCCTATGACTACCAAGTTATCACCCTCCCGCATATCTCCACTACTCTATAGATTGCGGATATCTTCACCAAATCCATGACACGTCGGCGACATAACTTTCTTGTTAGCAAATTAATAATTGTAGATTTACCAGCATCAATTTGAAGGGGGATGTCAAAGGAATTAGCAGATTCTATGGCAAATTCTATGCCTCAGACAAATTGAATAACTATCTTTATGATTGTAAATCTTTTATGTTTTCCTTATTTAGGATATACTAGCTGTAGGCTATTTTAGATAGTTCTGTGTATGGTAGTTTAGCTATGTTTAGGGCTAAACATAAGCTTGTATTCATAGTATATAATGGGAATTCTCTTCCAAGAGAAGACAACTTTTGCTCAAAATTCTCTGAGTTTATCAGCTTTCATTCAGGAGGAATAAAGTTATTTTAGCTGGCTTCAAACATGATTGATAGAGTTGTTTTTAGTGAAGAGGCATCTAAAATCTTTACTGACGCCTTAGAAGGTCTATTTGAAAAAGTGAAGTTAGTCATGAATGGCTGTGACAGTGAAGGAGATTCAGAAAAGAATAGTTCTGTTCAACAACCAGACTTTGACTAACCACTTCAAGTCAGGGCTAAACGAAGTGACAAAAGACTTAGAGGAGGAAACGAAAAAGCAAAGGACAATGCGAAAGACAAAGGTAGGCATTGCAATGGATGTGGTCAAGTTGGTCAATCATGCAATAAAAGAAATTGTTCCCTGCTCATCAAGAGGTAAATATGTCTTCATTTTTATTAGGTGTATCATGACCGTCACTTCGTCTCATTTTTTAGGGTAAAAGCTTATTTAGTCCTTATATTTTAAGATTAGTATCCATTTAGTCCTTATATTTTTAAAAATACCTCGAAACATCCCTACCGTTAAAATATTAATACCCCTACCGTTATTTTTTTATTTCTTTTAAGTTACTTTTACAATGTTACCCTTTTTATAATAATTTTTTTGGACATTAATAAAAAGAAAATAAATAAATTACCAATTTAACCCTAAAAATAAAAATAAAATAATTATATTAATTTTTTTGCAAGCACCCTTTTATAATAATTTTTTTGATTTGGACATTAATAAAAAGAAAATAATTAAATTACCAATTTAACCCTAAAAATAAAAAAATATTAATTTTTAATTGTCAAAAATTAAATTGTAAAAAATTTTATGCAACTACCAAGTGTGCAAATGGTGTTTGCAAAAAAAATTAATATAATTTTTTTTTACTTTTTAGGGTTAAATTGGTAATTTATTTATTTTTTTTATTAATTTTCAAATAAAAAATTATTATAAAAGGGTAATATTGTAAAAGTAAGCCAAAAGAAATAAAAAGTAACGGTAGGGGTATCAATACTTTAATTGTAGGGATATTTTGAGGTATTTTTAAAAATACAAGGACTAAATGAACACTAATCTTAAAATATAGGGACTAAATAGGCTTTTACCCCATTTTTTAATAAGATGTTCGGCTTTATAATGCAGATCGGTTGGGATTAAAGAAACTAATATGAATTCGTGTGATTCAGATGATGGTTACTAATCATCGATAGGTAATTTGGTTTCAGTCAAGCATGACTTCATTTAGACAATTTAACTTTTCAATAGTAATTTTCATTATTTTTTTTGAAAGGAAATTAATTTCCATCATTAATCTGTGCTTAACTATTTCTTTTTCTTTTTTCTTTTCGACTTGTAACAGGTGGATAACTCTTAATGTGGTAGTTAGTGTATTTTTAATGTGTTATATGGTATTATACTCTAGTTTGTTAAGACGAGAAATCATTAGCTTCACTTTTTGGTTTAGGTTTATTTGATGTCAAAGTTTGTAATATGCACTCCAGTTTGATGCGATAGGAACTCGTTTTTTTTCTCCTTTATGAATTCAATGTCTACTTTTGTTAGAGCTTTCTTTCTTAGTTAAGTCATTAACATCCACTGGCTTGCAATTTGTGCAATTTTAAGAACACACTTGTACATGTTACTTGATGAATTCAGGAGGGAGATGAAGAAATTCATGCTTGTAATTGCTGATTTTTTTTAATAAAAAAAATTCATGCCTTTCTGAAGGCTGCCCACAAATGGGAAAATCATTTACACACCGCTTTCTATTTCTCGCTTTAAAAAGGAAGAGAAAATAGCTGGCAAGCTTGTTCAGGAATAATCTAACCTAGAAGTGATGAGGTCAATGGAATCATCTTCGTGGCATGGAATTTTAAGACCCCCCATGGGATGATTGTAACCAAACTTGTCCTCTGCCCTGCTAAGCAAGTCGGCAAATAAAGGGTGGATCAAGGAAGAAATGGCAGCAAAGTCTATTTCTTTCCATCTCTCCAACACACTCTGCAATAGTGCAATGTGGCGCTTGAAAACTTCAGTTGGTTTCCTACTAAGGTTCAGTTTGGTAATATTATAACTTTTAAAATTATAATTATTATTTTTACTATAAAAATAATTAGTTATGAAAAGAATCAATCAAAAATTTTGTAAAATTTATTTTTAAAATTGCTATGAGTCTTAAAAATGGTTGTATATGTTTTGTAAATCTTGCTCTTAAAATGCTATAAGAACATAAATGATTGAATTAGACATAATTTTGAATAAAAAATCATTTACATATTTGTAAACATATATATATAATATTTTTTATTGTGTATATATAATAATTGATAATTAAAATAAATATTTTATACTATTACTTTTATTTTTATTTTGTTACCTCAATATGATTTGTAATAATAATAATAATAATATTTTTAAAGTTAATAATTTTATTTCCTTATTAATAACAATAATTTTGGATTTTTAAAATGTATATAAAGATATATAGAATTATATTAAGTATAAAATTGAATCTTAAAATCAAGTTTTAAAAAGCTACTTCTTCTCTAATTTCAAAATCTATTGTAGGATGTAGTAATTTTGGCAAAAGTGATTTCAAAAAAAATTTACTAAATATTAAAAATTAATTTTTAACTTTTTAAAATTATTTTTGAGTCTCCCAAAATTAATCATTAACTAGCCTTAACAGGATATACTATCCGAATTGACCCTGAACCAACCCCGCACTAGGTGCCTACCAAATAATCTCGTACACAACGAAAAAAATTAAGTAACTGGTCAAATACAAACTGATTTGGCGTAAAAATATTGGGTGAATCAAAATATTAGAACGTTACGGCCACATAATTTATTTTCATGAATAATGCTAAAGAAACTAAAGGATGACAAACTGATGATAAAACGAATTATAAAATGGTATAGTGTTATGGTGTTATTTGATTGTTTTAACTTTTTTTTTTTAAAAGCCGTGTAGTTTTACAATTGATTATGTCTTCCTTCTATGTTAATTTTTCTATCTAAATGTCGATGCTCTATTTTCATTTGCTCTTAGATTTTCGAATTTGCCTTGACCGGCCTACATGAGATAGATTAAGTGTACTGGTCAAACACGAATGGATGTGGCTTAATAATATTGGCTTAATTGAAAACATCACAATGCCTACATAATTTATTTTATTATTTAGTGTTTTTTTTTAAAGGATACTTATATTCCTAACATTTAAAAAAATGATCATGTAGAATCTCTAAATTTTTAATAAGAGATATTAAGATTTTTTTTGGCTATAATACCCTTTGGTTTTATTAACAAAAGGAAAATTATCATTGCACAACTACTATTTTATTTTATGTTCATCCAGCTACTACAAAATTTTAACATGTACTTTATACCACCTTTCTTTTCACATTTGTACCAACTAACTACTTTTGCATTAATATTATTAAATAATTTTAATAAAATGATAATTTTACCCCCAAATAAATTAAAAGACTGTTTTATCTTATAAAAACTTTTAAAATTAAAATTATAATCATAAAAATATCCCTAAATTTAATAAAAATAAATCCCAAATAGAGGTGCTCAACTGATTTTTACTGAATTTAGATTTTACAAAATTTTAATAATTATTTTTATTAAAAATTTTAATTTTAAAAAATTTTAATAAAAATAAATGAATTTATTTATTAAAAATTATAATTTTATTAAATTTTATTAAAATAAATAAATTTATTTCTTAAAAGAATAAATCCTAAAATTTTAATAATTTAGGGGATTTTTATTAAATCCCAAAATTTTGCAATTATTTTTATAATTATAATTTTATATTAAAATAATTTTTATTAAAAATAAAAATTCTAACTTTGGGATTTATTTTTTTATTAAATTTAGGGATATTTTTATAATTATATATTTTTTATTTTTTAAAGGTTTTATAAAATAAAATGGTCTTTTAATTTATTTGGGGGTAAAATTATCATTTTATTAAAATTATTTAATAGTGTTAATGCAAAAGTGGCTAGTTGATACAAATGTGAAAAGAAAGATTATGCAAAATACATGTTAGAATTTTGTAGTGGTTGGATGAACATAAGGCAAAATAAAGGTGGTGCAATGATAATTTCCCTTAACAAAATAATTGACTCTAATATTTTACAATCTATTAGACAATTTTTTATATTAATTAAATTTTATAACAAATAGAAACATAATATTAAAATTTAAATTATTTTGAATATTATATAAAATAATAATTTTAATATTTTTAATACATGAGATATTTTATTAATTATAAAATCTATTTAACCCAAAGACTTATTCAAAATTTTTATAATAAATACAAATATATTACTAAAATAAATATATTAATTTACATATATAAAATTATTTTAAATATTAAAAAGTAATTAATATTATTAGTCTACTAGACTAATTGTGTTATTTATATTATATTTGTATTTATTAAAAAAATTTACAGTCAATTTTTTAATTATTAAATCCAAATGACAATATGATTAAAAAAAAAATCTTGGTGCCTCTTTTTTAAAATTTAAGATTTGCATGATTATTTTTTAAAATTTTAGGATATATGTCTTTTTTATTTTTTTTATTTTGAAATATAGAAGGTGGATAAAGTCTACGTCAATTTCGAACCCCAATCTCCCTATAGTTCGAACTCTGGTGACTAGTTTAATAAAGCTTCTTGAAAACTAGAGATTTGTTGAATCTGGTCTAAGCATGTCTTTTGATAAACTGAAGTCAAAATCATTTTTTTTTACCGTCCCCTATAGAAAACCCTCGATTAGACCCATAGGAACAAAATAACCAAAAATTTTAACTAAAGTAATTTGTGGGCTGTGACTGTTTTTGTTTTTAGTATACTCTGTATTTGCATTTGCTTTTGCTTCATTAGTTAAGAGGGGCAGGTGGTAATAAATATTGAGCCAATATACATAACATAGGTATAGGAAGCCTCATTCCTTTGCATTACCCGCTGTGTACTATCAGCACAGTGTCAGCATCATTCCTTAGCAGACTACGATGATGATGATGAATTGATAATGCGGTTGATCAAATATGCAATTTCCAATCTGTCAGGCCTTGAAAATATATCACCACCATCAGTTCCTGTTAGAATGCAACTTATGCACTAGTTTTGTATTGTTTACTTTCTTTAATATCGATGTTTTACATTTAATAATAGTAATTTACTTGGGTTTTTTTTTTTTGTAGGTGTAATTCTATTTATTGGTGCTAAAATTGAGCTACAAAATGATTTTTTAGGGTGATTGTTTTCTTAGAGAAATTATGAGCTTCAGAAGAACTTTGTTGATAAGGCGTAGGCGCGTCTTTGTCAAGCGACCCTAGCTTTTATTTTAACATGTTTTATCTTTTTGGTTATTTTTGTAATTTTAAATTTAATATTTAGATAATATTTTAGATATTAGTATTTTATTTTTGGAAAAACTCTATAAGAGAGGAGAGACGTGAAAAACAAGGGGGAAGATTTTTTAAAAAAAAAAAGAAAGAGAACTCTAGATCTAAATTTTTCTCTTCTCTTTATAAAGAATTAAACATATTATTCTGGTTTAATGTTAATAAAGCTTTGATTCATCATTACTGTGAGATCTTTCTTATGCTTTAATCCCCTTATTTTGCATTTTATATTTTAAAAGGATTTAAATAATTATCGATCTTTGTGGACACGACTTTGCTCGATCACTATACACAATTTATTTAGAGTAGGTTTTTATTTTTGCTGACTTCGACAACCATCAGTTCCGCGTTTGTTGGACCCAGATCGGCATCGCATCACATGGATTTGTTACTCTTCATCATATCAATTATATTTATGATGTTGTTACACAGTGACATCTGTTTTGAGGCAGCAAGCAGGGTCTGTGATTTCATGAACCATAATATGACTTCACGAGAAAAAAACAGAATATAAGAAGTGGGCCTTTTGCATCATAGCTAAGTCAGCAATGCCATGTGAACTTTCGAGGAGAGCCACTTCTGCTTGCTGGCCATACGTATTTATTGGCCTTTACTGGAAAAAATATAGCACCCTACTACTCTTCATACCATAACACACTATATAAATGTGACACATGATGATCACAAGCCTTCAATAAGCTCCAAGGTCTTCACTTTTCTTCACCTTCTCAATTTAACGTACTTTAGATTCATCAGTTCAGGATACATCAATTCATGGGTATCCGTCTGCCAGCAATGATACATAATGCAAAGCAAATACTCAAATTGCATTCTAAGAATCGATCTGGTGTTCCGAAAGGCCATGTAGCAGTTTATGTCGGGGAACTCCAAAATACGAGGTTTGTGTTTCCAATATCTTACTTGAATCATCCGTCATTCATTGATTTGCTTAACCGAGCAGAGGAAGAGTTCGGATTCAATCATCCGATGGGTGGTCTAACGCTTCCCTACAGAGAAGATGCCTTCATCAATATCACTTCTCAACTGAATGCTGCCTTTTGAAGAAGAAACTACAGCAATTCATCTTTTACAATTTCTGCTGTCTCCCTTTTGCTCCCAATGGAGTTGGAAAATTTGTACTAACCTTGTTTGTAAGTTTCCTGACATGCAAGACTTCTTTAGGCAGGGAAAATTAAATTGCTTTCCCGTCAATCTTGTGTACCTTTCAATTCTACTGTAAATTGCTTGTTCAATATATACACTCGTGCAACATTTAACTACTTGGTGATTATTCTATTGCCTCAAACAAAAATGCTCCTGATCTTCTTGTGATTCTTCAAGTGCATTTCTTATAGGAATAATATGAAACTATAAACTATATAGCAAGCCACAAGACATAACCATGAGACCTTGAAAATTGAATCCACCATCTTCTACTGACTTCAGAATGATGAAGAAAACATCTATTGCTCCTATCAATTTAAAGAAAACACTACACAACAGGACACAGAGAATACATACTGATAATCTAATCCTCATCTCTAAAATGAAAGTCTTCAGCATTCACAATAGGCAGGCACCAATGAATCGCGGCAGAGTGCTGACTTTTTTCCCTCTAAACAGTCAAAGACTCAAAGGTCCATCTTGATACACAATGCATTTATAAGGCAAACCATTTCGCTAGTTTGCTGGAGCAAATTCAAATATTTCACATGTAAACCAGATATCTTGGATCATAGTGACATGTGTCTGAATGAACATGCATGCTGGCCAATGAAAATCATACTGCAATTTTCTGTCTAGCAACAAGATCACATGCAGTGGCTTCTTTCTATTATCCAGTCTATAATAGCTAAGTATTTTAATTGGATAATGATCAGAGCCTTCAGCAAAACATGTAGGGTTGCGCACCTTATGCTCAAGAGTGGAGATGTTTGATCTATTTCAGTGTCGAAAGGCATGTGAATTTTTCATAGAAGCCACTCACTCAATAATCTAATTACCAATATTCTTCTATCGACCTTTCACAAGTAACATATTTCATTGCAAACACAAAGTTCTCTGCAAACAGAGTCAACTAATTATGTCATGTTGCAGCATACAGTAAGAGAGGATCACCAAAAAAATGTGTGCCTACTTTATGCGGTATTTCTCACAATTTTCTAGCATTATATTATACGTAAAAAGTGGTTATAAAGATTACAGCACTATAATTGCAGAAAAAGTTAGGTCCTTTAGACCGCAGTGTTTTAGATACATGATAGTGACAAGTATAATCTAATAGATGTTATACAAGCAACATACACCTTTGTATACTTTATAATATATAACACAAGACTCAATCGCTAAATTACATAAACAGTTAAAAGTTTTGCACCTGAAGTTTCCAGCAATAATAAAGACATTTGAGGCATCAACAATGATTGTGACCTTTGCAATTTATTATGCTTTTCAAAATGAACTACAGGTGCCTCTACCCACTTCATGAATAGCAACAAGATCCGAAGCTCCATTATTGTTTTTCATCATCCTCCCCTATAACTCATACACCGAATTTGTAGAAACAAGAAGAATTCTGCAGCTATGGCTCACGTATGGAAAGCCCAAAAATAGAACATATTCCAAATTTTTTCCCAGCTGGCAGCTATAAACATTGCCCTTTTTACTGCAAAGAGAGATTGCCAGTCCGAATGTTGCGTTGCTGATGGGTGATAAATTTTCCCAATTGCAATGAGCTCAGCTCTCCTGGTTTTCCACTAAAAGGAGATGCAAGCTTCGGTTGAAACCATCTTTTTAAGGCAAGCCCATTGATTCTGATTTTTCCATATGATCCATTTCCTTGATAAGGAAGTCCCAGCCTTCTCAACAATGCTGCAATTGCTTGGGTGGTCCTGTCAACCAAATAATAAACATTCAGAATCATTTTCACATGCATTCATTCAAATTGAGGCATTTAATGTATGTAAGACTGGAGATTTAGCACTAGGATACTGAATTTGATTGAATTTGTCCAGACAATAAATGATGGGAAGTACTCCAAGACCTATTTGCTAACAAAATTTTCACACTTCCATAATTAGGATTTGACAACTAAAATGCTTTTTTGGTAGTAAAACCATCAGGAATGCAGGATATAATAATACCAGCCATACATCTCCGTATCTTGCTTATTTAGTTTGATCATCCGAATTTAGTAGGTGTCAACTACTTCAGTTGGTAAAATCTCTAGGGTGGAAAACAAAAGGTCCATGGTTCAAATCCCACTCACACAGTGGGGAGCGGATTGGATGCCAATAGGCTAAATAATAATAATAATAATAATAATAATAATAATAATAATAATAATAATAATAAAAAGGTTTGATAATCTGAATGTTTACATTTTCATGGTTATTCGCTGATGATACATTGATGGCAATTATTTTTGGTTTCTAAAATCCAAGCAGCAAAAGATCTGAGTAAGGCCTTGGTTCGTCAACCAGTGTTTTTGACTAGCTTGGCTGCTCACTCACAGTTTTTACCTCAAATATAAAAAACTTTTTTAGGAAATGTGGAGAAAAGGAACAACAGATGGATATCATTTCATTTTAAACTCAGAAAGAAGCTGTTCTCACCTTTCTGCAATATCAATAGTTTTCTCCCCTCCCACAGACATGATTTGAGTCTTTTCCACAGGCAGTAAAATGTTTACATTGGGTAATTTCGCCCCTGTCAAAATTGAGGGTGGTAAAAATTAACAGATGCTAGCATCAAGCTATAAAAATACAAATTAAAATTTGCTATCCTTTCTACTCTGTCGAATTTATCTATTATTTTAATTTAGTATTATAGTTTATATTAAAATGGAGAACAGGAAGAACCGAAGAGATACATGGAAAGGTATATAACTGACTGCAGAACAGACTCCCCTGTCAATGGACCATATTCTTGATATTACTGCATAGATTTATGGTAGAATTCTTCTTCTGAAACTAATTCTTCTTGCAGAGAATGACCAGCTATTTGATGGAAATAAAATCATTTAAATCAATGGAAATAGAATCATTTAAACTGAAAACACATTACAAATAAAAGAGAAGCTTAAACTATTTATATTCCAAAAGGATGTTGTCAAAAGCTTTCTAAAAGCTATAGAGAAACAATATGCAGCACATAATTCTTTTTAGTTTTTAATAATATCCAGTTATCCACAAATTCATTGAATTGAATGACTCTGAACTAGAAATTGAGGTAGAATGGTAAATACACATCAGATACCAAATAATAAATGCAGACAACATTACCAGCGGCAAGCCGATGCCTGAGGCCTTTCAGTATAGTTAAAAGGTACACCTGGAAAATTTCAGTAACAGAAAATGAATAAATGAATACCAGAGCCACAGTACCATCTCTTTGCTCTACCACAGCATAAACCAGCGGGATTCTTATTAATTGTGTTTTCTTTTCCTTTTCTAATATATTTCTACTGAGCATATCTTATGATAATCAACAAAGGTTAGGGATGAAAAGTACCTGACTACACACAATAAATATAAGGCGTTTCAGAGGAAGAAAAACAGAGAAATGAATAAAACTACGAAGCAGAAAACATTCTAGCTTAATGAAAGCTTAAACCGTCCAAATCATAAGAACTATTGAAAGTTGTTAAAAGATTACGGGAGGATGTTAATATGATGTCTCCCTGTTAGTAAATTCGTAAGAATACAGTATTTTGAATGAACGCAAACAGAAACAAACTTAACTAAGAAGCAGTATTAACAATACATATCAGGGTAGTATCAGCAAATTGTGGCATGCTGAAAAGACAAACTCACCTTAGCAGTATGAATCTCCAGCTTTCTTGCATCAACAACAACAGGACTTTCTTTGAAGGATACATATGGAACAATTCCAAAAGAAGCAGCTTCCTATAAATTCAAAACAATCTAGATAAATTCAAAAAAATATAGGATAGTTTAACCTATTTAACATTATAAAAATGAACTCAGTGAAGTAAAATATTCTAGCTTCAGCTCCCCACAGACCTCAAGTAATGAAAAAGCACGAGGGTCATACTCCCCAAAACCATCAATCAATGAACAGAGATTGAAGCGCTTCAATGCGTCAGCACTAACTCCCAAATTCTCTACTAGTCTCTCTCTTATGTCAGCATTGTAAGGAAGCTGCAAGCATCCCAAAACTTTTGAAACAACTTCCACGGTAGGTATTGTACCAGCAACGATTGCTTCACGGTAGACCATTAAAGCAAGTGATGTCCTAAGGAAAAGAGAAGGTGATTAGAGATGGCTCATATCCCGGGGCAAGGAGTCACACTTTGCTGTTGATGGTCAAATCGAAAAAGGTTCTAATAACTTATGCTGGAAGGGCATTTCCGCCCTTCCAAACCTTGCCTGATCCACCAAAAATTGGATTTTGGTTAGAAACCTAGAATCATTAGCAGTGGCCATTGTGTATAACGGCAGGTGCCCGGGACCTCACAATGTTATACACAAATAATAAGTAATCTTTTGATATCCAAGGAAAAACACAAAATGTGAAATTAAAATGAAGAATTATTTTTCAGTGCCAATTTTCTGAAGTGTGTTAAGTAAATTTTGGAATCAGCTTTATGAAGAGAATCTAACTTTTTCTTGGAGTCTATGCACCACAATAAAGCCACCAACAAAGAAAAATATAGACAAGTTCGAAACTTCATCCTCTAATTTAATATTAAAATATTAATAAATTTTATAATAGTACCCACAAGAATCAATTTTGTTGCAGCTGTACAACGCAATTTTTTTTTTTCAAGAAATTGACGTGTACACAAGAAGCGCTATTAACCTAATCAAAATACATATGGCGTCAAGAAGGCCTTCTGTTTTTCAGAAGTATGAAAGCTCAAGATCACAGGCTATAAGTTCAACCATATGTGTGCTGCTCTCAACAGTTATATATATATATGCAGAATATTTGCGGGAGACATTATCCTGCTAAAGACAAAGCGTAACATACCACTTATTTTCAATTTGTGGCCTTCCCGAGTTGAAAGACAAAACATGCTCATCGAGGGTTCGAGCCTTCTCATATCTCCTCAAGCACATTCCTTCAAAGATATCACATTATATCATCAAATTAGAGCTAGATAAATTTAAGACATCAGAAGGTTTATGCGCATAAAAATCTATAAACATTTTCCTTGGAACTCAGAGAACGAAAGTGAATGATCTAAGCCTAGAAAGAGGAACTATGAAAACATAACATCTAGAAGAGCATAGTAGAACTACTAATTAGCTCCCTTAAAACTTACCAATTATACATTTAAACATAACGAGATTAGGGGTAACACCATCTTCTTTGGCTTGAGAGAGAAGCATAAGGCCTACCTCGACATCATCCTTTCTACAGCATGTAACTAGTTCTCATAAGTTCTAAGTTCATCAGCCAAAAATATATAATTCAACTCGAGGGCAGTTACCTTTCACATGCCACTAAGAGTATTGAGTACGTGATGGTGTTTGGACGCAACCCTAAACTTTTCATATCTGGTAGAACTTCCATTGTCTTTGGCAATTGATCCCCATCACCTGTACAGCAAGTTCTTTTGTTATAGAAATATTGCTGTCATATATAATTACACCACATTTCCAGATAATAACACTTCTGTTAGAGAGCTTGCCTTTAGTGGTAACTTAATATTGTACCAGAACCAATTTAAGCAAGAGGTCTTGTGTTTAAATCTTTGCACTTGATTCCATCTGTATCAGTCATTTGCATTTGCTTATATCTTTTGTCTCTATTTGAGACTTGATCCACACAACAAGATTAGCGATAAATTTAGTCTCATAGATGAGAGGTGCTGTTAGAGAGCTTAAAACTATTGTTCGGGATCTTATTTAGCAATTTAAGCTTTTATGTCAAGTACTAACCTAATAAATAAATCAATTTGTGTCGTGTCATATAGTCTCAACAAAACATTTTTCAAAACATTGCCACCATTGGTACAATATCACACTTTTTCCAACATTAGTACTTTGTAAAACTTTATACTCAGTTGCATAATCATCATGATTCATAAACTTGAAAGAGAAAGAACATTTAGTCTTTATTGTGGAAGCTTCTCCTCCCGTCATCAACAGAAACTTTCAGGTAATTTTTCAAGAAGATCATGTCACAAATTTTTATGTGTATCTGGAAGAAAGGTGAGATAAAGACGCAGACTTACACAAGGCAGTGATCAATGCATTCATAGTAGAAACAGTTGGTTTCAGTTTAATGGACTTCATATGTTCGTACAGGTCCAACGCCTTCTGCCAGTTTTTGGCCTGAAATAAAGAACAGAACATTTTATCAGTGCAGCATAACATATTAACATAGCAATTTTATATATGCAAATCCATCTCAATAAAGCAGTAGTAGGATGGGAGAAAACTTTTCTAAGCACATCTAGACATATCGCCACATTTGAAAGTTTCAAGCAAGAAAAATATGTTCAAACCATAGATGAACATAAAAATGAACCACCCATGTATATTTTTAATGCAAACCAACATCTACACCAACTGCCTACATGAGACATACATTGCTACAAGCTCCCATCAGTGAGCTATATGATATTATTCCAACACTTATTCCTTGATTTTTGGCTTCCTGTAAGATTTCAAATGCAGCCTCCACCTTTCCAGCATGTCCAGCAAAATCTATCAATGCACTGAGAAACACCTGCATTTAAGTAAAAATTGAGAAAGGAATCTTCATGTCATTTTGGGAAGCAAATGTAAAAGCCGTATGTTTAACGTAAGAAATGGAATAGGTAACCAGATTAATAAATGGAAACCATACATTAGATCCAAAAATTGCTTTGCCATCTTGTCAAAAGAAAGAGAACTACAATACATGAAACAGAGAACCCTAAACTATAATTTCTTTAGCTTATCCTACCAACACAAATATATTACCAAAAATCAGCCACCAAATTTATATGATTAAATGACTGTTAACAGATCAAATCTCAAAAGCAGAAGTGTCCAATTTGAACCTAGAAATAAGAAATTTAACAGCATAAATGATACAGGGGCCAGCAACGATTACAATAAAGGATACCTCTTCATTGTTAACAGATTCAAACCTCAAAAGCAGAAATGTTCATTTTGAACCGTGACGTAAAAACTTAATGTCATAAAAAATACATAATAAAGTTGGCTAACAAAGATCAAAATAAAGGATACCTCATCAGGGACCACTCCTTTCTTTGTCATGTCATCATACACACTGCACGCAAACTCCCAATCACCAGTCTGGCTACAACAATTAATAGCAATGGTATACACCTCTGGAGTGCCCTTGATGTTATACTTATGGATCATCTTGTATACTTCACGTGCTCGATCAACCTATAACAAATACATTAATCCCTAGTAGTTTATTAATAGAAACGACGCAATATGTGAATAGATGATTTACACACCTGACCAGCATTTGCACAAGCCTTCATTAGTGCACCAATAGTAATGTGATCAGGATCTACAGGATGCACTTCGGCATTCATTTCTGCCAACACATCAAAGGCACGATCAACTGCCCCGGATTGACCACATGCAGTGATAAGTGCGTTGAAAACAACTCGATCAGGCTTCACATTCTACTGAATATAACATTTCATCAGTGCAAAGAATTTATGGAAGAATGCAATGTTGAACTAATCACAAGCAAGATTCCCTTGTTAAAAAATATATTGATAAGCAAACTAAGGACTGGATAGAATAAAATAAATCTATCAAATAATCATACCTTAGACCTCATAATACCATAAGCACCAAAAGCCTTAGCTACTTGGCCTGCTTTTGCACAACCATCAATAAGTGCCCCATATGTATGAACATTTGGCTCTATACCAGCATTAACCATCTCATGAAACACCTAGGGAAACAATTTACCTCAGAACACTTTTATGTTAAACAACATCAATTATCATTAAAACTACATCATAGAAAAGTAGCTCAACTTATCATCACCAGAAAGAGAGTTTTCACCATTCGTTTACCTGATTTTAACGAAAAATCACTCAAATAGAAAAACAGGCTAGGATAATCCCAGCCTAGAATTTGGTTAGGCAGAAACAGACAAGGATGGTAACAAAAAAATCTTTGTGCGCCTGATTTTGACCCATATTTCTCAGATAGACAAAGATTAAATTATATGACAGAGTTGCCAAGGCTAATAACATGAAGGTGATAACAAGAACCCATAGCAACAGATTTACTAGTGATAACATAGATCATAAGAAGGTAGAATTAGAGGGACAACTAGCCAAGACCTTGATCACTGAAGGCAATCTAACCCTAGAGAAACTAAATTGAAAGTTTTCGTACCTCAAACATTGCATCAACTTTCCCACTTTTGGCACAAGTTGTTATCAGAGTCGTGTAAAGTTTGCAATCAGCTTTGAGTCCAGCCTCTTGGACAAGCTGTAGAACTTGAAAAGCTCCTAAATTTGCAGTTAGACATCAGTGAAACACAGAATATCAAGACCAATTAATCACAGCTTCAAGCAAGCCTCAAGCAGGAGCACCAAACAAAAAGAGAAAAGCACTTGGACTTACCCTCTGAATCTTTAGAACTTGCACAAACAGACATCAGCATGTTAAAAGTACTCAAGGTTGGGTTTGGGACCAGTTTGAAGAAACGAAAAGCTTCTTTAATAGCCTTTTGACTTTTGCAGACATTAAAAAACCTAGCATGATACACCTGAAATTAAAGAAGTTACTAAATTAACAACAGTGGCCAATATAATTAAATGTACAAGGTCGAGAAAGGGAAAAGGACAAAAGCCTACCTTATCCATATCCAGCAAACCCTTTCTTTCCATATCTTCCAGCAAATCTATGCAATCACTTATCCTAATAAATCAATCAAGCATAAGCTCATGACCTTTGAGCGGTATATGGACAGGCATAACGTTATTAATGAGCCATCACAGATAAACTGGTTCATCAATTAATCAGTTTGACTCAAAATTTTGATTCGGTAGCAGTTATCTCATGGCATATTGTCAAGGGAACAAGAAGATAAATAAACAATGTTTCATAACATAAATGTAAATAATGATAATTACCTCCCTTGTCTTATTAACCGGTTATAAGAATGCAATTGCTCTGAAACATCATGTGAGTCATTTGCATGCTTCCCATTTGGATAAGGGAACTGAAGCATATTTTTGCCACCGTCCTGCATCAGATTTCTTTTTTCATTGCTCCTAGGAAAGGTCCTGCCTCTTCTTCTGGCTTTAATTTTGCGTGAAGGGCCTTCTCTGTAACATGCAAGAGGTATTTTTCCTTCAACATGCTCTGCATGGAAAAATATCCTTTACAGAATGTCAGTACAATGGGACAGCCTGTTTTAATATTTGGGGAAAGTAAAGCAGATAAAGCCATTAATGTCAAACTATAACACTCATCTCAACTATATCAAACTCTTAAAATTATTTAACAACAAAACCTTCAGTTTGAAGAGCTTCCTGCAGTGATAATTCTGGCCCCTTGGGTTCTGTATCCCTCTTCAGCGAGGAAAGGCTGTAGCCATTCAGAGGGGAGGCATGAGAAGATATAGCCTTTACAAACTCCAAGTTTGCAGGGGACTTGAGCACTGATTGACTTGCTCTGCCACATGCAAATTGCTCTTCTCTGACAGATTCTGTTAAGACACCGTAAGAGACTGTAGGCACACTCACTTCAGCATGAGCATCATTTTCAAGAACAGATGACTCACAAGACTCGACGTCTTTTTGTTCTTTACCCAACTGCAATTCAGACATTTCAGTTGCAAAGCTATGTGGTTGCACACCACCTGAATCAGAGAGCATGAAAGGTGGGCATTCTTGTGGGGAAACAAATGAATCAGCACCAATCGATATAGATGTTTCAGTCAGGTAAGAACAATCAGGCACAAAAGTGGTTTCCTGTTCAGTTCTTTCCTCAGACACTTGATTACTTCCTCCTGCCTCCATCATCAAACTCTCACTTTCTCCCGAAGAAATTCTCACAATTTGATTTTCAATTATATCATCCACCGCATCACTGCCTAGTTGACGCGTCCCACGAATTTTGGAATCTGAAACCTAAACAGCTGGCATAGTCTTAGAAACTAGCTTCCGGCATAAACTGAAATCTAATTTGTAACTAATTCATAGTTAAATAGTTGAAAAATACAAAAAATTATTCAAAAAATTAAAAATTTATAATTTGAACTTACTTGTTTGGAACTATTCTTACGGCGATTTTGGAGGAAGTGATTTAAGTAAGCAAGAGAGAAGGCTGCGAAGGTGGCTAGAGCGACGACGACGGCGATGAGGACGGAATTCGGAGGCGAATGGAGAGAAGCTTTGACGAGAAATTGAGGAGAGCGAGTGTGAAGAAGGAGGCCTAGGCTGTTGCATTTCCGTCGAGGAGGCGGAGTTTGAGGCCTGAGGAGGAGGAATTGTCGGCGGATCGGATGGAGACTCGACGACGGATTGAGCCACGTGAGCGGAGGAGGTGACGAGCACGTGGTCGTTAGAGTTAGGGCTTGGGATTTTGGAGAGAAGATGCTAATGTCCATTTAAAGAGAGTGAAGAAGAGTGAGTGACTGAGTGAGCGAGTGGTGTGTATTTTGGTGTTCAGAGGATAGGACAGCTGAAGGAGAAGAGAGGAGAGGAGGAGGTTGTGTTTGTGTGTTGAAAAGTTTGTTGGTTTCTTTTAACGGATTTTTAATGCTGACGTGGCTTATACGGTGTCGTTTGATTGGTTCAAGAACGATGATAATAATTGACGTCATCAATTGAGCATCTCGAAGCCAAAATATTAATACGAGAGTCGGACTATTATATAATATAATAAAGATTCATGATATTATCATATGTAGGTTTTAAAGAATTTTTTGATATACTATATTTTTATTTATGCATGATTAAAGTTTAGTTCATTATTATATTCTCATTTATTAATTACCAATCATATATATACACACTCACACACATTCTTTATAAGAGTAAAGACTATTTAATAGGCACTAGTGTCTATCATATGATGAGCATTTGAATATATTTTACGGTATTATGACTTGTTATGAATAATATTAAAGTTTTCAATTAGTAAAACAGTGTTACGTGATAATGCCAATAGAACTTAATACTAGAGACATGTAAATAATACTACAATGAAAAATTGATAAATTCAAGTAAAATATATAGCAGTACCACTAGAACATTTCGTGCAAAATGATATAGTAACACTCAACAAAATTTTTCCTTTGTGTATGATCCATGTGAAACAAATCTTGAGTATTTTCGCATATACAATCTTTATTAATTAAATAATTTAACATTAAGCATACAATAGGGAATCGTTTTCATAATACCATTTAGCAAGGAAACCGCCTTAATTTCGTAGAAAGAAAAGTGAGAGTGCAAATGAGAACATACACAAGTGTTTGTTGTCTTTCATATGAATACAGAGCAAACCTTCAAATATCAGCAATGATGAGCATAATCAGTGGCGAAGCTAGTATTATTTTTTTGGGTGGGCTAGATTTTTTAAAAAATAAAATTTACTTCTCAATAAATTGTTTAATACAAACGAAATTAAGCATACTACATAAGCAAAAATCTAACAATAAAATTATAAAAATACAATGTAAATAAGAAAAATATTATCAAATATTAGATTTATTTTTTATTTTTATAAATATTAATAAAATAAATTTGTAAATTATAATTAATTATATTTTAGTTCAAAAAGATGACCTGGGCTGCAGACCTTTAACTTCGCCTCTAAACATAATATATATATATATATTTTACCCTTTATTGTATATTTACTAGTTATTTTTATTTGTTATTTTTAATTAATTAAATTAATTTGTTGAATAGGGAATTAATTGGAGATTATGGATAAAAAAGGGGCATAAAGGAGTTTAATTTCGAAAGCATTAATTAATTAAATTTCGGAGGGATTAGGCATATATGCATGTGAATTCAAGGCAAGGAAACCGAACTCAACAAATTCATTCATCATGCACATGCGGACAAAGAAAAAAAAGTGATGTTAGCTTTAAAAGTGGCCAGCACATGAAGATTAATAGTCCGTTTGGGAGTGTGGTGGTAGCCCAACTATTAAGGTATTTGATAACACTTGTAAATAGACTTTGGTAGCTAAATAAATTTTTTTTCCTTAACAAATTTTTTTTCCAACTTTTACTTTCTACAAACTGAACTTTTCTTTCCACAACAACCAGTTTTTAAAAAGATAAAGACTTCACTCCCAAATACACCCTAAAAGAAGCTTAATTGGGCTTTACATAAGCGGGCCGATTGTGAGCTTACGTGGGCGGTTTATTTACAATTAAAATTTGACAAGGATACAGCTAACTGTAAAAGCTGAACTTTTGCTTTTAAGAGGAGCGGCCGCCAGACGCAAAAAGAAGCAGCAATTGGCAGAGAATAGAGAGCAGCGGCAGCAGCAATGGTTCAGCTTCGCATGGCTGATTTTATTTATTTTGTTGCTCCCACTTAAAGTATGTTTAGCTAATTTTTTTTTTCCGAGGTTAAGGATGAAATCCTATTTAATGAAATAATTATCTTTGAATTAATTTCCTACATAAATATTTTAATGTTTATGATTTTTATTTCACATGATTAGTTAGATATTATTAAATCTTTTTATCAATTCTGTCATTCATTATTGATTGTTAGGATTAATATTTGACTAAATTTATGCTTGGATATATGAAGTCTAAATATGATTATCTTTGATTTTGTGTCTTTTATTAAATTATTTACATAAAGTGCTTAGGAAATCTTTGACTTCTTATTATTTAATATATTTACATGAGATGTTTATATGTCATACTATTAAGCTGAAAAATAACGTATACAAGATTAATTTTATTTAGACTTAACTGTTATATCAATGAGATGACATAGATTAATTTCGAGTTGTCACTCTAAAATTGAGGATTAATTAACAATTGGATAATTACTACTTGCATAATGGTAGATTCTGAAACATTGGTAATTTTTGTCTTATTGAATTCTCCTTTGTTTTATTTGCTTTCTTAGTTTAATTGGTTTAATTTTCTTAAAAACTCAATTTGCTCAACTAGGTTAGAATTAATATTAATTTTAGATTTAAATTAGTTATTTCAATTCATAACAATCTCTGTGGGTTCGATCTCGTTACTACTATTTTATTTCTAGATTCGTACACTTACAAGTATATTAAAATTTTTCACAACAATCAACGTATACATCCAAAAACTAATAATTTAGAAATTGCTTTGAAAATTGTAGCATTAGAATTAGCAAAAATTACTGCAGAAAATTCAATTTTAAAAAAATTAGTAGAAGAAAGAAAGGTTAGGGAAGTAGGATATAAATTTATTTTAGAATTAAATTTTATATTAGGAAATAATATTAATATACTAATAACTCCAAATAGAGTAAATTTATTTAAAAAAATCATCATTTGTACATGAGACATAAATTTGCCTTATTAAAAGAAATTACTAGCAATTGAAAAAGAAACAAATTTTGTATTTTTTGAATCATTATTGGTTGTTTTATTACCTTCTCTCTTCACTGTATATAGTCCTGATACCAAAAAAGTGGAAACGGTGGAATCATAAGGGATGACTTTTACCTAACTTGTCATATCGATGCTACAGATTGATATAGTTTTCATTGGGGTTAATTATCAGAATATTTGTCATCGATTTCTCGTCTATATGCAATGAAATCAAGAAATTTCTAAAATAAGCAGTTGCCCCCACAAAAACTGGCTTTTCAAAGTTTTTTAAAACTGGTTCTAAAAACTTGCTTATAAAAACACTTTAAAACTCACGCCCAAAATGCCTTTTTTCAGCAACACTTAAATGACAAAAATGGGCAAACGGAGATCATATTTTAAAATAAATTTTCAGAAAACCAGCATAAATTTTTACTGAGCATATGCCCTTTATGAGAATTATAGAATGTTCAAAGTCATTAAGGATGCGGCTTCTACACAATTACCTTGATTGCAAGGTAAAAACTACAATGAAACAAACCAAAAGAATAATTTTATGCAGTTAATTCATTGTTTTCTTGTTAATCCATGTACCTTGGAAAGCTAGGGTGTTTGGCTTATATAAATCCCCATCAATAGAAAATGGATAGGCAGGCAATGGATTAGAATTCGATGCTCCCCTGAGATTGTGCTGAGCTACACCGAATCAATGATTAAGATTTGTCCAACATGAGTTTTATGTGGGTCCAATTAATTTCTTGACCATTGATTCGATACTCAATACATACTCAACATAATACCGAATCCTTATCCATCCGTCAATAACACAAGTAGAAAGAAGTAAAACCACAAGATTTGAAAGATTTCGGTAGCCACACATGACCATATCAAGCTCATGCGCTACAAGCACATTCCTTGCTATCATGCAATTAATATGTAATGACATGAAATGCGATGGCTGATTGAGGCCTTGAGCGGTAGATTGTAGGCTTCCGATTTCTGATATCTTGAAGTAGAAATCGGTTCTTGAGAGTCTTGATGGCTTAATGAATTTTAGATGTAGAAGTATGTTCTTTGGAGTCTTGTTGATATTGATGTTGATGGAAAGTAGCTGTTCAGCAAACTGAAATGGCATTGCTGTGTACATATGCTATTAATACCGTGAGGTGTAAGCTTATCTGTTCCTTGCTTTGATAAGTTTATATATTTCTTCCTTAACTAAACAATTTCTTTCCTAATAGAAAAGGGATTTTCAGAAAAATTAACTTAACGGTATATTTAGTTTCCTTGTTCGAGTCAATTTGGAATTACCTTTTTTATATTATATATAAAGGATTTATTCTCATATAACACACAACAACAATAGTAGTACACTCTAAAGGCCTCACTCACAATGGCTGCAACTGCAATTATCTCGAACTCATCTCTCATTCAAACAAAACCACTAATCTCTTTAAAACCTTCTTACAAGCTTCATCCCGATCATCTCTCCGCATTCTCTCCTCTTTCTCCAGCTGCAGGGCTGAGTTTTGCGGCTAAGAAGGGAAATGGGGTTTTAAAGCTGTAGAAGAACGATAAAAATCCCATCATAGTTATTGATAATTATGATAGCTTCATTTACAATCTCTGCCAGTGTATGGGCGAGCTTGAGCTGAGCCAGGATTACCACTTTGAGGTATATCGGAATGATGAACTAACTGTGGAGGAGTTAAAACGGAAAAACCCCAGAGGAGTGGTCATATCCAGCGGGCCAGGCGCACCTCAAGATTCTTGAATATCATGGTGGACTGCTTTGGAACTTGGACTAACTGTACCTCTTTTTGGTGTTTGCTTGGGCTTGCAGTGCATTGGAGAGGCTTTTGAAGGGAAGATTGTACGTTCTCCTTGTGGGGTCATGCATGGGAAAAGCTCTCTTGTGTATTACAACAAGAAGAAGGAGGATGATGGATTGCTTGCTGGACTATCAAATCCTTTCACAGCAGGTAAATATCACAGCCTTGTGATTGAGAAAGATAGCTTTCCTAGTGATGAGCTCGAGGTCACAGCTTGGGCTGAAGATGGGCTGATAATGGCTGCTCGTCACAAGAAATATAAGCATCTGCATGGGGTTCAGCCTCATCCGGAGAGCATTCTCACCAGTGAAGGCAAGACAAAATGATACAGAAAAGGGAAGCGGCTGATTCCCAGAATTAGACTAGCAAACTTATTTTAAGACCCAATAAATTAGAATAATTTCTCAATAAACATTATTTATTTTATAGGTAATTCTATGATGCTGTTATTAAAATTATGGCATCAACGCTGTAATAAATGTGAACCGTTAGATTTAAATGAAAAATCTCTGCCATTAATTTTATATAAATAGGTAACCTAAGTAACAAGCAATCATCCTTTATTATTTCAAGTTGTATGTTACATTTGCTAGTTTCATGTGTGATTTACAAAATTAATGTATTATTTAACACTTAATGTTGATTTACAAGTTTTACATTATATTTACAAGTTTTGTTTACAATTCTGAAGACCAATGTATTACTCCAACATCAATTTTTCACTTTTACATTCAATTTACTAATTTTATGTATGACTTACAAAATTTTTGTATATTTCACACTTAATGTCAACTTACAAGTTTTATATCATTTTTCTACATTTTTAAGTTTTGACAATTCTAAATATCAATTTATCACTCGAGCATTAATTTACCTATTTTTCCTTTAATTAATTAGTCATGTATGTGATTATAAAAATTTTATTTTATTTCACACTTAATATTAATTTACAAAATTTATATCATTTTTTTAATTTTTTCTTTTTTAAAAAAATTTCAAAGATCAATTTACCATTCTAACGTTAATTTACTCATTCTTCCTTGAATTTACTTGTCCTATGTATAGTTTAAATTTTTTTTTCTCATTTCATATTTAATGTCAATTTATTATTTTTTTATCATTTTTCTAAATTTTTATTTTTTTCAATTTTAAAGGCCAATTTCATGCTCCAAATGTACATGACCGTGAATATGCACGTGATCACACATCTATGCCGTAATTTTTAATTTAGCACGTGGTACAGTAATCCTGGTTTTGCGTTTGTATGGAAAGACAACGGATGTACGTGCCCGTATACATCTCCCATATTAATTCGATCACGATCACGATCACGATCATCATTCGCGGCGTTTCGGTGGCTCCCAACCGAAACCTAAATATCAGGGAAAAAAATAAAAAATAAAAACGGTTCTCTTGCAAATTAAGCAACTCTATTTATTGTTATTACTTTTATTATTTTTTTTTTGTGTATTATTGTGAAAAAATCAAAGGAATATCAAGAAAGAGATGATGGGATCTTTTCTTTCAAGAACCCTTCTGTATGCAACAAATAATTAATCAGATATTCAATTTTCTTCTATTTTCCTTTTATTTTTTCTTCAATTATCAGAAAGATTAATTCAAGTTAATGGTTTATTGATTGCAATTTTTTTTTCCCCACAGAATGGTTTTTGGTTATGCTTACCCTGCATACGAGTGCTTTAAAGCAGTAGAGAAGAACAAGCCAGAAATTGAACAACTCTTGTTTTGGTGCCGATATTGGTATGGATCAATGCTTACGCCATTAACTAAGTATTAGTATGAAACAAAACTAATTAATTCCTTATAATGAGTCTTATTCATTTCTGGACGTCCGGATTGTACTGCAATTTTAGGGTTTTGGTTGCTCTGCTCACAGTTGGTGAGAGGGTGGGTGATGCCTTTATTTCATGGTATGTGTATTTTTACGAATAACAACACTATTAGTGCAAAGTCACGCGACAGTGTTGCGTATTAACTTTCATCCACTAATTGATGTTTGATTCTTGAAGGTTGCCTATGTACAGTGAAGCGAAGTTGGCAGTCTTCATATATCTTTGGTATCCCAAAACAAAAGTAATAAATCTGCATTAATTCATCATCCTTTTCAGCACTCTGTAAAATTTCTGGTTGAAATTATTTAAAAAGTTTCAACTTTTAATATGTTCAGGGGACAACTTATGTTTATAATGTTCTATTGCGGCCTTATGTTGCAAAACATGAGAAAGAAATTGATCTGAATTTGTTAAAGCTGAGAATTAAGGCCAGGGAGATTGGTCTTCTGTTTTGGGAGAAGGCGGCCATTTATGGGCAAACAAGGTTTCTTGAGATTTTGCAGTACTTCTCTTCTCACTCAGCTTCACTGCCTCACTCTGATCAGGTAATTTAACAACATTTTCTAATATATTTTGCCACCATTTTTCTCAGTAAGAGCCAAAAAAGCTTTGACATCAAGAGTAACAGACTGACGAGATATTATGAAAACTGTAGAAAAATAGGTGGGACAAACACAAAAATTGTAGGTATTTTTTAATTTTATATTGCAATAGGAAGCAAATTTAATTACTTTTTATTATGCTCCAGCAGCGGCAGCAGCAAGAAGCCACAGAAGAAGCAGGGCATTTGCATGCAAAATCTGAGGCTGCTGCTAAAATGGAAATAATGCCAGTATCACCGTCTTTCCAAAATGGCAATTTAATTAATTCCTTCAATCAAAAGGCAGTTTCTAGTGATCAAGCTATCCCGCAATCAAGAAGCAAATGGAGGCTGTTCACAACTGCAGCAAGATAAAGCACTTGTCTAGTTGTCTTGTGCCATTATGCAGATGATTTATACATGTAGGAGATACAAATTTTACACCAATTTATTAATTACTTAGACCCCATCGTGTACTTGCTACCAATTTTGTAATATTATATATATATATATATATATATATTGTGACCGGTAGTGACTATTTATAGTGATTAGTAGTGACTGGCTAGTTTCAATCTGAAGAAAATTGTAACATGCAATAGTCAATTATACGTTTAAATTGTAACACATGATAGCTTAATTAAATTGTCTATTCATTATTCTACACGTGTAGAGAAATAACTAATCAGCAAATTAATATGTGACACGGTTTGTAATTGCATGCCGATCATTTTTTATAAGGTAATTTAATGGATGCAACCATTTTAGGTACGAGGTTTGGATACACTTACTCACTGTTGATAAATATGAATTAGGAACCCATTTGTGTAAGATATTTAGAGATGGCTAACCGGTCAGCACGCACGGGCGGTCAAAGGACGGCTTATGAGGGCTTGTAGACTGGCATGGCATGACCCATATTGTGATTTGCGCGGTGCCTAATATGTTTTTCTTAGGTTTAGCACAACACGCGTGCCAAGCTCATGTATGCCGAGCCCCAAAAAAGGCACAACAAAATTTTTTTTCTTTTCTTTTTTTTTTTTAAAGAGCATGCTAAACTAGTAGCATATGTTTTCTAAGTCCATATATTTTTTTTGAGTCCACGTACCTTTAGTCAAATTTAATAAAATTAAAAGTGCAAAATTCAAGTTCATATTCAATAATAATTTACTATTATTATTGAGGGAATGTAGTATTAACTACTAAGTTAGACCTTATGGCATTAAAATTATTTCTAATATTTAATAACAACAACAATAACAGTAGTAGTAATAATAATAACAATAATAAAGTTTTCTTAGGGGTTAAGTTAATTGTTAATTTAGATTTACATAGAGTTAGAAATCATAATCCACAATAACATTAATGCATATATTTATAAAATCATCATATTTATAATTTTTTTTATTAAAATCATGATATTATTTATTCATTTAATAAATTATAAACATAAAACAATTAGAGTTTTTTTTAAACTAAGAAGTAAATAAATTTGAAAAAAAAATTATGCTAATAGAATACTTTAATAGATTCAATTTCAAGATATTTGTAAAATTATAAGATTTTAATTTTTACTTTCATTAAAAAATTTTACTTTGATAAATTTTGGCTCGCATGCTAGTTTACCAGTGAAACATAATGTCGTTCTTTAGCTCATCTCCAATCGTGTCATACTTTTAATGACTATGTGCCTAAAATTATCAGTCCAGTCCAACCCACGTGTGTACTATACCATACCTTGTACCCTATCAAAATGGGTTCGTGCCTACTGTGTTGTACGAACACGTGCCTCTCAACCCATTGGCCATTTCTAATGATATTTCTTAATAATAGATTAGATTTAACTATTCTTATATTGTTATCCACTAACTAGCAATCATTCATATTAAGAAGTTTGTCAAATCTGAAGAGAATCATAATCCATCAAAAAACAGTAGTATATACATATAACAACAGTAGTAAATGCAAGTATATGCTCAATTTTCGTCCTCTAAGTATAAACACTTCACTCACAATGGCCGCAATGATCTCAAACTTATCTCTCATTCAAACAAAACCATTAATCTCTTTAAAACACTCTCAAAAACCTCGTCCCAATCATCTCTCCACATTTTCTCCTCCTCTAGCTTTAGGGCTGAGTTTGTAGATAAGAAGGAAAATGGGTTGTAAAATCCTCAAAAAACAATAAAAATCTCATCATTGTAGGGGTGACTTTAAGTATGGGCCAACAAAACAATCTCTCAAGACCCTATATTTAAAAAAATGCCTCTTTTTGTATATTTTCTTAATAAATCTTTAATTAAAGAAGATCTTTTTTAAACTACAAATTTCATATAATTAAGAATTATTTTTATTGAAAATCTATATTCAGTAACCTTAGTGTTAAAAAGATATGATTAATAATATTGTCTAACTATTAATTCCTTCATTATTAGCCCTTCCAAGAAAAAATTAATTTTTTTACCTTTTTAGTTCCTAGAAAAAGTTAACCATTTAACATTAGAATCTTTGAGTTTTAATGTTCCTTTTAATTTCATTAAAAACCTCATGATCCAAAAATAGATGAAAAAAATTCCTTACTCCCCTCTCTACAAAAAAAAAAATTACATTCATTGGTTTATTTAAAAAAATTAGTCCTTTGAAATTCAAAAAATATAATTATATGATCATCAATTCATCATCTCCACTTTTTATATGATACTATTCTAAATATTCTATTTAAAAATAGTATTTTTTTTTGTTTGTTTGTTTATTTTTGTAATGATTCTAATGGAAGTAAAAATGATATCTTCTTGATTATTTCTTTAGGTTTTATTTTTAATTTTTTTTAAGAATCCCTTTTATTATTGTTGAAATTTAAGAATTAAAGATGGAATAAAATTTGAAGGTTTTCATGCTTCTTTGAATAGTGAAGTTGCAACATAAAAAGAGACCTGAAATTCTCTAAAGCCTGCCCTTTTGGGTAATCTGTGGTTGCTGAATAGATACATGCGCTTGTATGTAAACGTTTTGATTGTCATATGAAGGGTAAGCGTTGAATTATAATTTTGATCACACGAGTTTTGATTGTCACGTGTTAAATATGTCTCCTCAGCTTCAATAATTAACCATGTCGTCACAAAGCCATCTCCAATATTAGTTGAGGGGTTTGAGCTTTTCAAGTCATCTTGTCATTATGATTTTGTGATTTTGTGATTTTCGATCTTGGTGTGTTTGCATTCTGCTTGAAGAAGAGATTTGATTCACTTTAATTATTAACTTAATTAGTTGACTATGTGGGATCTTAATGTGGCTTGTCAACTAATTTTCTTTTGGTGTTCGATTTACCCCTTGGTTCCATTTCTTATTACTTTTAAAATGTGTAACATTGCAATGATATTATGTCTTGCAGCATAGCCTTTGGACAGAGGCAGACTATTATCTACAGTGATCAAACTTGAATTGTAATTTTCTCTATGTTTCTAATGTTTTTTCAATTTTAATGGATTTGTAATCAAGATTGAATTTTATTATAACTTTGTATCTCAATTGGTTTATAGATCTTGCTTGGCTGATTTCATTTCTTGACATGCAAAAAAGCTGCTTTAAACCTTATGGTGTAGATTATATCATCTTTTAGCAATGTCCCCAAATCATTTGTTCCTTGTAGTGGTACTTCTATTTAATCATGATGTTCCTTAGCTTGTATAAGAAATTCAATTCTTTTTTCCCTCTTAGATGAAATTGGTCCAGTAGTAGTTCCTCTGCTTATTTGTCTTTCTGGAATGGTAGGGACAACAAAAGTCTTCTACAGGTAGATCATTAGCTTCTTCAGTTCACTGCCACATAAAGACTTGTAGCTGCAGTTATGTTTCAGAAAGTTTATAAGATTAGAAACTCAAAACCCAGTTGTCTTATTGTTTAGAAGTTTTTACGTCCTCAACTTTAGAACTAAAAACTGTCTGACAAAATGTGGGAATTTTTGGTATTTGAATAACAAATCCCCAAATTCAATACTCGCATTTGAAGCGGCTATTAAACTGAAAAAAAGACCAATATCTTCATTTAAGATTCTTAAGTACATGGGGGCATATGCTAATAGACCGTTTAGTTACGTGCCTCAAGTTGAAAGAGAGTAAAGAGAGAGAGAAAATTGTCCGACTAATTGGAAAGTAAAGGCGTAATTAGGCCTGCTGAGCCGTAAGTGGTGATTGTCGAAGGCGATTTATCATGGTATCAGAAAAAGCTTTTTTTTTTAATCGAGGTATCGTATAAGTCTTTATAGACTGCAGTTTGACAGCCAAATTACGGAATCAAGACGAAGACAGATTGCCTTTTGCTAGTGATTCGATAATCTATTTTTGGGGTAAGCTTGCGTTACATTTGGTGTAAGAAACATAATTGACACGACCAATTAACTGGCGTAAGAGCAACATGTGGCAGTGTGAAAAACATGACGAAACCGGTTGGAAGCCAGTTGCAAAATGGGCCAACGGTAAAACCAAATTAATTCTCTCATTTTTTCTTATCGTATGCACTGTTTTAAGCCTTTGCTTTCTTCTCCCTTTGATTTAAATCTGGTTCACCTGCAATTTTTCTCTCGTTCTTCTCATCGTATGCACTGTTTTCAGCCTCTCTTTTCTTCTCCCTTTGATTTAAATCTGGTTCATCTGCAATTTTCACAGAAACCTTCTTCCTTTTGCTCTGTCATTTCTTTCCATCTGCTTAACATTTGCCTTTCCATAGAAACAAACAAACCAATTTTCTACTTTCATTTTTTCATTCCTAACCCTTGATATGCGCTCTTGACTAAGCTTCGATTGCAGCCGTAACCCATGCTCTTTAACTCAGGCTTTTATCAGGATCAATTCTAGGAGTTTTTCAAATAAAGATGTTCAAATAATAATAAGCCACTCATAACAATGAATGATGTGAGGAAAATTATATGAAGACAACTTCACAAGATTGGGTTTGAAATTTTAACATTTTTAGTGACATTCAAGTGCCTCTAGCTTCGATTGTACGGTTTTACAATTTTTTTTGGCTTCCCCAATTTGTGAATTTGCAAACTTGAATTAGTAAATTTGTAATATCGTTTGTTACTTCTCTTACTTTTCCCTCTTTGAAAATCTATGTGTGTTTGGTAATATTTTTTAACTAGTATTTTCGATTCTTATTTTAGAAAAAAAATGATATTTTTAATGTGATGTTTTTTAAAATAAAAATTTATTTAGTATTGTGTTTTCAAAACAGCATATGAAAATGAAAACAATAAAAATTTGTTTGGTTGTTTGTCTGAAAATATAAGAAATAGTAAAAATACATTTAGTTGTTTATCTGAAAATATAAAATTTTTTTATAAAATATCTTATGAAATAGTTTTCTTCAATTTATTTATACATTTTATCTTTTATAATTTTAATTTTAATCAAAATGAAATCAAATTTCACAAAATAATAATTTTTAGAAAACCCTCTTTTTTTAATTAAGTTTAGGAAAATAAAATGTAAAATAAAATAATAAATGTAAAATAATTAGCATAAAAAAATAAAAATTCGTACTACAATTATATTTATTATAGACATTTAAGAAGTTTATTTGTACTAATTATATTTTACAACATAAAATATAAAGAACAAAAGACAATGAAGAAGAAGAAGAAGAAGATAAGATAAGGGAAAGGACGGTGAGAAGAACGAAGAAGAAGAGGAGATAAGAAAATCGTAAAAGGGACCCATTTAGAAAAGAAAAAGAAAAAGTAAAAATAAATATAAATAACGAATTAATAAAATAATAATTTAATATATAATACTGGTGGGCCTGGTATACTTTTTCATTTTACTTTTTTATTTTGTTTCCATTTTGTTTCCCAACTGTTTAAGAACGTCAATTTCGCGTTTTTGAGTTTTCTTTACAAAATTTAAGAAACGAAAATATTTTGTTCTTCATTTTTTTAACTGTTTATTACAAAACGGCTTAACCAAACATATTTTTTATTTTTTATTTTTGAAAAACAAAAAACACCCTTAAAAAAAACATTAACAAACAGACCCTAATTACTACACTTTTTTCCTCTTGAATTTATTCTGGAATTCTGCTAGTGACTCATCTTTTTTTCTCCATAATTTTCATTATCGAATAATCTCTTAATTGCATTATTCTACAACTATTTTAGCAGATTATCCTTCTTTTATTTTTAATTATCAAAATTTCACCTATATTCATACTTAATTTTGTATTAAATTTCATTACATCCCTTAGATCTAAAATAACGAATCCAACAATTCATTTTATCAAGATGTTACTTGCAGAATGCAACTTAAGCGCTGCCTTATTTTTTACGGTGATACTAATCCGGCCAAAAGTTGATGTATTGGCCGACAAGATGAAATGGACAACTCACTGTCACCTTTTCTTCTTTTGAAAGTAATCCATTTTCACTTTATTGCAACCCAAAACAGTAGATATGTAGTCTACTGTTTACACTTTATTGCAACCCAAAATGGTAAATTGGTAGTCTAGCAAAGCCTGCAAAATGTCCTCTGCTTCACTTAAATTGTTTATTCTTAAAAAAATTATATATATATATATATATATATGTCAGATTATGTTATCATTTTTTTTTTGATTATGTGGGGAACTTCCACAGCCTGCATTTGCATATTTTTCAACTCATATACATCAGGACACGTGTACTATTCCCATTGGGTGCGTAAGTAGAAACAGAATCTGTAATTAGCAAGGTCCTACATCAATACTAAAAAGTATAGAAAAATTTTTAACCCTCACTAATATTCGAGGGATGTTTATCCACACTTGGGTCCACTTAAATGGAAATAAACTTTCTTTACTCAAATTTAAGTTTTATTGAGGAAGAAATACCCTCACAACGATGATAGTGTGGGGGTTCGATGCTTGAATCGCTGCCCTCCAACTTGGAGGGCAAAGCATATATATATATATATAAGTCCAGATATATTATTACTGTTGTAACATATTATTTTTTGTCTTTTTCTAATACACCGTTAGATTTAACTATAATGACTGGGATGTTTCTCTTGGATTATTAATATTACACTATCTAATGTTTGCTACAAAATCACAAAAGTAACAAAGTTTAAAATATTGACACATAAGTCCATAAATTTACAATTTATTATTCAATTAATTAGAACATTTTAATTATATTAAAAATATAATTAAATAATGTACTACTTAATTATATTATAATATTTAATAAGTAAAAATTGATTATTATTTAAAAATTTAATATAACTAATAATAAATACTTTAATAATATATAAAAATAAAAATATAATATAATATTATGTTATTTAATTATATTATAATAATTAGTATATAAAAATTAATTATTTTAAATATTTAATGTAACAATTAATAAATACTTAAATATTAATAAATTTGAATAATATTAATTTAAAATTAATAGTGATCTAAACAATGATATAAAATATTATTACATATACTACAATTCATGTTACACCAAACATGATATTGTATTACAGTTTAATAAATTTTAATGACATACAGCGTTACAAAGGCGAAGCTAGAGGATAGCCTTTTGAAAAAAATTAATTATAATTTATAAATGTATTTTATTAATATTCATAAAAATCAAATCTAATATTTGATAATATTTTTCTTATTTACATTGTATATTTACAGTTTTGTGGTTAGATTTTTACTTGTATAATGTGCTTAATTTTGTTTGTATAAAACAAATTTTTTAAGAAGTAAATTTTATTTTTTAAAAAAATTCTAGCCCACAAAAAAAAATGATGTTAGCTTTCCTGAAATCTAATGCAAACACAATACAATATATTGTGTCAAATGACCTAGTTAATTTCACCAATAAATTGATTTATTCTTATATTTGAATTAATATATTTAAATTAATATTCTTTCTTATTAATTAATTAATTTAATATATAGTAAAACCATGTATTAATTACAAACTATATTTTATGATAAATATGAGTATGAATTTGATCTCTTGTTCTTAATTTGTAGTTAATAATTTTTTCATAATACTTATTCAATATATAGTAAATTATTTCAATATGCAATAAAAATATATTAATTTACCGATTAATAATTTTTTAATTGTTTAATAAAAAGGCATAAAAAAGTAAGCGGGGGTGACAACTTGTTCGTCGTTTACTCTTACATCTACGAGCTTGATGAATAAATTTATAAGTTTTTACTAAGAATTTAGAGGTAAAACCATTTTATGCTCCACACTTATTTGAGAACCTTTTTCACATCTCGTATTCGATAAATTTGAGTTAGTGATAGAATTTAATTACTAATTGCAAGAGATATGAAACTGACACTAGTGGGCATGTAAAAAATTCAATCAATTTTTTATATCATTTTATTTAATTAATTTAGTACAAATAAAAAATTAGTTTTATCAAGGATATATTTGACATTTAGGTAAGTGCATGGAGTAAATTTTCTTTTTAAAACTTTGATGATGGGTGTGTGATTTAATAATAAAAATACCCTCACCTTTTGATTTAAATTTAAAAAATCAAAATAAGCAGGGCTAATAAGTTAAAATTTATAATTATCTGATTATTTTCTAATTTTAGGATAAAACAGGGATTATAATGTAATTAACCCAAAAGTACAAAAAAGTATGGTATGTTACGTTTATGGTAATGTAGCAGGATCCATATATATATATATATATATATATTATTATTATTAAATAAAATATATCTTAAGTTATTAAGTTAAGAAATAAAATAAAAAATAAATATAATACTCACTTTAATATATTATATTTTATCATATAATATGTTAAAGTGTGTATTTTTTTTTTTTTAACTTGATAACTTTAGAGATCAACATTACAACCAGGGGCGTAGCTACTTGTGGGCTAAGACAGGCTGTAGCCCGTCCACAATTTTGAAAAATTTATAAGAATACCATTTGTAAAGTTTAAAAAATTGTCATTACTCTATACTTTTATTTATAAATATATCATTCTATTAATTTACAACTTTACCATTTATATAAACAAATAAGAAAAAATGAGTATTTACTTTATTCTTACAGAACCTGCTCTCTTTGTTTTTTGGGTTCTTGGTGCTGACGTGCTCTGCTTCTTCTTCAGTTATTCATCTTCTGTTTGTTAAGAATATATAATAAATTTATTTTTTATTTAATCATTTACAATATATTTAATTGTAAGGTAGTAAAGACTTTACTTAGTTCTTGCTCTAATTTTATTGCGTAGATTAAATTATTGTTAGGTCAAATCATTGAATTTTAGCAATCAAATTTTTAAATTGATTATTGATAAATCATAGATTAAAGATAGTTATTTCCTTGAAAGAAAAGAAGAATTCAGGAGCTTAATCAAATGGCCTGGTTTAGTGGGTTATCAAGACACCACTTCGAAATAAAATAGAAAAGAAGTTTTGTATCAGATTGTATGGTCATCTACAATAGAAGAGAACTGTAGACACTATCAATTCAAATTTGATAATAGATAAATTTAATAATAGAAAGTATTGTTAGACACAACTTAAGTAGTTTTTAATTGTAATTAAATTACTTTTAGTATACGATTTATTTTCTTATGTATTAATGAATTTTTCAATAAGTTTTATACTTTTAGATACAATAATATTTTGGACTTCGAAAAAATTTAGCCCACCCAAAAAAAAATTTCTAACTTCGCCTCTGATTACAACACACACACACACATATATATATCTTTGTGTGTTATGAAATCTATTGAGATTTTAAATAAAAATATTTATATTATAGTTTAGAGATAAGTTGAACATTAATTTTGAAATATATCTCAAAATTGAGAAGAAAAATCTACTTTCATTTTAAAAAAAGAGTCTAATAAGAATGAGATTTAAATTCATCAGGAAGAGAAATATATAATAAGAAAAACAAAAATCTTCTATTTAATTAAACTCACTCGCAACAACTCGGAAGATACACAAATACAAGCAGTTAGACACAAAACTTCTTTTTAAAATTTTTTTAATTTTAAATAAGTTTTACCAAGTTATCCCTCATCATTCAAAAAAAAATTAACGCTATGATAAGGTATGTGTATCATTTCACGGCTAATGTGAGAGGATTGTATAATAAACTTAGAGATCCTCATTTCACTTTCTACCTTTCAGTTTTCACTGGTGTAGAATTTAAATAATAATAATAATAAATAAAAGCGAAGCCACGAAGTCAAAAGCAACTTGTGAAACATGACTCAGACCTTTCTACCGAGGTTCAATCATTTTTCATGCTCTTGAAGTCACCAGATCTGTCATCTGTGAACTAACTGCTCTCATTTCTTTTCTTGAAGTCACCAGATCTGCCATCTGTGAACTAGCTGCTCTCATTTCGGTGTGTTACTTTTGCTTCCTATATCACTTACTGTTATTATTTTAATTTTCTTTTCTAAGAATGAAAGACTTGACTGAGAACAAGGACTTATATACGATGTTAATAAGTTAGATATATGCTATGCTGTTTAGATCTGATGTTTATTTATATTGCTGGATGCAGCTTTTAATTTTCTCCGAACTTGTGCGACTCTCTTAACTGGAGCTTTCAGCAGTAATTGAGGATCTATAAAGAAGAAGGTATGAGATATTATTGTTTCACCGGCTCTTAACTTGATGTTTGTTTTATGCCAATTTTGAACGTTGGATTAAAAACATACAGATAAAATGGTCGAGAATTTTAAGTTCTAAGTCTTTATAGTGCATGCATTTTTTTAAGTTTACATTAATTTTTTTATTATATTATATTATTTTTGCCATTTATTTGTATTAGTTCATAAGTCAAAGACGGTTGATTAATAGGAACCACCTCCAAGTCAGTATTGTTGACCATACATTAAAATAAAATTAATTTTTCCTACCGGTCTACCTACTGGCCGTCTGGCCCCTTAGCCTTTCAGTCTCAAGTCTAACGCAAGTCCAAGATGCTCTCCTGCGATTTCAAATTGATCCATTTAATACATCTTTTGAAATTTCATTTGTACAACAACAATAATAAAAATTAAAAGTGCTGCCGTTCATGCTCCTCTATTTTCCTCATGGAACCCAGTTAGCCAATTTTTAAACAAAATCTTTATTAAAAAAAATTGATAAATTTATGATTACTAATATCGCTCTTTTAAAATTGACATATTAGCTTATTTTTCAGATTATCTTCATATAAATTATACAAACCTCAAATTACCCTTATACAAATTATTCAATTTACCACAAT
Organism: Atalantia buxifolia; assembly: GCA_030444775.1. Classification (NCBI taxonomy): domain Eukaryota; kingdom Viridiplantae; phylum Streptophyta; class Magnoliopsida; order Sapindales; family Rutaceae; genus Atalantia; species Atalantia buxifolia. Next base: position 25,398,918 of record CM059838.1, read on the forward strand.
CTTTACCATCTCAAATAAGGTGTCATTTATATCCATTGGATATATAGTAAGATAGAGTAATAAAAAATTTAACAAATGATTAAATTAACTATCCAATAGGTGGGTATCATGAACACTTGAAGAAAAAAAAAAAGAGGATATTATTTGAGAATTATGGTATTATTTTATTAAAATATTGATTAAAGAAAAAAGGGGGTAATAATCTGGAAATCCTTGAAATTTTATCATGAGTGCGCGTGCATAGGATGTTGAAGCCGTCTAATCTCTAATACTCTTTTCAAAAAATCAAATTTTGCAAATTAAAATTGGCTTTCAAATTTAGAAAAGCTAACTCTTTCCATTATTCCCCATGAAACATTGATATTAAAGGAAGTAAACACCTGTCTTCAAAACTCGTCTTCAATTCACAACGAGCTCATCGAAAAAAAAAAATAAATAAATAAGGGGTGGACAAAGCTCAAATTTATTTTTTTGGACCCTTACCTCCTCCTAGTTTTGAACCCACTACTCGAAAGCCACCACCTCGCAACGAACTCTGAGGCTTATATAAATTCTATTAAATTTGATACTTGATATTTTTGTTTAAAAATTTCTAAAGTAATCTAATTTCAATATAATCCATCATATATCACGTTTACCTTAGTTCTTCTCTTCTGGTTTGCAGCTAAAGTCTACTTAAAGCTCGGTGCTTGCATTATTTTGTTCTTATTGATCAAAGTTGGCGCTAATAAACAGAAAAAAGTAATTAAACGTTCTTGTTCGATCTTGGGATCAAGCCTCCTTGTTTTGCTTATAGCGTACTGAGATCAACTTTGTTAATTGCAGATAAATAGCATGGAAATTTTAGCAGGCATTGCATCAAAGCTTGGAGAATTGTTGGTGGATGCTACCGTAAAACAAGCTCGCTATCTGTTCTGTTTCAACAGCATTGTTAAAGAACTTGAGGATAAAGAAACTAATTTAAGGGAGGCACAACATGGCATCAAACAAAAAGTGGAAAACGAACAACAAATACACCGCGCCATTGACATTGAGAAAGATGTAGAGAAGTGGCTGGCAGATGTAGACCAAGAAATGGACGATGTTCAAAATTTGAAAGCAAAGATAGCTGAAAAGAAGAGTTGTTTTAATGGATGGTGTCCTAATTGGGGTTTCCGTTATTGGATGGGTAGAAAAGCATCAAAGGAGACTCGCAAGTTGTCCGAACTACAAGACCGCGGTAAATTCAGCACAGCTGCCCATCTTAAACCTCTACCATCAGACAAAGAAATCCCTGTTCCAAGATTTTTTTCTTCTTTCGAGACTACAGAATCGGCTTGCAGTCAGATCATTGAAGCACTGAAAAAAGACAGCACGAAGATGGTGGGATTGCATGGTCTTGGTGGTGTAGGAAAGACAACCCTGGCAAAATTTGTGGGCAATAAACTTCGGCAGAAAAAGATTTTTGATATGGTGGGGGTAGCCACTGTATCGCAGGATCCAAACATAATAAATGTTCAAAGTGAGCTGGTAAAGTCGTTAGGTTGGGCATTAACGGAGAAAGGTGAAGAAGATAGAGCAGACCGATTGCGCTTGATGTTCTCTGAGAGTAAAAGCCGCAAGATACTCATAATCCTTGATGATGTCTGGAAAGAGTTCGACTTAGAGACAGTAGGTATTCCCGTCAGTGATAGAGACAATTGCTGCAAAATCCTTCTAACTACTCGCCTGCAGCAAGTTTGTGATCGCATGGGTTGTGACACGCGGATTAAACTAGATGTTCTAGACCAAGCAGAAGGATTGGATTTACTAAGAAAGCATGCTGGCATTGATGTTGTTGATAAAACCTTGACTGATGTTTCAAAACGAGTTGCTGATGAATGTAAGGGGCTGCCTTTAGCCATTAAAGCTGTTGGAAGTGCACTAAGAGGGAGAACCGCTGATGAATGGAATGTAGCACTAGATAAATTACAAAATGCAAAACTCAATAAAATAGAAGGCATTGATAGGGATTCCCAGGATGTTTACGGTTGTCTCAAATTTAGTTATGATTATTTGAATGGTGAGGATTCCAGGTCATGCTTCTTGTTGTGTTCGCTGTTTCCAGAAGATTATAAGATAGATTTGGAAGATTTGCTTGGACATGCAGTGGGGTTGGTTTGGTATCAAGCTGAGTCAATCGAAAAAGCCAGAAGCCTACTGCGTGGAACCATTAAAGGACTCAAAGATTCTTCATTGCTGTTAGACACCGATGATGAAAGATTTGTGAAAATGCATGACGTAGTTCGCGATGTAGCGTTATGGATAGGTGAAATGGAGAAGAAATATTTTACTAGTAAAATTGGCATTGGATTGGTGGAACGGGCAGTGGAAGAAGGCCTAGAACAATACAGAGGAATCTCTTTGGTGGGAAATGAAAAAGAAGAGCTTCCTAGTGGTTTGGTATGCCATAACCTTCATATTTTGCGATTGGAGAATACTGAAAATGACAAGAAATTGCAAGTTCCGGAACATTTTTTCAAAGAGATGCCAGCATTGAAAGTTGTCACTATAATAGGTGGAGATCTTTCACTTAAATCGCTTCAGATCCTCACCAACCTCCAGGTTCTGCAGTTGATTCGATGTGAGGTGAGTGACACGTCTTTCCTTGGAAAGTTGAAGAGACTTCAAATACTTTATCTCGAGGAGTCTCCCATTGAAATTCCAGATGAATTGGGGGATGAACTTAGTAGATTGAAACTTCTGTATATTGATACTTGCTCCATTTCTCCCATTACGATAACTAAATTTCCTCAATTAGAAGAATTTTATGGTCTGATAAAAAATTGGGCGGTTGAAAGGATGAGTTCAGAAGAAAGTTGCGCTAGGTATGCTGAGTCGGACTCCCAACCCGATGGATCCGTTGTATGTCTTCCCAAAGACTTTTCATTTCCGAAATTACAAAGGTATGACATCAGTAAAGTTGACAGCGATGATTATGGAATTATTAGAGGGACAAGGTGCTTATGCATTGAGGATAACCATCCTAAAGCAACACTAGTTATTTTTTCAGCATTATATCCAGAATTGGAAATGCTTTATCTAGATATGGTAAGAGGTTGTCATAATATTGTGCCAAGCATAGATGAAAGGGGATTAAATGAGTTGACTTTGCTTGACGTCGACCGTTGTAAAGATTTAGAATGCATAATGGATGCCTCTAAGTCGCCACATGGAAAGGGTGGGAATCCTGTGATGCTCTCAAGATTAGCAGAGTTATATATGTGGGAATTGCCAGAACTGAAGTGGATATGGAAGGCGCCCGCACAACATGTGAGCCTTCAAACTCTTGCAAAATTGAGTGTTTCAGAGTGCAACAGGTTGACATATATCTTCACGTTGTCACAAGCTCGAAGTTTGGTGCAGCTTAAAACTCTGGAAGTGAGTAATTGCAAGAGACTGGAATGTATCATCGAAATAAGTGCAGTATATGGAAATACAATACTTGCGCTCCCTTTGTTGAGAGAATTAAGATTTGAAGATCTCCCCAAACTCATGAGCTTCTGTTCAGAAAATTATTATTCAACTTGGCCGGCATTGGAAGAGTTAGACCTTAGGAGGTGTCCTAAATTGACCGTCAACAGTACTGAACTTGAAGCCAATTTGCAGTATCTTGAAGAGGTATGTTTGTTTGTGTTTATGTTATTTCTTTTCCTTCAATTTTACTCAAAATGATAGTTTAACAATAAATTTATGATCAGCCATTAATTATTTGGTCCTATGGAGATGATGATGATAGTGGATGTGGTGATGATAATAATAATGCTCAAATATCTTAGGGAAATTTCTTTATTTTAGGGCCTAAAATCATTCTTCAAATGAAAAGTTGTATCTCATTTTGGTTTAGAAAGAATTTTGATGCAAACACTTCTGAAGTGTATATAATATTACTCAAATTCAATTAATTAGCAGATCAACCCATAGAAATTAATAGAATACTAATTTTTCTCAAACAATCTAATGTCACCTTTATATCACTTCACATGATCTCTTATAACTAATTTCATTTAAAAAAAAATTCATTACTTTTTAATTATTTTATTAGTTTACATATGTATTATTATATTTTTGTATGGATTTTGTTTTCTATTTTTATTTTTTGCGGTGTTCATCACTTATCATGTGATAATCCTATCTGCTAATAGATTTTACTTACATCAAGTTATTTATTTGTTTGTTTCAGAACTTAAAAATTATAAATGTGGAAAATTGTTCCCATTTGAGTGACACGATTCCAGCACTGTTGAAGCACGGCTTAAAAAATTGGAAGGATTGTTTGAAGGAGTTATTAATAACTTGGAGTACAAGTGGTATTTCAATAATTTTAACTGCTAAATTATCGCTGAGGGACAAGAAAACAAACTATTCCCATGTTTGAAGGAGTTGGAATTGAATAATCTTCGAGAACTGCAAGTATTATATCATGAAGGTCCCACGCATAATTTTAGACTGCAAAATCTTACCAGATTAACTGTAAAGGGGTGCGCTATGCTGAGACGTCTCTTCTCATCAAAACTTGCTCGAAATCTGTTGCAATTGGAGGAGTTATCTGTTTGGAATTGCTCGGAATTAGAGCAAATCATTGATGAGGATGAGGATAAGGATCATCTCCAACCTGTATGTTTCCCAAAACTCACAAGCATCAGTGTCGGTAATTGCGCCAAACTAAAGCGTCTATTTCATATCAGCGTAGCTCCAAGTCTTCAAAAACTGAAGCGGCTACACATGTCTGCTAATGATGAATTAGAAGAAGTATTCTGGCATAAAGATGGAGCAGACGTCACAGATTACAATGAAATTGTTATGAATGAAATTCGGGACTTCCTATTGTTTGGCTTACCAAACCTCACCAACTTGTGGCCTGCGGGTTATCAGATCTCATTTCCATCTGCAAACAATGTAATTGTTCGTAATTGTCCCAAGCTGCGTGGAAATTCAGAAGGAGATAGATGATTCCAAGAATTCTGGAGCACAGGTCAACTCTTGAGAACTTTAGTTAATTGACTCTGTACATAGTTGGTTCATGGTTTTGTTTGTGATAGTTAATTGATCTATCCTAAAATCAAAATTTCTCTTTTAATATATTTATATGTTATAATTTTCTCTGTTTGTTTTTTTTTTTTTAAAATCATTTTATTCATCATTCGTATTTAATGCCCAATCTATTGGTTGGATATATAGGCGCAGCAAACTACAGACGAGGCAGATGCCAGCCAAGAGAGGGATGCCAATGAAGACGCCAGCGAAGAAAAAGATGGCAGCGAACATCAATGACTTTAAAAATTTCCAAAAATCCAAAAAAAAAAAAAAAGCTTTGTTCAGCGTGTTCAGTTCGCACAAGAAGCTAATAAGCTTTGTTCTATACTTGTTTAATATTTAGTGCGTGCTCAAATTGTGAAGACTAAAGTTTCAAGGCTTTGTTGTATGTATCTCTAAGATTTATTCAACTTGAAAATTCACCTGTTCCGTTTGTGATCATTGTTTCTTCAATTGTTTAAATTTTGACAAAATTGATGGCCTTTTCGATGGGCATTAATTGGGCCAATTTAGTAGTAGAACGCATTTTGTATTGATGAACTTCAAAATGTTCTAGCTTTGTAGACGGCGAAGAAAGTGTGTAATGTTGTGACCGCAATAATTTTTATTTTTTATGTTCGGGACAGTTTTGGATATTTTGGGATTTTAGGAAGTGAGATTAGTGGCTACAAATGTGTGTTCCGCATTCTCTAGTACCGCGTACCTTTTGACAGCCGCGCATTCTTCTTGGCTTTTGGAAACTGGAAACTCATTTTCACAAATAAGACTTTGCTTTTAATATTTATTTTATTGGATTCAGGTGCCGAATTCTTAATTAATTAGTTGTTCCAATCTTGAATATCCATTAATGTTAATGTGGAATGTGCATTTGAAAGGGCATTTTGTAAAATGATTTTACTAAGCTAAGCTATGTTTTTTCTTAATGATATTTAAGTTCCTTTTTTCCATTTTTTTTTCCAAGCAGTTCAATCATTTTTTGTTTCACAAATCATTCAATTATGGATAGAGTTATTTATACTCTAAATATTACTTTGAACATTCCACTACTCATACATAATTTATAGAAAAATTAAGTTTTACTTTATGTACAAATTTTATTTCATAAATTTGATAATATGTCATAAATAGAACAAAAAAAAAAAAGATAAAGAAGAAGATGAAGAAGACAAAGAGATGAAAATAAAAAAATTCTTTTATTTCAAATTTTTTTTTAAAAATTTACATACTTTGGTCAAAAAAATTTCAAAATTGATTTTCTCATTTTTTATCTAAATATTAATTAGATGAACACATGAAGCAACCAAATGAAGCCACACTTGGCTTCATAAATAAGAAATAACTAGCTGCTTGCTTCCTCGAGATCACATGCACGTTTCACTAATTTGCTTCTGTTGCTTCACTTGCCACCTCATGCTTGACGCCTCTTTCTTTTTTGCTTTATTCGTGAATATATATATATATAAGGTTTAAATACAATGGAGGCTACTTCATTTTTCATATTTTTGGAGAAGCCGAAATCAAAAGCAAAACAGAGAGAAGAAAAAGAAATTGGGAGAAAGAAAGAAAAGAAAAGGAAAAGAGAAAAAAAGAAAAGAAGGAAAGAAATAAAAGAAAACAGAGAAGCCAAGAGTGAAGAAAAATAGAAAAATGAAAGAAAAGTAGAAAGCAGACTGAGAAGCCGAGAGTCAAAAAGAAGTTGAAAAGAGAAATTGAGAAGAAACTTCAAGAAAATGAAACTAGGCAATTAGATTAATATTTAGTGAATTAGTGCGCAATAGATATATAAAGTTCGAATAGTTATGTTACAGTTTTCATGATACATATCGGGTTTTATATTAATTATAATAGTTAATTTTTGAACCCTGTGTTTTAGGAGAAATTCATGTTTTCTTGAATGAACCCGAGAGTGAATTAGACTCTGTGAATGAATACTATTATTACTATTATGCATTCTATGAAGCATTTATATTTTATAGTATAATTTAATGTCATGTTATAATTATATGCACACATTTCATATGTTTGATTGAGTCATAAGATGTATTACCAGTCACCATATATGTATTCTTTCTCATCAGCTCTGTACAAGCAGATTGAGAGTTAGGTTACTTTACCTGTATAATGTAGTTAAATTCAACTAGTATTGAGAGATTTTTCCCCCGCTCTACTCGTGCGATGATGATCCTGGTGAGTATTAAGAGTTATTTTCCCTGGGTACTATTTGTTGCAGTTTTGCCATGTATATATGTATGATTTTGTCATACGATTATGTATGAGCTCTAGCATATTACTTTATATATATATATATATATATATATATATATATATATATATATAATTATATTCACTCAGCGAATCGTAAACTCACTATTTTCCTATTTATCTCATTTGTCCTAGGTCTCAGCTGGATTTCATGCAATTCGATTTTTAATCAATTAAGGTTAGGCCATGACATACATTGCTGCATGACTTGCATTTTGAGCACGTTTATGTCCATATGTATATATTTACGATATATGTGTATATAGTGAGATGTAAACTGTACGAAGTTTGAATATGTTTTAAGATGAGACACATATGTTATTATATGTTTATAGTAAAGGCGCGAGGCCATTTTTATATATCCATGAATTAGTTTATGCCATGAGTTTTAAAAATCAAACCGCGTGATTCACCTTGAATCCAACATATGGGTCGGGGGGGTCGTGTCATACATCCATCATGATTTTACAATTTATATCATTCATCCAAAATATCTTTAATTCCCAATAGAAAATTGACAAAATCATAGCAAATTGATCATTTTACTCTTAAAAGTCAATTTAACATAAAAAAGACAAAGGAAAATTATCAACCACGTACTTTTAGTTTACCCTGTTATTGAAAACACTAAAAGTTTGAATTTATTTAATTTTTTACTCTAGATTTATAATTGATATCAACTACCCACCAAAATGTTAACACTGTTAGAATATTTTATAGAATTTTAATAAAAGTCATTTTATCCTTGGATTCAAGGGCATTTTTCAGTTTGCACCATAAATAATAAAATAAAATCATGCTTTTTATAACTATTAAATTGAATTTGAGGATTGGATTGATTGGGTGCTTATCAATTAGGGTTTAGAGTAATTAGTGGATTTAGGTTGATTATGTGAATTTGTGAAGATAAATTTAGAAAATAAATTAGAATTTTTTAATTAAGAAAAAATGGAGTTTTAAGTACATTTAATTGAATATTGGTTATTAAAAAATGGTTTTTTATTTTGATATTGAAAACTATTATTTTATTTTTTATTTAGCATATTAAATGTTTAAATTATCCTTGTGACGTCATTAATTATAAATGGCAGTTCACATTTTGGTGGATAGCTGACAAATTATAAACTCAAGCTGGAAAATTAAATAAATTCAGATTTTGTAGTAATTTTTATAGCATGGAAACTAAAGCTGGATAACTGATAATTTCTCTTTTATTTTTTATTCAGCACGTTGAATGTCTAAATTATCTTTGTGGCACCATTACTTTTTTAGTGAAAGCTAAAGATTTGGTGGATGAATAACGCAACTTGGAAGTGTTGTATTTTTATACAATTCAAGGGTGGGCAGATGATAAATTCCCAAGTTCATAAGTTCATAAAAATAGTTTTAACCATTTTACTATCTTTTTTTTCTTTGAATAGCTTTACAAATGAACACAATCATAAACATTACGTTTGGCACTTATGTTATTTTCTCCGAATTTGCTCATCAATTCAAAGTGTTATCGCACAAGTTACTTGTAATAAGATATAAATGCAACACCAAGTAATAAAAGAGATGAATAATTGAACAAAAAAATTGAGATCATTTCCTTCGTTTATGTTGAGGTTTCAAGCCATCACCAACAGGAAACCAATGTTGAGGTTTCAAGCCATCACCAACAGGAAACCAAACGGTTATATCAAACGGTTATATCAAAGAACAAGCTTAATAACAAAACTAGAAAAATTGAACAAAAATAGGGTGAACACAATGGGATTTTGAAGAAAAAATGAGCACACCTTTCTTGATAAAAGACACAGTACAAGATCAACGGATACAGAGAAAATGAATGCTAATGAACAAGTCGATAATCCAAAGATTTGAACAAGAAATGAAAGAGTACAAGTCACACCAATCAGGCTAACAAATCAGTCTTTTAATGCAACTCTAGGTTTGTTATGAAGGTTAAAAAAAAAAAAACAAACTTATCTAACCTGCCTGCCACGTCAGCACCTTTTTCACTTTAAGTCCTTTGACCGGGTTCTATTTTCATATGGACTCAATAACTTCAGTTGTTTTGAAAATAGATCCCAAAAATTGCATTTTACCCTATTCAACAATTTATATATTATTTGAGACGAAATTATCTCTTGTGGAAAGTTTTGGAACTTTTTATAAAGTCAAATTTGGGATAAATGCCAAAACATAAGTGTAAAGATTCATAACAGATAGAGAAGGAAAGTTTTTAAATAACTGGAATCTTATTGAATAAAATCTGAATAACAAAATTAAGATTTTATATGACCTCTTTTATATTATCCATAAATAATGTGAATTTACCAAAGTAGGTAAAGATGAGTTATTATTATATATAAAATTCTACTAATTAAAATAAGGAAAACAAAGCAAACAATACCTAAAACCAATGTCTAGAAAAAAAAAGAATAAAAATCTTTAAAATAATAGGAAGAATAGGAAAATAACTAAAACTTGCAAAATGACCATGAATAAAATGAATTTCCAACCAAACTATTGGGCCATATGGAAAAAGCAGTAGTATGTTAGATTCATCTTGGCTCCTATAACCATCCTTAGTATTTTATAAGCTCTATAGGGCTCCTTTTATAGGGAAAATGGCTACTGGGCTAATTAATCTTGAGATAACTTTTAAGTATGAGTTAGGTTCATAGACCTCTATATGATATCAAAGCCAAACTCATGCACGAATAGGTGTGCATTATCTTACCATGAGACAAGAACCAAGCAAAAAAACTGTCCTACACATAACAAAAGGTGGTAGGAAAATTATCCCACTTCGACTGAGACAATTACTATGTTAATAATATAGGCTTGAGGCAACTTATTATACTATTGTTTGAACTCGCCTCATGGATGAAATCAATTTGTGGCTTTGTGCACCACTTATGTCTTTGCGTTTAAATGTAGACCTTATATATCAATATTCATTATGATCAACTTAGTTTTATCACTTTATGTATCTATTTTGTACCGTTATTTTGAATCTCAAATGTTGTATTAAACAACATAAAATATGATAAAGTTCTCTATGCTCATGTCAAAATCTACACAAAATTACAGTTCTTTCAGTTAGCACCATTAGCCTAAATTGTTTGGTTTACTATAGAAGCATGCCTATTATTTTGAGATTGTATCAATAATATTTCTTTCTTGTCCAAAATTTGTCAACAAAACGTCCACGTGAGGGTAGGGCTAATATAGTGATTGTAGCTATATATGCCAGCATTATTTTTAGTTTGCTTTTTTATTAGAACTTTATTATTGTTTCTCCTTAACATTTTTTAGAGTAACTGAAATGATATGCCCCTAACTCTCAAGGTGAGTCTATCTAGTTTTATCAAGCTAGACTGATAACAAGCACTCCCAAAATAAATTGATATATAACCAACTCCATTTATCAACCTTTTCAACTATAACATTGGATATTACCCAAGATATCTCTAAACTATCAAAAGATTATCATATAGCAAATGTTATCATACACCAGTCTATTCTTAATCAAAATGCATGTATACATACATACATACATACATACATACATACATACATACATATACATATATATATATATATATATATATATATATACATATATACATATATATATGTATAGTCCTTCTTTAGGGCGGGTGACCTCATTTTTTTTTATGTAGACACACTTTAAAACTGCGAGGTTTAAGAGAGCTAGTTTTTAACTCTTTTAAACCACACATTTTAAAAGGGTGTCTCCATTAAAAAACAATGCTGGCGTCCGCATCTGAGAATGATTGTGTGTGTTTGTGTGTGTGTGTGTGTGTGTGTGTGTAATGAGATGAATCAAAATGCCCTAACAAAATCACCAATATCTTTTGAAATACTAACTAGGCAACCCAGGAGACGGGTAAATTGAGATTTTAAAACTTAAGCTAAACAAATCGCACAATAATTTAATCTAATGCCTTAATGGAATAAAAAATAATAAATTCAATAAAGCACAATAATAAAAGAGTAAGGAGAGAGATAGCAAACACAATGATTTTTACGTGGTTCGGCAATCCCCGCCTACTCTACGCCTCCAAGCTTACTCGGCTTGAGGATTTCACTATCTAAGCCTTCAAAGGCTTCAAATGCTTACAATTGACTTCCAAGGTGTCAATAAATTTTTATAATAAAGAGATTATCTCCCCAATTTCTTCACCCCAAGTGTTTCTCACACTTGTACACTATAATTTGATGAGAAATGAAAATTATAACAAAAAACTCTCTTTTATAGTGAATATACAAATGATAACTCAATGAAGATTTAATCTATGATGATTTTTGAATTTGAAGCTCAATATATGTTGTGTGCACTTGTTTATGCTTGCAAAGATTACCAAAAATGAATTGGATTTGAGTTTATATAGTTTGAACTCAAAAACTAGCCGTTATGCACATTTTGGTGATAACCGGCTTACCGTTTATGGAATCCGGTTAGCCGCTTTATGTTACCGTTACAGTCAAAATTTGAATTTCTGAACATCTAGTATGCTGCTTATGAAATCCGGATAGTCGTTTATGTTCCGGAAGCTTACTGCCCTAATCTAGTCTACTGCTTGTTTGTTAGATCCAGAGCCTTATTTCTTTGCTACGGTGGATCTTTATAGTGAACTATTTTTTAAAATTATAATTTGACCTCAAAACTTTCCATAACTGTATTATGGCCCAAACGTTATAAATTTTGTAAATAAGTCTAATTTCAGAATTTTTAAATAATGCTTGCTATTTCTAAAATTTTTTAAAATTATGATATGGCCCAAAATGCTATGAAACTTTTCAAATAAGTCATTCTACAAAATTTCAAGCAATACTTGTTGATTTCAAAGTTTTCAAAACTCTTTCAATAAGATCATAAACTTGAAAAACAACTAATTTCATAAAATCAATTTTCCATCAATTTTCCATCCGGTATGCTGCTTATGAAATTCGAATAGTCGTTTATGTTTAAACTTATCGTCCAAATTCTCTTCATCGCTTGTCGTGAATCCGGTTAATCCGCTTGCTACAGTGATTTCTATAGTGAATTATTTTTTAAAATTATAGTTTGACCTCAAAACTTTCCATAACTATATTATGACCCAAACGTTGTAAATTTTGTAAATAAGTCCAATTTCAGAATTTTTAAATAATGCTTGCTATTTCTAAAATTTTTAAAAATTATTAAATGGCCCAAAATGCTATGAAACTTTTCAAATAAGTCATTCTCCAAAATTTCAAGCAATACTTGTTGATTTTAAAGTTTTCAAAACTCTTTCAATAAGACCATAAACTTGAAAAACAACTAATTTCATAAAATCAATTTTTCATTAAATATAGAACCTTTATAATGTGAAAATAATGATTTATTTAAAATGTATAAAAAATAATGAGCTTTTAAAAACTTAATCATTCTTAATTTTGTTTGTTATCATCAAAATCAACATTATGGATACATAAATATTAACAATCTCCCTCTTTTTTATGATGACTAACTTTTCATATATTTAAAGAATGATTGCACAAATTGCTCCCCCTAAATGTAAGCTCTCCTTACAATGATTGCACAAATTACTCCCCCTAAATGTAAGCTCTCCTTACAATTTGAGCTTAAAAAATTGATCATTCTTAATCTTGTTTGTTATCATCAAAATCAACATTATGGAAACATATATGTTAACATCTTTTAGCACCATCACATGACCAAAATTCAAAATATCTACCATTGCTGGGTCGATTGGTGTACCTGCAACCTGTTGTAGGAGAGAAAAAATATAATAACACGAGATGAATATAAAACTCAATGAAATCAGTAAGTGGATAGCAGTTTTTTAAAATAACTTACTGTCAAATAATTATATCATTTATATATTTAACTTTATTAGACTATATGTAAGAAACATGAATAATTTATTTAACATTAAAATTGAATAACTAAAATTAAAATTGATACATAAAGAAGTACGTAATAATCATAAAAATCATTTCACAAAATAAAATACATGAATCTAAAACTATCGCTAAATAAGTACCCAGGGGAATGATCTTGTTGTACCCGGAGCTTATACGGGCAGTGCAATGACATACTATATAGGTACGTACCGTCATGCTCGGAGCTATTACAGGTAGACCAATGACATACCATCTCATAAATTTCATCATATCTCCCTATACTACATGCATAAAATAGTCCCCAAAGGACAAAGACGCCCAAGCACGTGGCTTAAAGCCTCTGTGTTTACTCAGATGAGCCCCAAAGGCCTGTATCTTAGTTGTATCCCTGTTTTCATTTGTATAAGCCACCAAAAGGAAAAAAAAAAAAAAAGGCCCAAACACACAACCCAAAGCCTCTATGTGTGTTCAAACGGGCCCCAAAAACTTATCATCTCATTTGTATCATTGTAATTGGAGAAGAAGGGTACTATCTCATGATTTTACAAACAACCTTTTATACACATACAAATAAACATATAATCATACTTTAATACTTACATCCATAAAATATTAACTATAAATTATCATAACATAACTTTAAAAAAATTATTTTGCCTCCACTAAAACATTTCAAATAAGTCATTCTCCAAAATTTCAAACAATACTTGTTGATTTTAAATATTTCAAAATTCTTTCAATTAAACCATAAACTTGAAAAACAACAAATTTCATAAAATCATTTTTCCATTAGATATAAAACGTTTATAATGTGAAAATAATGATTTATTTAAAATGTAAGAAAAATAATTTAAGCTTTCAAAAACTTAATCATTCTTAATTTTGTTTGTTATCATCAAAATCAACATTATGTTAACATAAATGTTAACACTATTTATACTTTAAAATATACTTTAAGCATCCTTATTTTCATAAAACTCCATGAAAAATTGTTAGATTTGCAAATATAGGTTTTACTCTATAAAACCCATCAAAATGCCAAACTATTCTTAATATTTTTTTCGTCTCTCATCTTCATCCTTCACCCATTTTTTTGTATCTCGAAAACTCTTAACAGCAAAGGAAAAAAAAAATCTCACTATAAATTTATGATTCTTTTGTGTTAACTTGCTAGAATTCTTTCGTATTAGCCAAAAATACTTACAAGAAAAATTCATTTTCTTCAATCAATAGTATTTTTATATATGTGTGGTTCCCATTTTATCTATGTTTCATTGAGATTAAAAATTTAAGGGGAAATAAACGGTTAATTGAATGGTATGTTCGTGGCAGTTTGTACGTTCAATTGTCATTTCTTTCATCAGAAAAAGATTATTTTGAATTGAGGAATCGTAATCTTGATAGATTGCGTTCAAACAGCCAAATTATGAAATCAAGAAGAAGACAGCTTGCTTTTCGCTTGTGATTCAATAATTTGTTTTTGACGGTGATAACAATCCAGCAAAAAGTTAATGTATTCGCCGACAAGATGAAATTGACAACTCACTGTCACCATACGCAGCGCCACGTTAGGATTAGCGCGGCTCAAGCCCTTTAATTTTTTAAAATTTATAAATTTAATTTAATATTTATCTCATTTACCATAAAATTTTTTATTAAAATTTAAAAATAATTAAAATATTAAGTATTTATCTTTAATTTTGAATCTATAAAAAATTATTATTTTAAAATTCATTCTACGCTAACTCTTCCCACATAAAAAAATAAAAATTATTTTATCTTATTGAATTTATCAAAATGATTTTTCTTCAATGAATTTTATGATACTTACAATTTAATTTGATGTTTATATTACATAGGTAGGTTCTATTAATAAATTTTTAAAATTGAAAGAGATTGATAGGCTAACAAGAAAAATAATTGATACTAAAAAAGATAAATTATATTTATTAATTTATTTATTGATGATATTAACATTGATTTTACTAGATGCCATGACTACAGTAGTAAAAATTATTCTTAAATATGAATTTTGTGAAAAATTGTCTGTGAAATCAGATTAGAGATTAATAATTGAGTAATATTATTATTGTACATATAAAAAAAGGTTTATTTTATATCCTTAATGATAAGTTTATTTTTTAATGATTTTAACATATAAAAACACATCGAGATCAATTATAAATATATTGAATATGTTAATAAATTTTTATTTTTAATATTTAATATTTATTAATTTTTTAAATTATATTATTATTTAAATTTAACTCCGCTAAGTTAAATTTCTGACTGTCACCTTTTTTTTTTTTTTTTAAGTAACCCATTTTCATTTTATTGCAATCCAAAACAGTAGATTAGTAGTCTACTGTTTTCACTTTATTGCAGTCCAAAATGGTAAGTCCGTATAAGCCTCCAAAATGTCCTTTGCTTCACTTAAATTGTTTATTTTTATTTTTATAATATATATATATATATATTCATTATTAAATAAAAATATTTTAAATTATTAAATTATGAGATAAGATTAAAAATAAATAAATTACTCACTTTAATACACTATATTTTACCATGTAATATGTTAAAATATGTATTTTTTTATTTTTTATTTTTTTTAACTTAATAATTTTAAAGATCACTCATCAGAATATTACAATAAATATATGTATTTTTCTTTGTGTGTTATGAAATCTGCTGGAATTTTTCTTATAGTTTATGTAAGTTACATTCATTACAAATTGATATTTGTCTTTATTATAAACTAGTCTAAAAGGAACTCTCTGCGCAACTTTCTTGCAATAGTCTCAGAGAAGCTTAGTAGTATGAAGTCTTCTTCTTTTAACACAAATGTTAGCATGAGATTTTTGATATATTTCTAAAATCAAAATAAGATGCATAGAGAACGATAATTTTATTTCATAATTGAAATTTTTGCCAAGAAAGTTTGAAAATGAGAGTGGTGAGAGATGAGAATATTGATGATGGGGTGTGCTTTGGATGGAAAAATAAATTGGAAATATATATAGACATATTAAAAGAAAAAAATTTAATTTATGTCTCAAGAAAAATAAGAAATTATAAATATAGGTGTTAAAATGTATTCAGAATTTATAAATTTTTATAAATATGATAATAATTAGACCCTTATAAAAGTATAGTAAAAAGTTTAAAATTTTTTAATAAATGTAGAAACGATGGACGAAGAAATCATTCAGCAGTTCAGAATTAACAATCAAAGATATAAGGACTTGATTGAAGAAATGGTGAAAAATAAAAGGACATTAGGTCTCACTAATATTAAGGTTAACAAACCCCAATGTTAATGGTAAAAAATAAAATGACACTGGGTTACTATCAATTTCTACAATGTAGGTTCATAGCCGGGGAAGTAATTAGGCACAAACAAATATCACGGTAGACTAGGATGAGAAATAACCATTTTATCCCGTAATTTTATGTTTATGGCCTCTAAAAATTTTCATCTCTCTCACTTCTGGAAGCCGTGCTTTGTGGCACATGCACAATACTTGGTTGCTTCTTATTGAGCGTTTTAGAATTGCAACGACATGGTGCTCTTTGATAATTCAAAAATCCAATATAATTTATAGAGAATTACATAATTGTGGTACGTGAAAATTTGCTGATCCAATGAGGGGCCGAAATTGTTATACATGTGATTAAGTTATATATGTATAGTTAAGTAATTAGCAAGGACTAGTTGGGGGTATTTGTGTCCATAGATACTTACAGTTGGGTATTGACATTATATTGTGGGTCTGTAAGTGTAATCGTAGATCTGACCATTCAAATTAAAAAATGGGGGTCCCGCTAACTTACAGAGTTAGAAATTATCACATATCCAAATCTGGTCCATGCGAGCATTTTATCATAAATTAAAAGGATACACGAGGACTTGATTGAAGAAATGAGCGGATATTTGAATGAAAGACAATTGACAATTATTAATGTATTGTGAATGTAATAGAAATAAGCTGTAAGTGAGCGGGACCCTTCACTTTATTGCAATCCAAAATGGTCGGTCGGTAGACGCCTCCAAAATGTCCTTTGCTTCACTTAAATTGTTTAGTTTTTAAAAAGATTATATATATATATATGTGTGTGTATTTCTTTTGTGTGTTATGAAATTTGTTGAGATTTTAAATAAAAATATTTATAATATAATTTAGAGATATGTTGAACATGAATTATAAAATATATCCAAAATTTGTGTAGAGAAATCTACCTTCATCTAAAAAGAATGAATTTAATAAGAATGAATTTAATAAGAATGAGATTTAAATTCATTCTAAAAAATATATATATAAAAAAGTAAAAATCTTATATTTAATTAAATTCACCCTCTCAACAACTCGAAAGATACCCCAAATACAAGCAGTTGGAAAAAATTTTCCTGCCATTAAAAATCTTTAATTCATTCAAAAAAGTAAAAATCTTTACTTTCTATTATTTAATTTAATAATAGAAAGTATTGTTAGACACAACTTAAGTAGTTTTTAATTGTAATTAAATTACTTTTAGTATATGATTTATTTTCTTATATATTAATGAATTTTTCAGTAAGTTTTATACTTTTAGATAAAATAATATTTTGGACTCGGAAAAAATTTAGCCCACCCAAAAAAAAATTTCTAACTTCGCCTCTGATTATAACACACACACACACACACACACACACACACACATATATATATATATATATATATATATTTCTCTTTGTGTGTTATGAAATCTATTGAGATTTTAAATAAAAATATTTATATTATAGTTTAGAGATAAGTTGAACATTAATTTTGAAATATATCTCAAATTTGTGGAGAAAAATCTACTTTCATTTAAAAAAAAGAGTCTAATAAGAATGAGATTTAAATTCATTAGGAAGAGAAATATATAATAAGAAAAATAAAAATCTTATATTTAATTAAACTCACTCTCAACAACCCGAAAGATACACAAATACAAGCAGCTAGACACAAAGCTTCTTTTCAAAATTTTTTTAATTCTAAATAAGTTTTACTAAGTTACCCCTCATCATAAAAAAAAAAAAAAATTACCCCTCATCATAGGTGATAAAGGTATATGTATCATTTCACTTTCACCCTTTCAGTCCTCACTGGTATAGAATTTAAAAAATAATAATAATAAATAAAAGCGAAGCCACGAAGTCAAAAGCAACTTGTGAAACATGACTCGGACCTTTCAACCAAAGTTCAATCATTTTTCATGCGCTTGAAGTCACCAGATCTGTCATCTGTGGACTAACTGCTCTCATTTCTTTTCTTGAAGTCACCAGATCTGCCATCTGTGAACTAGCTGCTATCATTTCGGTGTGTTACTTTTGCTTCCTATATCACTTACTGTTATTATTTTAATTTTCTTTTCTAAGAATGAAAGATTTGACTGAGAACAAGGACTTATATACGATGTTAATCAGTTAGATATATGCTATGCTGTTTAGATCTGATGTTTATTTATATTGCTGGATGCAGCTTTTAATTTTCTCCGAACTTGTGCGACTCTCTTAACTGGAGTTTTCAGGAGTAATTGAGGATCTATAAAGAAGAAGGTATGAGATATTATTGTTTCACCGGCTCTTAACTTGATGTTTGTTTTATGCCAATTTTGAACGTTGGATTAAAAACATACAGATAAAATGGTCGAGAATTTTAAGTTCTAAGTCTTTTAATGCATTTTTTTATTACATTAATTTTCATTATATTATTTTTTTTCCATTTATTTGTATTAACTCTTAAGTCAAAGATGGTTGATTAATAGGAATCACCCCTAAGTCATTACTGTTGACCATACTTTAAAAATAAAATCAATTTTTCCTACCGATCTACCTACTGGCCGTCTGGCCCCTTAGCCTTTCAATCTCAATTCTCAAGTCCAACGTAAGTCCCCTTTGCTCTCCTGCGATTTCAAATTGATCCATTTATTCCCCCAAACGCACTATTAATGCATCTTTTGAAATTTCATTTGTACAACAACAATAAAAATTAAAATGGCGCCGTTCATGCTCCTCTATTTTCCTCATGAAACCCAGTTGGCCAATTTTTTAAACAAAATCTTTATTAAAAAAAATTGATAAATTTATGATTACTAATATCCCTCTTTTAAAATTGACATATAAGCTTATTTTGCAGATTATCTTCATATAAACTATACAAACCTCAAATTATCCTTATACAAATTATTTAATTTACCCTAACTTTTGCCACCCCAAATAAGGTGTCATTTATATCTATTGGATATATAATAAGATAGCGTAATAAATAATTTAACAAATGATTAAATTAATTATCCAATAGGTCCGTATCACGAACACTTGAAAAAAAAAATATTTGAATATTATTTAAGAATTATGGTATTATTTTATTAGAATATTGATTAAAGAAAAAAGGGGTAATAATCTTGAGACCCTTCAAATTTTATCATGAGTGCACGTGCATAGGATGTTGAAGTCTTGAAGTCTTCTAATACTCTTTTTCAGTTTTCATAACTCTTGCCACATTCCCCCATGAAACTACCTGTCTTCGCTCGCAATTCACAACGAGCTCATTTAAAAATTAAAAAAAAAAAAAGTGAGCAAGGGATGGACAAAGCTCAAATTTATTTTTTTGGGACCCTTGCCTCCTCCAAGTTTTGAACCCACTACTTGAAAACATTAGGCTCCATGGAGCATAACGAACTCTGAGGCTTATATAAATTCTATTAAATTTGATGATTGACATTTTTTGTTTAAAAATTTCTAAAGAAATCTAATTTCAATATAATCCACCATATATCACGTTTACCTAAGTTCTTCTCCTCTGTTTTGCAGCTAAAGTCTACTTAAAACTTGGTGCTTGCATTATTTTGTTCTTATTGATCAAAGTTGGCGCTAATAAACAAAAAAAAAAAAGTAATTAAACGTTCTCGTTCGATCTTGTGATCAAGCTTCCTTGTTTTGCTTATAGCGTACTGAGATCAACTTTGTTAATTGCAGATAAATAGCATGGAAATTTTATCAGGTATTGCATCAAAGCTTGGAGAATTATTGGTGGATGCTACCGTAAAACAAGCTCGCTATCTGTTCTGTTTCAACAGCATTGTTAAAGAACTTGAGGATAAAGAAACTAAGTTGAAAGAGGCACAAGATGGCATCAATGAAAGAGTAGAAGAAGAACGACAAAAACACCGCGCTGTAGTAGTCGAGAAAGATGTCGAGACATGGCTGGAGGATATAGACAAAGAAATGGACGATGTTAGAAATTTGAAAGCAAAGATAAATGAAAAGAAGAGTTGTCTTAATGGATGGTGTGCTAATTGGGGTTGCCGATATTGGCTGGGTAGAAAAGCATCAAAAAAGACTAGCAAGCTGTCCGATCTGCTGCAAGACGGCAGCAAATTCAGCACAGTTGCCCGTCCTAAACCTCTTCCATCGGACAAAGAATTGCCTATACCAAGACATTTTATGCCTTTCGGGACTACAGAATCAGCTTGCAATCAGATCATTAAAGCACTGAAAGGAGACAACACGAAGATAGTGGGATTGTATGGGATTGGTGGTGTCGGAAAGACGACTTTGACGAACTTTGTGGGCAATCAACTTCGGGAAGAAAATGTTTTCGATGAGGTGGGGATAGCCACTGTATCTCAGGATCAAAACATAATAAATGTTCAAAGTGAGCTAGTAAAGTCGTTGGGTTGGGAATTAACGGAGAAATATGAAAAAGATAGAGCACGCCGATTGCGCATGATGTTCTCTGAGAGTAAGAGCCCCAAGATGCTCATAATTCTTGATGATGTCTGGAATGAACTCGACTTGGAAAAAGTAGGTATTCCCGTTGGTGATAGAGAAAATTGTTGCAAAATCCTTCTAACCACTCGCCTGCAGCCAGTTTGTGATCGTATGGGTTGTGACACGCAGATCCAACTAGGTGTTCTAAAGCAAGATGAAGGATTGGATTTACTAAGAAAGCATGCTGGCATTGATGTTGCTGATAAAACCTTGACTGATGTTTCAAAACGAGTTGCTGATGAATGTAAGGGGCTGCCTTTAGCTATTAAAGCTGTTGGAAGTGCACTAAGAGGAAGAACTGCTGATGAATGGAATGTAGCACTAGATAAACTACAAAATGCAAAACTCGATAAGATAGAAGGTATTGATAAGGATTCCCAAGACGTTTACGGTTGTCTCAAATTTAGTTATGATTATTTGAATGGTGAGGATTCCAGGTCATGCTTCTTGTTGTGTTCGCTGTTTCCAGAAGATTATGAGATAGATTTTGAGGATTTGCTTGGATATGCAGTTGGGTTGGTTTGGTATCAAGCTGAGTCAATCGAAAAAGCCAGAAGCCTACTGCGTGGAACGATTAAAGGACTCAAAGATTCTTCATTGCTGTTAGACACTGATGACGACGGATTTGTGAGAATGCATGACGTAGTTCGCGATGTAGCCTTATGGATAGGCTCAGTGGAGAAGAAATATTTTACTAGTAAAATTGGCATTGGATTGGTGGAACGGGCAGTGGAAGAAGGCCTAAACCAATACAGAGGAATCTCTTTGGTGGGAAATGAAAAAGAAGAGCTTCCTCGTGGTTTGGTATGCCATAACCTTCATATTTTGCGATTGGAGAATACTGAAAATGACAAGAAATTGCAAGTTCCGGAACATTTTTTAAAAGAGATGACAGCATTGAAAGTTGTCACTATAATAGGTGGAGTTCTTTCACTTAAATCGCTTCAGATCCTCACCAACCTCCAGGTTCTGCAGTTGATTCAATGTGAGGTGAGTGACGCGTCTTTCCTTGGAAAGTTGAAGAGACTTCAAATACTTTATCTCAAGAATTCTCCCATTGAAATTCCAGATGAATTGGGGGATGAACTTAGTAGATTGAAACTTCTGTATATTGATACTTGCTCCATTTCTCCCATTACGATAAATAAATTTCCTCAATTAGAAGAATTTTATGGTCTGATAAAAAATTGGGCGGTTGAAGGGATGAGTTCAGAAGAAAGTTACGCTAGGTGTGCTGAGTCGGACTCCCAACCCGACGGATCAGTTGTATGTCTTCCAAAAGACTTTTCATTGCCGAAATTACAAAGGTATGACATCAATAAAGTTGACAGCGCCGATGATTGTGTACTTTATAGAGGGACAAGGAGCTTATACATTCTGAATAACCATCCTAAAGCAACGCTAGTTATTTTTTCAGCATTGTATCCAGAATTGGAAAAGCTTTATCTAAATAGGGTAAGAGGTTGTCATAATATTGTGCCAAGCATAGATGAAAGGGGCTTAAATGAGTTGACTTGTCTTTATGTCGAGAATTGTGAAGATTTAGAATGCATAATGGATGCCTCTAAGTCGCCGCATGGAAAAAGTGGGAATCCTGTGATGCTCCCAAGATTAGCAGAGTTATCTATGTGGGAATTGCCAGAACTGAAGTGGATATGGAAGGCGCCCGCCCAACATGTGATCAGCCTCCAATCTCTTACAGAATTAAGTGTGTCACGGTGCAACAATTTGACATATATCTTCACGTTGTCACAAGCCCAAAGTTTGGAGCAGCTTAAAAGTCTCAATGTAAATGGATGCAAGAGACTGGAATGTATTGTCGAAGCAAAGTTTGATCACAATGAAGGGGAAATAAGTGTCCGAGACGGAAATACGATGCTCGCCCTCCCTTTGTTGAGAAGATTAACACTTGACGATCTCCCAGAATTTAAGAGATTCTGTTCAGAAAATTATTGTTCAATTTGGCCAGCATTGGAAGAGTTAGACCTTAGGCACTGTCCCAACTTGACCGTCAACAATACTGAACTTGAAGCCAATTTGCAGTATCTTGAAGAGGTATGTTTGTTTGTGTTTATGTTATTCTTTCCTTCAATTTTACTCAAAATGATAGTTTAACAATAAATTTATGATCAGCCATTAATTATTTGGTCCTACGGAGATGATGATGATAGTGGATGTGGTGATGATAATAATAATGATAAAAAATCTTAGGGAAATTCCTTTATTTTAGGGCCTACAATCATTCTTTAAATGAAAGTCATATCTCATTTTGTTTTAGAAAGAATTTTGATGCAAACACTTCTGAAGTGTATATAATATTACTCAAATTCAATTAATTAGCAGATCAACCCATAGAAATTAATAGAATACTAATTTTTCTCAAACAATCTAATATCACCTTTATATCACTTCACATGATCTCTTATAACTAATTTCATTTAAAAAAAATCATTACTTTTTAATTATTTTATTAGTTTACATATGTATTATTATATTTTTGTATGGATTTTGTTTTATATTTTTATTTTTTACGGTGTTCATCACTTATCATGTGATAATCCTATCTGCTAATAGATTTTACTTACATCAAGTTATTTATTTATTTGTTTCAGAACTTAAAAATTCTACATGTGGAAAATTTTTCCCATTTGAGTGACACGATTCCAGCACTGTTGAAGCACGGCTTAAAAAATTTGGAAGGATTGTATATTATTGAACTTGGAGTACAGGTGGTATTTCAATTGGAAGCTATTATCGCTGAGGGACAAGAAAACAAACTATTCCCATGTTTGAAGACATTGTACTTGAATAATCTTCGAGAACTTCAAGTATTAT
This sequence comes from Atalantia buxifolia, assembly GCA_030444775.1. Lineage (NCBI taxonomy): Eukaryota > Viridiplantae > Streptophyta > Magnoliopsida > Sapindales > Rutaceae > Atalantia > Atalantia buxifolia. The sequence goes on from CM059838.1 coordinate 25,422,775, forward strand.
TATATCATGAAGGTCCCACGCATAATTTTAGCCTGCAAAATCTTACCGAATTAACTGTAGGGGGGTGCACTATGCTGAGACGTCTCCTCTCATCAACACTTGCTCGAAATCTGTTGCAATTGGAGGTGTTACAAATTTGGAGTTGTTCGGAATTAGAGCAAATCATTGATGAGGATGAGGATGAGGATCATCTCCAACCTGTATGTTTCCCAAAACTCAGAAGGATCTGTGTCCGTGATTGCCCCAAACCAAAGCGTCTATTTCATATCAGCGTAGCTCCTAGTCTTCAAAAACTGAAGTACCTATCCATAAGAGCTAATGATGAATTAGAAGAAGTATTCTGGCATAAAGATGGAGCAGACGTCATGGATTACGATGAAATTGTTATGAATGAACTTTTGGAGTTGGAACTGAGAGATTTACCAAACCTCACCAACTTTTGGCCGGCGGGTTATCAGACCCCAATTCCATCTGCCCCCGATGCAGTTGTTGTTCATAATTGTCCCAAGCTTCATCATGCAAATTCAGAAGGAGAGAGATGATTCCAAGAATTCTGGAGCAGAGGTCAACTCTTGAGAACTTTAGTTAATTGACTCTATACATAGTTGGTTCATGTTTTCGTTTGTGATAGCTAATTGATCTATCCTAAAATCGAAATTTCTCTTTTAATATATTTATATGCTATAATTTTTTCTGTTTGTTTTTTTTTTAAAATCATTTTATTCATCATTCGTATTTAATGCCCAATCTATTGGTTGGATATATAGGCGCAGCAAACTACAGACGAGGCAGATGCCAGCCAAGAGAGGGATGCCAATGAAGACGCCAGCGAAGAAAAAGATGGCAGCGAACATAAAGTGCGTGCTCAAATCCAAAAAAATTCCAAAAATCCAAAAAAAAAAAACACACACACACACACATTTAAAAAATTCCAAAAATCCAAAAAAAAAAAACACACACACACACACACATTTCAGCGTGTTCAGTTCGCACAAGAAGCTAATAAGCTTTGTTCTATACTTGTTTAATATTTAGTGCGTGCTCAAATTGTGAAGACTAAAGTTTCAAGGCTTTGTTGTATGTATCTCTAAGATTTATTCAACTTGAAAATTCACCTGTTCCGTTTGTGATCATTGTTTCTTCAATTGTTGAAATTTTGACAAAATTGATGGCTAAATTGATGGCCTTTTCTATGGGCATTAATTGGGCCAATTTAGTAGTAGCACGCGTTTTGTATTGATGAACTTCAAAATGTTCTAGCTTTGTAGACGGCGAAGAAAGTGTGTGGTGACCGCAATAATTTTTTTTTTTTAAGTTTGCGAGAGTATTTGATATTTTGGGATTTTAGGAAGTGAGATTTCATTAACTCATAAATAAGTAAGTAGCTATAAATGTGTGTTCCGCAGTCTCTAGTACCCCGCACCTTTTGATAGCCACGCATTCTTCTTGGCTTGTGGAAACTGGAAACTCATTTTCACAAATAAGACTTTGCTTTTAATATTTATTTTATTGGGAGAATAGGGTGCTTGCCTTGGAGCCCAACCCATCAAGAAATATTAGTGATTTTTTTAATTATTTAGTGTAATGGAAACCAATTTTCTTTTCAAATTCTAAATCTTTTGTATTTACATAAAAAAAATTATTATCTCTATTAAATGGCACCCACAGACTAATTAGTGAATATATAATGACACAACTGAAAATCATGGATAGTTTTAGAATATTGAACAAGGTTACTATTTATATATAGATAATTGTTCCAGACATAAGACATGTAATTTTTTTTTAATTTGTCAAATTAATAAATAGATAAATAAGAATTGAGGTGCCGAATTCTTAATTAATTAGTTGTTCCAATCTTGAATATCCATTAATGTTAATGTCGAATGTGCATTTGAAAGGGCATTTTGTAAAATGATTTTACTAAGCTAAGCTACGTTTTTTTTAATGATATTTAAGTTCCTTTTTTCTATTTTTTTTTCAAAGCAGTTCAATCATTTTTCGTTTCAAAAATCATTATAGATAGAGTTATTTATACTCTAAATATTACTTTGAACATTCCACTATTCTACACACTCATACATAATTTATAGAAAAATTAAGTTTTACTTTATGTACTCTTTAAAATTCAAAAAATATCCTATCTTAAACTATTTAAGTTACTCAAACTTTATTTCATAAATAGTAAAAATGATAACATGATAATATTTCATAAATAGTACCATAAAAAAAAAAGATAAAGAAGGAGATGAAGAAGAAGGGCCAAAGCAAATATATAAAAAAATTTCTTTTATATTACTTTTGTTTTATTTTATTTTTAAAAATAAAAATAAAACACATACTTTGGTCAAAAAAAAAATTTCAAAATTGATTTTCTCATTGTTAATCTAAATATTAATTAGATAAACACACGAAGCCACCAAATGAAGCCACACTTGGCTTCATAAATAAGAAATAGTTAGCTGCTTGCTTCCTCGAGATCACACGCATGTTTCACTAATTTGCTTCTGTTGCTTCACTTGCCACCTCATGCTTGACGCCTCTTTCTTTTTTGCTTAATTCGTGAATATATATATATATATATATATATATAAAATGAGGCTACTTCATTTTTCATATTTTTGGAGAAGCCGAAATCGAAAGCAAAACAGAGAGAAGAAAAAGAAATTGGGAGAAAGAAAGAAAAGAAACGGAAAAGAGAAAGAAAAAGAAAAAGAAAAGAAGAAAAGAAATAAAAGAAAACAGAGAAGTCAAGAGTGATGAAAAATAGAAAAACGAAAGAAAAGTAGAAAGGAGACTGAGAAGCCGAGAGTCAAAAAGAAGTTGAAAAGAAAAATTGAGAAGAAACTTTAAGGAAATGAAACTAGGCAGTTAGATTAATATCTAGTGAATTAGTAGGCAATAGATATATAAAGTTTGAATAGTTATATTACAGTTTTCCTGATACGTGTCGGGTTTTATATTAATTAGAATAGTTAATTTTTTAATCCTGTGTTTTAGGAGAAATTCATGTTTCCAAAATCCCACAAGAGCTTGAGCGAACCCGAGAGTGAACTAAGCTTTGTAAATGGATACTATTATTACTATTATGCACTCTATGAAACATTTATGTTTGATAGTCTAATTTAATATCATGTTAATTATATGCACGCATTTTATATGTTTGATTAAGTCACAAGATGTAATCGCCAGTCACTATATATGTATTCTTGCCCATCGGATCTGCACGTGCAGATTGAGAGTTAAGTTACTCTATCCGTGCAATGTAGTTAAATTCAACTAGTATTGAAAGGTTTTTCTCCTATTGTACTCGTGCGATGATGATCCTAGTGAGTATTAAGATTTATTTTCCCTGGATACTATTTGTTGCAGTTTTACCATGCATATATGTATGATTTTATGTTCGCTTATGTAATATGTTCACTATGGAGTTATGTCATATGATTATGTATGAGCTCTAGTGTATTACTTTATTTTTATATATATAATTATATTCACTCACTGAATCGTAAACTCACTATTTTCCTATTTATCTCATTTCTCCTAGGTCTCCGCTGGATTTCATGCAGTTCAATTTTTAATCAATTGAGGTTAGTCCATGGCACACATTGCTGCACGACTTGTATTTTGAGCACGTTTATGTCCATATGTATATATTTAAGACATGTGTATATAGTGAGATGTAAACTGTACGAAGTTTGAATATGTTTTCAGATAAGACACAGATGTTATTATATGTTTATAGTAGAGGCCTAAGGCCATTTTTATATATCCATGAATAGTTTATGTCGTAAGTTTTAAATACCAAACCGTGTGATTCGGGTCGAATCCGACTTATGGGTCAAGCGGGTCGTGTCATTCATCCACCATGATTTTACAATTTATATCATTCATCCAAAATATCTTTAATTTCCAATAGAAAATTGACAAAATCATAACAAATTGATCATTTTGCTCTTAAAAGTCAATTTAACGTAAAAAGACAAAGGAAAATCATCAACCACATACTTTTAGTTTACCCTGTTATTGAAAATACTAAAAGGTTTGAATTTATTTAATTTTTCACTCTAGATTTATGATTGATATCAACTACCCACCAAAAATGTTAACACTGTTAGAATATTTTATAAAATTTAAATAAAGGTCATTTTATCCTTGGATTCAAGGGTAATTTTCAATTTGCACCATAAATAATAAAATAAAATCAAGCTCTTTATAACTATTAAATTGAATTTGAGGATTGGATTGATTGGGTGCTTATCAATTAGGGTTCAGAGTAATTACTGGATTTAGTTTGCTTATGTGAATTTGTGAAGATAAATTTAGAAAATAAATTAGAATTTTTTTAATTAAGAAAAAATAGAGTTTTAAGTATATTTAATTGAACATTGGTTATAAAAAATGGTTTTTTATTTTTATATTGAAAACTATTATTTTATTTTTTATTTAGCATATTAAATATTTAAATTATCCTTGTGACGTCATTAATTATAAATGATAGTTCACATTTTTTTGGATAGCTGAATAGTTATAAACTCAAGCTGGAAAATTGAACAAATTTAGATTTTGTTGTAATTTTTATAGCATGGTAAACTAAAGCCGGATAACTGATAATTTCTCTTTTATTTTTTATTAAGCATGTTGAATGTCTAAATTATCTTTGTGGCATCATTACTTTTTTACTGAAAGCCAACGATTTGGTGGATGAATGATGCAACTTGGAAGTGTTGTATTCTTATACAATTCAAGGGAGGGCGGTGAAGGACAACATTTGTCCATGAGGTTCCTGAAAACACAACTTTTATGCAGTAAAATTAAAATGGATGGCGGAAGCTCTAGAAACCTCGGATCGGCTTCATTCAAAAACGAAAATCAAGAGCAAAGATTGAAGTTTGTTTACCTCACTTGTAGTTTCAGAAACGACTTCGTGAGGTAGGAGAAAATGACTGAAAACAGCAAGCTACGAACACTGTCCAGGAAATAGACCACTGCAACAGCTTCTGTTTTGCCACGATTTGAGATCCTTAAAGCACCCCAATTGTGATGCCTCTAATCAGTCCACACTTAGAAATGTTCTAGGAGTTCATAGGATTTGGAATCACCAATTTTCGTTGAGAAATGAGAGAGATAATGAAGAAACATGAATGCTAGTTCAAGATGACTCATTCCACCAAATAAAGCTACCATTATCTTTTCAATAATGGCACCAAACATTATCATGTGATACACCAACCCACTAAGCCATTATTTATTGAAAGTGATCTTATCATTTCAATAATTTATTCAATCAAATTATTATGAATAAATTAATAGCTAAATTAATTAATTTTATCTTTAATTAATTAATTCCATTTGATCACATCAAATGGTTAAATATGGGCTTCTTTTGTGACATGTTCTTATTTCTTCTCCTAATCCATATTAGGTCCAATAAAAGCCCAAAATTCTAAACCCAAAATTGGTCTAGAAGTCCATAATCATTTATGAACCGGAACATGTCCAAAACGGTCATTTAACGTGCTCGATATTATACATAATGTTTTAGGATTTATGAAATTTATTTTGTTCCTTAACTATTTATGGAACATCTAAATTTCTATCTTAAATCAGATATATATATATATTCATTCTCAATGAATTAATATATAAATACCGATTTTCCTAAAATTAGGAAATTTAACTTCTCATTTTCTAGTAACTCCTTTTTCATTTCTATTAGGTGTGTGACCTTTTAGGTTCTTTGTTATAAGGTAGTAGAACTATTTTAATGATAACTCTTTATTCATTAAATGATGCTAAACTATTTAGTCATCAATTAGAACTTTTCTAATGACCTTAAGATACATTGGTAATACGCTTTACCAATAATGATCTTAAAGTTTCTACAAGTCATGAGTGACACCTAGCAGTATTTCACAACCACCCAAATAACAAGAATTGTTGGATCTATAGAACCTATTCCATTGTATCTCTATGTCTTGGTCTCTTCATCATCTATGTCCAGAGAAAAGCACGGCTTATGGTTTAATATGTTAAGCATTTATGCTTTATCTCAAAATAAATTTAAATGAACTTGACATGATAATATAATTTGAACTCCTTCAAATATATTTCACCTTGGCCAAGGATTTCTCATGCCAATTCATATTATCTCACAGGGACATTTTATTTTGTATATTACAAAGTGATGAATTCTATATTGGCCATACACTTGTCTCCATACACAGCCAACCGTGACAGCTATTGCTAGATCTCTTCCTTGATTAGGAATTAATCATTATGCTTTCACATATCAGAGATGTCTATGTACAACACATCTGTGATGCCTCAGGTCTAAAGACCATTACTAAACATAGTGTCTATCACAATGTATAATAAGCCATTAACACTCAAAACCATACGGCTCATTATATTTGGTCAAGTTCAGTAAACTTGTTCTTGCAACAAGTACTTATGTGTTTGACTTGATATCTCATGTCAATGATATGAAACTCACCATCCATTTTAGTATCGCATACCATAAGGAGTCATAACACATACTAGTGTTTATAGGAATTTATAATGTCCAATCATAAATCCTCCACTAGGAACTATTTTAGAAGTATAGTACAAAGGATACACGTTTCATATTCTTGACATACTCGAGAATGTGTTCCTTAACTATTTTACTTCTTGGACTATATTCATTAAATTAATTTATGAATGTTAATCACTTTGCCATTTTATAAATATCAAAATGCTAATCAAATACAATAATTCCCTAAAAGCAAACATCATTTGATTGGCCTTTAGGGCATATTATTAACAGGCGGATGATAAATTTCCAAGTTTATAAGTTCATAAAAATAGTTTTAACCATTTTACTATCTTTTTTTCTGTGAATAGCTTTACAAATGAACACAATAATAAACATTATGTTTGGCACATATGTTATTTTCTCCAAATTTTCTCATCAATTAAAAGTGTTGTCGCACAAGTTACTTGTAATAAGATATAAATGCAACACTAAGACATAAAAAGATGAATAATTGAACAAAAAAAAATTGAGATAATTTCCTTCGTTTATGTTGAGGTTTTAAGCCATCACCAACAAGAAACCAAACGGTTATATCAAAGAACAAGCTTAATAACAAAACTAGAAAAATTGAACAAAAACAGGGTGAACACAATGGGATTTTGAAGGAAAAATGAGCACAACTTTCTTGATCAAAGACAAAGTACAAGATCAACGGATACAGAGAAAATGAATGCTAATGAACTAGTCGAGAATCCAAGGATTTGAACAAGAAATGAAAGAGTACAAGTCACACCAATCGGGCTAACAAATCAGTCTTTTAATGCAATTCTAGGTTTGCTATGAAGGTAAAAAAAAATAAAAAAAAAATAAAAAACTTATCTAACCTGCCTGCCACGTCAGCATCCCTTTTCACTTTAAGTCCTTTAACCGGGTTCTATTTTCATATGGACTCAATAACTTCAGTTGTTTTGAAAATAGATCCCAAAAATTGCATTTTACCCTATTCAACAATTTATATATTATTTGATACGAAATTATCTCGTGGAAAGTTTTGGAACTTTTTATAAAGTCAAATTTGGGATAAATGCCAAAACATAAGTGTAAAAATTCATAACAGATAGAGTAAAAGTTTTTAAATAACTGGAATCTTATTGAATAAAATCAATAACAAAATTAAGGTTTTATATGACCTCCTTTATATTATCCATAAATAGTGTGAATTAACCAAAGTAGGTAAAGATGAGTTATTATTATATATAAAATTCTACTAATTAAAATAAGGAAAAAAAAGCAAACGATACCTAAAACCAATGTCTAAAAAAAAAAGAATAAAAATCTTTAAAATAATAGGAAGAATAGGAAAATAACTAAAACTTGCAAAATGACCATGAATGAAATGAATTTCCAACCAAACTATTGGGCCATATTGAAAAAGCAGTAGTGTGTTAGATTCATCTTGGCTCCTATAACCATCCTTAGTATTTTATAAGCTCCATAGGGCTCCTTTTATAGGGAAAATGGCTACTGGGCTAATTAATCTTGAGATAACTTTTAAGCATGAGTTGGGTTCATAGACCTCTATATGATATCAAAGCCAAACTTTTGCACGAATAGGTGTGCATTATCTTACCATGAGACAAGAACCAAGCAAAAAAAACCGTCCTACATGTAACAAAAGGTATCCCACTTCAACTGAGACAATTACTATGTTAATAATATAAGCTTGAGGCAACTTATTATGCTATTGTTTGAACTCGCCTCATGGACGAAATCAATTTGTGGCTTTGTGCACCACTTATGTCTTTGCGCACCACTTATGTCTTTGTGTTTAAATGTAGACCTTATCAATCAATATTCATTATAATCAACTTAGTTTTATCACTTTATGTATCTATTTTGTACCGTTATTTTAAATCTCAAATGTTGTATTAAACAACATAAAATATGATAAAGTTCTCTATGCTCATGTCAAAATTTACACAAAATTACAGTTCTTTCAGTTAGCACCATTAGCCTAAATTGTTTGGTTTACTATAGAAGCATGCCTATTATTTTGAGATTGTATCAATAATATTTCTTTCTTGTCCAAAATTTGTCAGCAAAACGTCCACGTGAGGGTAGGGCTAATATAGTGATTGTAGCTATATATGCCAGCATTATTTTTAGTTTGCTTTTTTATTAGAACTTTATTATTGTTTCTCCTTAACATTTTTTAGAGTAACTAAAATGATATGCCCCAAACTATCAAGGTGAGTCTATCTAGTTTTATCAAGCTAGACTGATAACAAGCACTCCCAAAATAAATTGATATACAACCAACTCCATTGATCAACCTCCTCAACCATAATATTTAATATTACCCAAGATATCTCCAAACTATCAAAAGATTATCATATAGCAAATGTTATCATACACCAGTCTATTCTTAATCAAAATGCATGTATACATACATACATACATACAAACAAATATATATATATAGATTTCTTCTATAGTGCGGGTGCCCTCATTTTTTTTTTTATATAGACACACTTTAAAACTGCGAGGTTTAAGAGAACTAGCTTTTAACTCTTTTAACCCGCACATTTTAAAAAGGTGTCTCCATTAAAAAATAATGCGGGCGTCCGTACTTGAGAATGATTTTGTGTGTGTGTGTGTGTGTGTGTGTGTGTGTATGTGTAATGAGATGAATCAAAATGCCCTAACAAAATCACCAATATCTTTTGAAATACTAACTAGGCAACCCAGGAGAGGGGTAAATTGAGATTTTAAAACTTAAGCTAAACAAATCGCACAACAATTTAATCTAATGCCTTAATGGAATAAAAACAATAAATTCAATAAAGCACAATAATAAAAAAGTAAGGAGAGAGATAGCAAACACAATGATTTGTACATGGTTCGGCAATCCCCGCCTACGTCCACGCCTCCAAACTTACTAGGCTTGAGGATTTCACTATCCAAGCCTTCAAAGGCTTCAAATGCTTACAATTGACTTCCAAGGTGTCAATGAATCTTTACAATAAAGAAATTATCTCCTCAATCTCTTCACCCCAAGTGTTTCTCACACTTGTACACTACAATTTGATGAGAAATAAAAATTACAACAAATAACTCTCTTTTAGAGTGAATATACAAATGATAGCTCAATGAAGATTTAATCTATGATGATTTTCGAATTTGAAACTCAATATATGTTGTGTGCACTTGTTTATGCTTGCAAAGATAACCAAAAATGAATTGGATTTGAGTTTATATAGTTTGAGCTCAAAAACTAACCATTATGCACATTTTGGTGATAACCGACTTACCGTTTATAGAATCCGGTTAGCCGCTTTATGTTCTGTTCTGCCAAAATTTGAATTTACGAACATCCAAGATATCTTTGCTTATGAAATTCGGATAGTCGTTTATGTTCCAGAAGCTTACTGCCCAAATCCGGTCTACCACTTGTTAGAATTCGGTTAGTACTTGCTTTGATGGCTTCGCTATAGTGAACTATTTTCTAAAATTATAGTTTGACCTCAAAACTTTCCATAACTGTATTATGGCCCAAACGTTATAAATTTTGTAAATAAGTCCAATTTTAGAATTTATAAATAATGTTTGCTATTTCTAAAACTTTTTAAAATTATGATATGACCCAAAATGCTATGAAACTTTTCAAATAAGTCATTCTCTAAAATTTCAAGCAATATTTGTTGATTTCAAAGTTTTCAAAACTCTTCCAATAAGACCATAAATTTGAAAAACAACTAATTTCATAAAATCAATTTTCCATTCGGTATGCTGCTTATGAAATCCGAATAGTCGTTTATGCTCCAGAAGCATCTTTAAATCGGTCTACCGCTTGTCGTAATCCGGTTAGCCGCTGCTGATGGGATCGCTATAGTGAATTATTTTTTAAAATTATAGTTTGACCTCAAAACTTTTCATAACTGTATTATAGCCCAAACGTTATAAATTTTATAAATAAGTCCAATTTCAGAATTTTTAAATAATGCTTGCTATTTCTAAAACTTTTTGAAATTATGATATGACCCAAATTATGTATTTGAAGAATGATTACACAAATTGCTCCCCCTAAATGTAAGCTCTCCTTACAATTTGAGCTTAAAAAATTGATCATTTTTAATCTTATTTGTTATCATCAAAATCAACATTATGGAAACATATATGTTAACATCTTTTAGCACCATCACATGACCAAAATTCAAAATATCTACACCCACTGGGTCGATTGGTGTACCTGCAACCTGTTGTAGAAGGGAAAAAATATAATAACACGAGATGAATATAAAACTCAATGAAATCAGTAAGTGGATAGCTGTTTTTTAAAATAACTTACTGTAAAATAATTATATCATTTATATATTTAACTTTATTAGACTATATGTAAGAAACATGAATAATTTATTTAACATTAAAATTGAGTAACTAAAATTAAAATTGATACATAAAGAAGTACGTAATAATCATGAAAATCATTTCACAAAATAAAATACATGAATCTAAAACTATCACTAAATAAGTACCCAGGGGAATGATCTTGTTGTACCCGGAGCTCATATGGGTATTGCAATGACATAGTATATAGGTATGTATCGTCATGCTCGGAGCTATTACAGGTAGACCAATGATATACTATCTCATAAATTTCATCATATCTCACTATACTGCATGCATAAAATAGTCCCCAAAGGACAAAGACGCCCAAGCACGTGGCTTAAAGCCTCTCTATTTACTCAGATGGGCCCCAAAGGCCTGTATCTTATTTGTATCCCTGTTTTCATTTGTATAAGCCACCAAAAGGAAAAAATGCCCAAACACACAACCCAAAGCCTCTATGTGTGTTCAAACGGGCCACAAAAACTTATCATCTCATTTGTATCACTGTAATTGGAGAAGAAGGGTACTATCTCATGATTTTACAAACAACCTTTTATACACATACAAATAAACATATAATCATACTTTAAATCCACTTTCTTTTTCATTAACATACTTTAAATCCATTTTCTTTTCTTTAAAGTGCTATCATGCATTACTCAAATTCAATACGAAAACTGATAATCGTACACCTTTTAAATAATTTATCAATATGTAAATAAAACTCATTTATAGGAAAACATTAAACCAAAGCATTACACACTTATTTCGCAAACATGTTTTATTATACTTTGAAATCATAATAAACTATAAAAATCAGTTTGTATGTTCCATTCGCAGTGAGGATGCTCAACTCAACTATCATCCACGTCCGCAGGTTGGTTATCGCTCACAATTCCTCCTAAATAAAGGAAACGACATAATTACTTTCTGTAAATGTGAAAAAGAATTAAATTTGTGCAATAAAGTTAGAAATGAACATCTATCCACAGTATATAACTCCAGTGTCCATAAAATTACCAAAATACTTGTATCCATAAATTATTAACTATAAATTATCATAACATAACTTTAAAAAAATTATTTTGCCTCCACTAGTAAAAACTTTAATTTTAAGTTATTTTTTAAAAATGTTAGAATGTCTAAAATATTATTTATTTATTTAATAATATTATTTTATTCTTTCATAATATAACTTTAAAAAAATTATTTGTTAAAGTAATTTTATAATTTTTAATAAAAACTATCAATGAGAATCAAATAACTAAGTTTTTTTAAAAAAACTATACTAATAAAAACATTACTTAAATAAACTTTGTTTAAAAAAGTTATACTAAATAGAAGCTTAGGCTAAAAAACTTATTTTAAGCCCTGCTAAATTGAAATAATTTCTCAATAAACATTATTTATTAAATATAATAGCCTCATATTTCATTGTTTCTTTAGATTTATAATAATAGAAAAAAATTCCTCTATAATGTCATAATTTTTTACAGCATCAATATAGTCTTTAACAAAAAAAACTCATAAATATCAAAATCCACTCTTAATAAAAGAGGTTTTGTCTCAAGGAAAAAAAAAAGTGTGCGCACGAGAAGTTCAATTTCGCACGTAGTCCTGGTTTTCCATTTGTATGAAAAGTCTACAAATGTACGTGCCCGTACATATCTCCAGTATTAATTGATCATCATGATGATCATCAATCGCGGCGTTTCGTGGGCATCCAACCGAAGCTTAAATATCAGGGAAAAAAGTTAAATTAAAAACGGTTTTCGCTTTCCATTGAACTCTTGCAAATTAAGCAACTGTATATACCTCATTATTAGGACCCTCATTATTATTGCTTTTATTATGTTTTTGTTGCATTATTGTGAAAAAATCAAAGGAATATCGAGAAAAAGAGATGATGGGATCTTTAAATATGAGTGCTTTAAAGCAGTAGAGAAGAACAGGCCAGATATTGAACAGCTCCAGTTTTGGTGCCAATATTGGTATGGAACTATGGATCAGTGCTTGCACTATTAATTAAGAATTGTTTTGCAACAATACTAATTAATTCCTTGTAGCGAGTCATATTCGTGCCTGGATGTTTGGATTTAATTAGTTCAAATCATTAGAATTGGAGTTATACAGCACCTGATTCTAATTCTTGATCTTGTAAAATCATGACGTCCGAACCTACAATCATTTTGCTTGTAATAACAAAACATTGCATTCGTTGCTTTGCAATTAATATTAGGGTTTTGGTCGCTGTGTTCACAGTTGGTGAGAGGGTGGCGATGCCTTCGTTTCGTGGTACGTGTGTATTTATGAATAACAATACTATTAGTACAACGTAACGTGACAGTATTGCGTATTAACTTTTGTCTACTTGTATCTTGAAGGTTACCAATGTACAGTGAAGCTAAGTTGGCATTCTTCGTATACCTTTGGCATCCCAAAACAAAAGTAATAAATCTGCATTAATTCATCATCTTTTTCAGTACTCTGTAAAATTTCTGATTGAAACTATTTTAAAAAGTTTCAACTTTTAATATTTTCAGGGGACGGCTTATGTTTATAATATTTTATTGCGACCACATGTTGCAAAACATGAGAAAGAAATCGATTTTAATTTGTTGAAGCTGAGAATTAAGGCCAGGGAAATAGGTCTTCTGTTTTGGGAGAAGGCTACCATTTATGGGCAAGCAAGGTTTTTTGAGATTTTGCAGTACTTCTCTTCTCACTCAGCTTCACTGACTCACTCCGATCAGGTAATTGAACAACATTTTGTAATATATTTTGCTGCCTATTTTCTTATTAAGAGACAAAAGATGTTTTGTTTTGGGATTTATGAAAAAGGACAGAAAAGTAAGTGGAAAAAAAATAAAAGAAATTCTAGTGAATTTTCTTTTTATATTACAATATATAGGAAGCAAGTTATGTCAAAGTTGCAGCATCTTCTAGATGGTCAAAAGCAGCAAATTTGAAAAAGGAAAAAAATTGGTTGGTGGCATATGACTTTTTAAGCACCAAATCCGTGTGCTTAGCTGGTGGAGGAAAAGCTTACTAGCTGGTGGTTTGAATTGTTGGCACGTTTGCTGACTTTCTTGGCCATGATTTTGCTATAAATAGAAGTGCAAAATGAAGAGCTTGTGCATTCCAATTTGTGATCAATTCCTGCATTTAAGAGAGCAGAGAATTTTGTAGAGCTTAAATAATAAAGCTCTAGTTATAGTGATTTGAGAGTTGGGTGTATTGGGGTTTTGGGTAGTGAGCTAAAATACTACAATACTTGTAACTCCTTTTCACTAGTAAAATATTTTCCTTCTGTCTTCGCCCGTGGACGTAGGCTAAAAGCCGAACCACGTAATTCCTGGTGTCCCTGTGTGATTTTATTGTCTCATTATTTTCCAATTTTACTTTAGCTGCGTGTATACGCTTCACCCACCAATTTCCTAACAAAGGTATCGAGCTATTGGTTGTATTTCTGGAGTCGGGTCATGTTCACGTAAAGTCTTGTTCATGTATCTTTATCTTGTTCACGTATCAGACCTTTTGTTCACGTATACGTTCACGAGAAACGGTGGGAGCGATCCAGAATTTTTGCGGTGCAAAGCAGGGAGTAGTGGTGTGAGTAAAACAACTGTGTGGTTTTGTACATGTCTAGGAAAGTTCTGTCACAAAGGCGATAAGAGCCTAAGGAGTCTGGGTTTTAAGTGGGACCGTTTGTGACCCTCTCCGTCTTTCCCTGGGAACTTTCCTGGTGTGCATTCTCACACATACTCACAACTATTCAGGGTGGTACACTAATTTGTGTGCGGTATTTATCAACAAAATGGCGGCAAAGTATGAAATTGAGAAGTTCAACGGGAACAATTTCTCGTTGTGGAAAATGAAGATGAGGGCAATTCTGAGGAAAAATAATTGCTTGGCGAAGAATTGGAGAAAGGCCTATGGAGATAACTGACGACAAGTGGAACGAGATAGATGGCAACGCCATTTCTGATCTACACTTGGCACTTGCGGACGGGGTGTTATCCAGTATAGAGGAGAAAAATACAGCGAAGGAAATATGGGATACTCTCACAAAATTGTACGAGGCCAAGTCACTACACAACAAAATCTTCTTGAAGAGGAAACTCTATACTCTTCGAATGGCGGAATCTACAACGGTGACTGACCATATCAACACCTTGAAGACTCTATTTTCACAACTCACATCGTTGGGTCATAAAATAGAGGAAAATGAACGTGCAGAGCTTCTACTTCAAAGTTTACCAGATTCGTATGATCAACTCATCATCAACCTGACGAACAACAATCCAGCGGACAGTCTAGTTTTCGACGATGTTGCAGCCTCTGTATTAAATGAGGAGAGCAGGCGAAAAAATAAGGAAAACAGACAAGCAAGTTCGCGGCAAAGCGGAGGCGCTATCGGCGACAAGAGGGAGATCAACAGAGCGTGGCCCCAGTGGGAGTCACAATCATGGTAGGTCAAAATCCAGAAGTAAGAAGAATATTAAATGCTACAACCAGGCAAGAAAGGGCACATCAAGAAAGAGTGTTGGAACAACCGAGAAGAGAAGAGAGGCAAAAGAACCTGAGTCATCAAATGCTCAGGGATGTGTAGCAAGTACCTCGGATGATGGCGAAATTCTCTACAGTGAGGCAATAACTGTTTCAGAAGGCAGAAAACGACTATCTGACGTCTGGCTTATAGACTCAGGAGCCACCTGGCACATGACCTCTCAGAGAGAATGGTTCCACACATACGAACCTATCTCAGGAGGATCTTTTATATATAGAAATGATCATGCCTTGGAGATCGCTGGTATTGGTACTATCAAAATTAAAATGTTTGATGGTACAATTCGCACAATTGGGGAGGTACGACATGTCAACGGCCTGAAGAAAAATCTATTGTCCTTGGGACAAATAGATAGTCATGGGTGCAAAACTCATGTTGAAAATGGGATCATGAAGATTACTAGAGGCGCTTGTATTGATGAAGGCAGAAAAGATCGGTGCTAATCTGTTCATGCTTAAAGGGGAAACACTACAGGAAGCAGATGCGTGTGTTGCATCAAACGGAGAAGAGTCAACGATGATGTGGCATCTCAAACTCGGCCACATGTCGGAACAAGGTTTGAAGATTCTCTCTGAGCGAAAATTACTTCCGGGGCTCAAATCGGTAAGTTTACCATTTTGCGAGCATTGTGTTACAAGTAAGCAGCATAGATTAAAGTTCAGTAGATCTGTTGTTCGAAGTAAATGCATTCTAGACTTAGTACACTCTGATGTTTGGGAATCACCAGACATATCCATGGGAGGTGCAAAGTACATGGTGACTTTCATTGATGATTATTCCAGGAGATGTTGGGTGTATCCAATTAAGAAAAAGTCAGATGTATTTTTAGTGTTTAAACAGTACAAAGCGCGGGTTGAACTTGAATCTGGGAAAAGGATCAAGTGCTTGAGGACGGATAATGGTGGAGAGTATACAGATGGTGAATTTCTTGCTTTACGTAAGCAAGAAGGTATTCGAGGCGATTCACGGTGGCATACACTCCTCAACAAAATGGGGTGGCGGAGCGGATGAGCAGAACTCTTACGAAGGATAAGAGCTATGTTGAGTCTGGGTCTACCTAATTCATGTTGGGCAGAAGCAACCAAAACTGCTTGTTATATAGTAAATCAGTCGCCATCCACAGTAATTGGGCTAAAGACAAAGAATGGAGATGTGGTGGAAAGCCAAACATTACTCCTACCTACATGCGTTCGGATGTCCTGTGTACGTGATGTACAATGCCCAAGAAAGAACAAAGTTAGATCCAAAATCTAGGAAGTGTATCTTCTTGGGATATGCTGATGGAGTTAAGGGGTATCGTCTGTGGGACCCCACTGCCCACAAGATCGTCATCAGCAGAGATGTGATCTTTGCAGAAGATCAACTGCAAAGGAAAGATGGAGATGATGGCACTGTAAAAGAAAAGTCAGAGACTGTCCCGGTATTTGTAGAAAATAATCCAGAAGATTCAGATTCTTCGGAAGCAGCACCAGAGCACGAGGAACAAGAACCAGTCGAGTCTGAGGCTCCAGAAGTTCGTCGATCAACTCGTGAGAGACGACCACCAGCGTGGCACTCGGAATATGTCACAGAGATCAATGTTGCATACTGTCTTCTAACAGAGGATGGAGAGCCATCAACTTTCCATGAAGCTTTAAACAGCTCAGATGTTGCTTTGTGGATGACAGCAATGCAGGAAGAAATTGAAGCTCTACACAAGAACAAGACATGGGAACTTGTACCATTACCACATGGAAGAAAAGCCATTGGTAACAAATGGGTCTACAAGATCAAGCGTGATGGCAATGACCAAGTGGAGCGGTATCGTGCAAGATTGGTGGTGAAAGGATATGCTCAGAAAGAAGGTATTGACTTCAACGAGATATTTTCTCCGGTGGTTCGACTCACAACAGTCAGAATAGTCTTGGCAATGTGTGCTACATTTGACTTACATCTTGGCTTGATTAGATGTGAAACGCATTTCTTCATGGAGAACTTGAAGAAGAAATTTATATGCTCCAACCCGAAAGGTTTTGCTTTGAAAAGGGTAAGGAGGAGAACTTGGTTTGCAGGTTGAACAAATCTTTATACGGTCTCAAACAGGCGCCGAGGTGTTGGTATAAGAGATTTGATTCCTTCATCATGAGCCTTGGATACAATAGACTCAGTTCAGACCATTGTGCATATTACAAGAGGTTTGAAGATAATGATTTCATCATTTTGCTGTTGTACGTGGATGACATGTTGGTAGCAGGCCCCAACAAAGATCGAGTCCAAGAATTGAAGGCACAATTGGCTAGGGAGTTCGAAATGAAGGACTTGGGACTAGCAAACAAGATTCTAGGGATGCAAATTCACCGAGACAGAAATAACAGGAAGATTTGGCTTTCACAGAAGAATTACTTGAAGAAAATCTTGCGGCGCTTCAACATGCAAGATTGTAAGTCAATTTCTACCCCACTTCCTGTTAATTTCAAATTATCCTCAAGTATGTGTCCTAGCAATGAAGTGGAGAGAAAGGAGATGTCTCGAGTACCGTATGCATCAGCAGTGGGAAGTTTGATGTTCGCTATGATATGTACTAGACCAGACATTGCACAAGCAGTGGGAGCAGTCAGTCGATACATGGCGAATCCTGGTGGAGAGCATTGGATAACTGTGAAGAGGATCTTGAGATATATTAAAGGAACCTCAGATGTTGCATTATGTTATGGAGGATCAGAGTTTACTGTCAGGGGTTATGTGGATTCAGATTTTGCAGGAGATCTTGATAAAAGGAAATCCACTACTGGCTATGTGTTTACACTTGCGGAGCAAACATAAGCTGGGTTTCGAAACTGCAGACCGTTGTGGCCTTATCTACAACAGAAGCAGAATACATGGCAGCTACACAAGCGTGTAAGGAAGCTATTTGGATACAAAGGTTATTGGAGGAGCTCGGGCACAAACAACAGAAAATTCCTGTGTTTTGTGACAGTCAGAGTGCCTTGCATATTGCAAGGAATCCAGCTTTTCATTCCAGGACAAAGCACATAGGAGTTCAATATCACTTCGTTCGAGAAGTAGTGGAAGATGGAAGTGTCGATTTGCAGAAAATCCATACAAAGGAGAACCTAGCAGATGTTTTGACCAAGCCGATCAATGCTGACAAGTTTATATGGAGTAGATCCTCTTGTGGCCTAGCAGAAACGTAGGCGACATGATTATGGCGCGAAGCATGGTGTGGAGATTGATTGGTTTTCAATCTAATCTCCAAGTGGGAGAATGTCAAAGTTGCAAAGATCTTCTAGATGGTCAAAAGCAGCAAATTTGAAAAAGGAAAAAAATTGGTTGGTGGCATATGACTTTTTAAGCACCAAATCCGTGTGCTTAGCTGGTGGAGGAAAAGCTTACTAGCTGGTGGTTTGAATTGTTGGCACGTTTGCTGACTTTCTTGGCCATGATTTTGCTATAAATAGAAGTGCAAAATGAAGAGCTTGTGCATTCCAATTTGTGATCAATTCCTGCATTTAAGAGAGCAGAGAATTTTGTAGAGCTTAAATAATAAAGCTCTAGTTATAGTGATTTGAGAGTTGGGTGTATTGGGGTTTTGGGTAGTGAGCTAAAATACTACAATACTTGTAACTCCTTTTCACTAGTAAAATATTTTCCTTCTGTCTTCGCCCGTGGACGTAGGCTAAAAGCCGAACCACGTAATTCCTGGTGTCCCTGTGTGATTTTATTGTCTCATTATTTTCCAATTTTACTTTAGCTGCGTGTCTGCTTCACCCACCAATTTCCTAACAAGTTAAACTGTTTTTGATTCTGCTGCGGCAGCGGCAGCAAGAAGCTACGGAAGAAGCAGGGCATTGGCCAACAAAATATGAGGCTGCTGCTAAAATGGAAACAATGTCAGTATCATCATCTTTCCAAGACGGCAATTTAATAAATTCCTTCAATCAAAAAGGAGTTTCCAGTGATCAAGCTATCCCGCAATCAAGAAGAAAATGGAGGTTGTTCAGGACTGCGGCAAGCCAATAATAAAGCCCTTGTATTTGTCTTGTGCCATTATGCAGATGATTTATATATGTAGAAGATGCAAATTGAACACCAATTAATAGTTAATTAGTCTCCATTGTTTGCTTGCTACCAATTTTGTATCATATAAATGTCATGGGACTATTGATTAACAAAATATATATTGAGTAGTAGTGGCTGGGTACTTTCAGTTAGAAGAAAATTGTAACATGCAATGCAATAGTCAATACTTAATAACACGTTTAAATTGCAGCATGTACTGGCTTACTTAAATTGTCTACTCATTTTTATCCACGTGTGGAGAATTAACTAATCAACAAATTAATTCGCGACATGTTTTGTAATTGCATGCCGATCATTTTTGATAAGGTAATTTAATGCGCGATGCAGCCATTTTAGGCATGAGGTTTAGATGTACTTCTCATTGTTATTAAATGATGAGTTATTTTAAAGTATAATCTGATTGATTTTACCATCTATTGTGGAAGCAACTATGTCAAGTGCTCAATTTTTAAAGGATTAAATTATTTACACTGTAAAAATTATTCTGAACATTTATTATTTCATACAACCATTTACTTAATTTTAATAATTAAGGTTATATTTTTTTCTTTTTTAATTTGAATAGGTATGAATTAAATAAAAGTCTGAATAGCTCTGAATGTTTATACTTGAGGACTTTTTTTTTATGACTAAATATAAGTGTTAAATTATTTGTCTTATAAGCAAAAAAATATATATATATATGAATTATGATATTTTGACATTCATGTCCCTATAAGTATTAATATATATTGGATAAGTTAAAGATGGTAAGTAAATTAAAATCATTTTATTATTAATTATAACATATCTATTTTTTTTCAATATATACAATGTTACAGCTAAAAAAGGTACAATGTTAATTACATTATTTGTGTGTATTACATGATTTTTTTTTTCGTTCAATCACACAATTTAACATAGAACCAATTAACAATTTCAAGTAAAATAGCATTTTGTTAAAAGTTTTGTTCCAAATAGTTGTTATTAAAAAAAGAGCCCGAGATGAGTACAAAGTCTAAAAATATAGCTTTTACAAAATAAGTAGATTCAGTCCTATAAAATCTCCACGAAATAACAGCAATTGGAAAGAATAAAATAAAAATTAGTTATGTTTGATTGGAAATAAGCCTCTTAAATAGCAGTATTTTTGAGAGATTGTAGCTATTTTCGTTTAAACCTTTTTCAATTAAGATAAAAGTCAAGTTATTTAACTTTTTCTATTAAGTGGTATATTCTGAAATTTAAATAAAATATGAAAAACAAACTAGTAAACTTAAAAAAAGTCTGGCTGCATACATTTAAAATACAAGCCTTAAGTTTTACTTCATAAACTTTTAAAATACCTAAAAATCCTTACTAATTTAATCATTTTAGTTAATTTGTAAATAAATTCTTTTTGACACTATGCGAATTTGTTGAAATTGTGTCTTTTCTGCCATCTGATTTTATTGTGTTTTTTTAATATTATTATACAGCACTGTTACTGATATTACAATTAATATTTACAAATAACTTATATAACTGGGACTTTTTTCGTGGCATGTATTCTTCTGAAGCGCTGCCCAAATTTTTTAATCTCAAATATTCGAGGGCTGTCCACTCCACTCACATTTCATGAGAGATAGACTGGCTCCACTTAATTATTTGATAATTAAGGGATGATTGAAATTAATTCCCATAATACTTTTATGGAAGCTCAAACTGTTGCACTTAACATTGTAAGTGCAACGATTCTTCCACTAGACAAAGGCCATTGCTATCTGATTTATTGTGTTAAACAAATCAAATGGCTACTGATACGGATTTTTTTCCAGCGCATTTGGTTTATTCCCCTCTCTCTCCTGCCCACCCCACCCCCTCCCCCCCAAAAACAAACCTACAGCCGGCGTTGTTTGCCCATCCCGTCTCCGCAGTTCGCTGATGTCTCGTGTCCGATAGCTGCCGTAATCGACTTGTTATGGTAATTTACTTCAATTCATTGCATTAATTTCAAACTTGGTTGTCAAGGGTTTTGAATTTGTTAATAGCTCTTGGCTTCTAACGTCGATAGAAACTGGATTAAGATTGCTCCAGTCTTAAGATTTAATTTTGGTTCTGTGTTGTTCTTCCTCTTCGGGAGCCGAATCTGCTGAAAGTATTGACATATTTCAAATTGCCAGTTTATCCGCTGAAATGATTTTGGAGGTAAGAATGCAAATCAATTCATGGGGGAGTCTACTGAAAAGGCCTGCAAACTATTAGAAAAGCAAGAGCAAAGAGTTTGGGATTCCGAGATGAAATAAGGAGCAATTATTGTGAGATGGAGTTATTGTCAGAGAGGAATTAGGATTTGCTGGTAGAATATTTGCACAAAATCCTGTTTGGCATGCAATTGTTCATTTGTGGTGGTTGAACATTTGTTGAATGACAGCCTGCAGAGTGGGTAGACATAAGACAATGCAGATACAAGATTGTGGTGGTTGAACATTTGTTAATATGTATTATATTTAACTTGTATGTTTAACTAATGTATTAGCTTCTCTTATTTGTAATCATGTTAACTTCTCTTATTCGCAATAATAATGTCAGTTGGGTTTAATATATCAGCTTGTTTTATTTGCGATGCTCAACAAGGTATTTATAAATCCAAAAAGAAACAAAAGGAATCTCAGAACAAGTACAAGCTCAACACGCATTTAGTAACACATTAAATTAATTGAAGTTAATTACAAATCCAGCGAACTTAAATCTGAGTTGCCATTTTTCCAGCAACAGCTGCTAGAAAAGATTAAGTAAACCCACAGTTTAATAAGCAAGTTAACTTCATTCAAAGCACAATAAAGGGGGGAAAATGTTCAACTGCATCCTGTCAAACACATGCATTCTTCATTCTTGAAACGCATTGGCTCATCACCCCGTAACTTGTCCTCCTCAATCTTCTCCAACTCTTCAACTTCAATGATTTTTGCCATGTTCTTTGTTTCTACAAAATGAAAATATTTCTTATCAACTAACTGGAAACAACGGAAGATTGCTAAAGTAAACCACATACAAGTTACATATGCTATAAATAAAAAATTGATTCACTTTAAATGTTCGTGGGCTGTAATTTAAGTGATAATTATAGAATAAGCTCAATGTTCAGTTTAAATATATATATATATATATATATATGAAAAAAAATGATTCACTTCCAGTAATATTTACAGCATAAGCTTAATGTCGGTGGGCTGTAAGTTTTTTCTTTTAAATCTATTGAAAAACAATGGGCAATATAATTTATTAACAGAGCATAAAGATCCGAGTAATATAAAGCAACTCTTTCTTTGAAACAAAATAAACATGGAGGCTGCAATTACAGGATAAACTTTCCTCAACATCACGAAGGCTGCAATTACAGGACAATGAGCTTCAGCTCCCTAACGGCCAACTCATAAGCAGCACAATGTCGTAAACGAGTTACCTTAACAAGACGATTACGGCAGCTGTCGGAGACGAGACTGTTGCTGCGTGAGGAGAGCTGAGACTTGCTGGCTGCTGCGTGGTGAGAGATATCGGAGCCGACACTGCGCGATGAGGAAACTTGGCAAAATTCGAGCAACGCAGGCTGTTGAACAGAGCAAGACGCGTGAGAGAGCTTGTTGCATGCGCGTGTGTGGTAATTTTTTTTTCCAAAATTCAGATTTTATACTGGGCACAAAACACACCATTTTGTGTCAGTGTTGTGCTTAAATGTTGTGAGAATATCATTTTCCAAAGAAATATGTGGTAAAATTTACTTCACGATGCACATGATTGATGGTGATGTTCCAGTCTCGCTTCATTAGGAAGTCCGCTTCATTAGGGAGTCTCTAAGTTGCATTGTATGTAACTTAGCACTTGCCGCTTCATTAACATAAGCTCAGGAACCAAAAAAGATGCTATTTTTAGGATTCACCTATGTTACAATAGTTATATGGTACCACAATTTTCATCCTTATTCAAAATAACCATTGGATGCTTCAAAGCTTAATCTAACGCCTTGAATTGTTTTTTAGATATTTGAAGCAACAACTTACAATTGTTGGAGCCAGTAGTATCTTGATTTAATATCATTTGAGTAAGCGTGTGGTCGGAAAGTTTTTTAGTACGACACCAATGAACAGTTGACTAACGCGAGCTTTTTCGAGTTTGATTGCTGCGAAATCGATGCCTAAGAGTTTGCATTGTTTGGCTATGAGGTTGATGGAAGATCGAATTGCTAATCTAGACTCTAGAGAGCTATTATTTTCAACATTCTTGCTAGTGCCAACGCCACCTGTTTGCGAGTTGAGGAAAGATCCTGGTGGTACACGAGCAGATACCAGAATCTCACATCAACAAAACCAGTTCCATTTTCTTTGCTTTTGGAAGTTTCTTTCACTGTTTCTTTTTTTGCTGGGTTCTTGTTGCCTTTATCACTGCTTTCTTAGTCACCTTGTTGTTGTTGCTGCTGTTTCTCTTTATTTTTAGCTTTGCTTTGCTTTTTCCCTTCTTGCTCTGCTTTTGATTCAGGCCATAAATTGCATGTTTTCCATTCTTTTCCAGCTTTCTGATCAAAGTTTCAGTAGGTTCATCTCCTGTTACTACCACTTTTTGTTGCCTCAACTCAAAATTTGTGGTAAAAACACCTGCGAAATAAATATTAAAACCAAATTACCAAACTGGTCAAGAATTTAAAAAGCTACGTTTTAAGGGAAATAAAATCAGAATCTGGATGCATGAAAAAATTATGAACTATTAGATTCGGAGTCAAGAAGCCTGAGAAGAAAAAATGAAGGGAAAATTACAAAAAATGAACAATAACGAATTTCTTGCAATTAACCCAAAGGCACGAGCATGGGCTCATGGGATGAACTTCTTTGGTTTGGATGCTTGGACTAAAGAGAAGTATCATTGCCAGCAGAATTTGGTAAGATTGGTTTTGATATTTAGTCATTTTCATTGATTAAGGTTGAATAAATAGTTTTTACGACGATTTTTACTTTAAATGCTTGCTATGAATTATAGTGGTTAGCTATTTACTATTATTGCACTTGCCGTATAATCCTAAACATTTAGTTGTCTGATGATGTCGGTTGGGACTAGTACAATTGCCATTCCCTTTCATAGCTGATATGGTACATGTTCATTAATGTATTCTGCATGACGGCTTGTTGGGTAAAATTTTTCTGTTTTTTCAATTGGGAATTTATATTTGAATTGTTATTCATTAGTAATTCCTTTTGTGTTTCAGAATGAGAATAGGACATTGTGGGAATTGGGAACAATTCCTTCAGGTTTAATGACATTTTACTCAATTACAAAACCACTAGACAAAGCATGGCATGTATTGGAACTGGAATATAATCCAAGCATTAGCATGGAAGAGATACGAAATGCTGTAGTTGTGCACTTTAATGGGAACATGAAACCTTGACTTGATATTGCCATGAACTAATTCAAGCCGCTTTGAACCAAGTATGTTGATTTCGATCTGGATTTCGCTCAAGCACGTAAATTTGGCACCTGAATTAATTTTTTGAGCAGAAAGTCACGGTGAAGCAGTAAGTTATAATTAAGTCATTATCTTACTTTTGGATTTTATTTGTATTTGATATACAGGTCCTCCAATTATAATTAAATTGATTTGGCAAATGTAACACTATTTAAGAACATCATTGAATTTTGAATTTCAAGAAGTTTTAAATTGTTTATGTCCACCATTATTATGTATGTATCAAACTGAAAGTGGATAATTTTGCCTTAGTTTAATAGGACTGTATGTGTTTTTTTTTTTTCTCAATATATGATGCTTGCTCAATTTTTTTCTTCCAAAACGCTCATCTTTTCAGCAACTACTTGCACCCAAACGCTGAAATGCACAATATTTTATTCTCGCTACACAGTTATTAACAAATAACTAAATCTCTACTTAGTCGTTTCAAATGGGTAGTAAATTAGAGTTTTGTAAGTAAAAATGAATCACATCGGCGTGCTTATACTCGTCAGACTAAGAAAAAACCATGATCCATCCTCCATGAGACATTATTCAGAACATGTTGAACAAGAATACAAGATTGGTAATCTAACTGTTGTATCATTCATCATATATGAAAAACAGAGATAATCATCCATTGAATTGGAGAACTCACTGTCACCTTTTCTTTTTTGAAAGTAACCCATTTTCACTTTATTGCAATCCAAAATAGTAGATTGGTAGTCTACTGTTTTCACTTTATTGCAGTCCAAAATGGTAAATTGGTCGAAGCCTCCAAAACGTCCTTTGCTTCACTTAAATTGTTTATTTTTTAAAATATTTTTTATTTATATATATATATATAATGATTATTAAATTAAAAAATACTTTAAGTTATTAAGTTAAGAAATAAATTAAAAAATAAGTAAACTACTCATTTTAATACACTGTATTTTATTATGTAGTATGTTAAAGTATATATTTTTCTTAATTTTAATTTAATAACTTTAGAGATCCCTCATCAGAACATTACAATATATATATGTATTTTTCTCGGTGTGTTATGAAATTTGTAGAAATTTTAAATAAAAATATTTATGATATAATTTATAGATATGTTGAACATTAATTGTAAAATATACCCATGGTGGAAAAAAATCTATTTTCATTTAAAAAGAGTGAGTCTAACAAGAATAAGATTTAAATTCATTGTGAAGAGAAATATATAATAAGAAAAATGAAAATCTTGTAGTTAATTAAACTCATTCTCTCAACAACCCGAAAGATACCTCAAATGCAAGCAGTTAGACACAAAGCTTCTTTTTAAATTATTTTTAAACTTTTTTTTAATTTTAACTTTTTTTAACAAATGATTAAATTAATTATCCAATAGGTGCGTATCATGAACACTTGAAGAAAAAAAAATATTAGAATATTATTTTATTAGAATATTGATTAAAGAACAAAGGGGTAATAATCTTGAAATCCTTGAAATTTTATCATGAGTGCGCGTGCATAGGATGTTGAAGCCGTCTAATCTCTAATACTCTTTTTCAGTTTTCATCACACAGCGAGCTCATTTTTAAAAAAAAAAAAAAGTGAGCAAGGGATGGACAAAGCTCAAATTTATTTTTTTGACCCTTGCCTCCTCCAACTTTTGAACCCACTACTTGAAAACATTAGGCTCCTTGGAGCACAGCGAACTCTGAGCCTTATATAAATTCTATTAAATTTGATGATTGATATTTTTGTTTAAAAATTTCTAAAGAAATCTAATTTCAATATAATCCACCATATATCACGTTTACCTAAGTTCTTCTCCTCTGTTTTGCAGCTAAAGTCTACTTAAAGCTTGGTGCTTGCATTATTTTGTTCTTATTGATCAAAGTTGGCGCTAATAAACAAAAAAAAAAGTAATTAAACGTTCTCGTTCGATCTTGTGATCAAGCTTCCTTGTTTTGCTTATAGCGTACTCAGATCAACTTTGTTAATTGCAGATAAATAGCATGGAAATTTTATCAGGTATTGCATCAAAGCTTGGAGAATTATTGGTGGATGCTACCGTAAAACAAGCTCGCTATCTGTTCTGTTTCAACAGCATTGTTAAAGAACTTGAGGATAAAGAAACTAAGTTGAAAGAGGCAAACGATGGCATCAATGAAAGAGTAGAAGAAGAACGACAAAAACACCGCGCTGTAGTAGTCGAGAAAGATGTCGAGACATGGCTGGAGGATATAGACAAAGAAATGGACGATGTTAGAAATTTGAAAGCAAAGATAAATGAAAAGAAGAGTTGTCTTAATGGATGGTGTGCTAATTGGGGTTGCCGATATTGGCTGGGTGGAAAAGCATCAAAAAACCTCTTCCATCGGACAGTTGCCCGTCCTAAACCTCTTCCATCGGACAAAGAATTGCCTATACCAAGACATTTTATGCCTTTCGGGACTACAGAATCAGCTTGCAATCAGATCATTAAAGCACTGAAAGGAGACAACACGAAGATAGTGGGATTGTATGGGATTGGTGGTGTCGGAAAGACGACTTTGACGAACTTTGTGGGCAATCAACTTCGGGAAGAAAATGTTTTCGATGAGGTGGGGATAGCCACTGTATCTCAGGATCAAAACATAATAAATGTTCAAAGTGAGCTAGTAAAGTCGTTGGGTTGGGAATTAACGGAGAAATATGAAAAAGATAGAGCACGCCGATTGCGCATGATGTTCTCTGAGAGTAAGAGCCCCAAGATGCTCATAATTCTTGATGATGTCTGGAATGAACTCGACTTGGAAAAAGTAGGTATTCCCGTTGGTGATAGAGAAAATTGTTGCAAAATCCTTCTAACCACTCGCCTGCAGCCAGTTTGTGATCGTATGGGTTGTGACACGCAGATCCAACTAGGTGTTCTAAAGCAAGATGAAGGATTGGATTTACTAAGAAAGCATGCTGGCATTGATGTTGCTGATAAAACCTTGACTGATGTTTCAAAACGAGTTGCTGATGAATGTAAGGGGCTGCCTTTAGCTATTAAAGCTGTTGGAAGTGCACTAAGAGGAAGAACCGGTGATGAATGGAATGTAGCACTAGATAAACTTCAAAATGCAAAACTCGATAAGATAGAAGGTATTGATAAGGATTCCCAGGACGTTTACGGTTGTCTCAAATTTAGTTATGATTATTTGAATGGTGAGGATTCCAGGTCATGCTTCTTGTTGTGTTCGCTGTTTCCAGAAGATTATGAGATAGATTTTGAGGATTTGCTTGGATATGCAGTTGGGTTGGTTTGGTATCAAGCTGAGTCAATCGAAAAAGCCAGAAGCCTACTGCGTGGAACGATTAAAGGACTCAAAGATTCTTTATTGCTGTTAGACACTGATGATGACAGATTTGTGAGAATGCATGACGTAGTTCGCGATGTAGCCTTATGGATAGGCTCAGTGGAGAAGAAATATTTTACTAGTAAAATTGGCATTGGATTGGTGGAACGGGCAGTGGAAGAAGGCCTAGAACAATACAGAGGAATCTCTTTGGTGGGAAATGAAAAAGAAGAGCTTCCTCGTGGTTTGGTATGCCATAACCTTCATATTTTGCGATTGGAGAATACTGAAAATGACAAGAAATTGCAAGTTCCGGAACATTTTTTCAAAGAGATGACAGCATTGAAAGTTGTCACTATAATAGGTGGAGTTCTTTCACTTAAATCGCTTCAGATCCTCACCAACCTCCAGGTTCTACAGTTGATTCAATGTGAGGTGAGTGACGCGTCTTTCCTTGGAAAGTTGAAGAGACTTCAAATACTTTATCTCGAGAATTCTCCCATTGAAATTCCAGATGAATTGGGGGATGAACTTAGTAGATTGAAACTTCTGTATATTGATACTTGCTCCATTTCTCCCATTACGATAAATAAATTTCCTCAATTAGAAGAATTTTATGGTCTGATAAAAAAATTGGGCGGTTGAAGGGATGAGTTCAGAAGAAAGTTACGCTAGGTGTGCTGAGTCGGACTCCCAACCCGACGGATCAGTTGTATGTCTTCCAAAAGACTTTTCATTGCCGAAATTACAAAGGTATGACATCAATAAAGTTGACAGCGCCGATGATTGTGCACTTTATAGAGGGACAAGGAGCTTATACATTATGAATAACCATCCTAAAGCAACGCTAGTTATTTTTTCAGCATTGTATCCAGAATTGGAAAAGCTTTATCTAAATAGGGTAAGAGGTTGTCATAATATTGTGCCAAGCATAGATGAAAGGGGATTAAATGAGTTGACTTTGCTTGACATCAACCATTGCGAAGATTTAGAATGCATAATGGATGCCTCTAAGTGGCCGCATGGAAAGAGTGGGAATCCTGTGATGCTCTCAAGATTAGCAGAGTTATATATGTCGGAATTGCCAGAACTGAAGCGGATCTGGAAGGCGCCCGCACAACATGTGATCAGCCTACAAACTCTTACAGAATTGAATGTGTCAGAGTGCAACAATTTGACATATATCTTCACGTTGTCACAAGCTCGAAGTTTGGTGCAGCTTAAAACTCTGAAAGTGAGTAAGTGCGAGAGACTGGAATGTATCATCGAAGCAAAATTTGATCATAATGAAAGGGAAATAAGTGCAGTAGATGGAAATACAATACTTGCGCTCCCTTTGTTGAGAGAATTAAGATTTGAAGATCTCCCCAAACTCATGAGCTTCTGTTCAGAAAATTATTATTCAACTTGGCCGGCATTGGAAGTGTTTGTCCTTTGGAGCTGTCCGAAATTGACCGTCAACAGTACTGAACTTGAAGCCAATTTGCAGTATCTTGGAGAGGTATGTTCGTTTGTGTTTCTGTTTTTTCATTTGTTTTTCTTCAAATTTACTCAAAATGATAGTTTATCAAAAACTTTTGTGATCAGTCATTCATATCACCTTGCATTTGGCCGTGTTGAGATGAAGATGACGGTGGTGGTAACGGTGATGATAATAATAATGATCCGGTATCTTGAGCAAATTTCTTTGTTTTAGGACCTAAAATTCATTCTTCAAATAAAAGTCATATCTCGTTTTACTTTATAAAAAAACTGGATGCAAGCACTTGTAAGGTATATATATTATTAGTCAAATTCAATTCATTAGTTAATTTAACCATAGAAATAGAATACTAATTTTTCTCAAACAAACCGATGTCACTGCTATATCACTTCACATGATCTCTTTCAACGAATTTCTTTTTCTTTTTTATAAATTCCTTACTTTCACAAAGTATAATTATTTTATAAGTTTACATGTGTAGTATTATATTTTTGTAGGGATTTTTTTTAAAGTATTTGTCGCTTAATTGTCAATTTGACAATCCTAGCTGCTAACAAATTTTAATTACATCAAGTTATTTATTTATTTGTCTCAGAAATTACGAATTCTAAAAGTAGGCAAATGCTCCCATTTGCGTGACACGATTGACGCTCTGTTGAAGCGTGGCTTAAAAAATTTGAAGACATTGAGCTTGCACGATCTTCGAGAACTGCAAGAATTATATCATGAAGGTCCCACGCACAATTTCAGCCTGCAAAATCTTACCTATTTAAGAGTGGACGGGTGCACTATGCTGAGACGTCTCTTCTCATCAACATTTGCTCGAAATCTGTTGCAATTGGAGGATTTATTTGTTTCGGATTGCTCGGAATTAGAGCAAATCATTGATGAGGATGAGGATGAGGATCATCTCCAACCTGTATGTTTCCCAAAACTCAGAGAGATCTATGTCTGTAGCTGCCCCAAACTAAAGCGACTATTTCATATCAGCGTAGCTCCTAGTCTTCAAAAACTGAAGTGCCTTTTCATAACAGCTAATGATGAATTAGAAGAAGTATTCTGGCATAAAGATGGAGCAGACGTCACAGATTACAATGAAATTGTTATGAATGAATTTCGGTAGTTGGAACTGAGAGATTTACCAAACCTCACCAACTTTTGGCCTGCGGGTTATCAGATCCCATTTCCATCTGCATCCTATGAAGATGTTTGTAATTGTCCCAAGCTTTGTGGAAATTCAGAAGGAGATAGATGATTCCAAGAATTCTGGAACACAGGTCAACTCTTGAGAACTTTAGTTAATTGACTCTATACATAGTTGGTTCATGTTTTCGTTTGGGATAGTTAATTGATCTATCCTAAAATCAAAATTTCTCTTTTAATATATTTATGGGAAAAGGACATCTACACCCCCAAAGTTTGAAGAAATGGTCACCAACACCCCCAAGTTTTTAAAGAGGGACACCAAGACCCCCTTTTGACCATTATACCATTTACCTCTATTATTCTAAAAAATTAAATTTAAAATTTTTAGTAAATACAAATACCATAAAAATAATGTAATCTCTACAGTAGACTAATAATATTAAAATATTTAATATTTTAATAAATTGTAATATGTAAATTATTATATTTATTTTAATAATATATTTTTATTCATTGTAATGATTTTAAATATATATTTGCATTAAATACGTTCTACAATTAAAAACATTCTCACATACTAATATTATTAAAATTATTATTTTACATAATATTCAAAATAATTTAAATTTTTAATACATTTATTTTAATATTATGATTCTATTTATCACAAAATTTACTTTAATATAATAAAATATATCTAATAGATTATAAAATATTAAAATATTTTTTAAATATTGAAATTATTTTAAAATGTATATATTATTACATTTATTTTAATATTATATTTCTATTTATTCTAAAATATTAGAGTTAATTCTTTTGTGATAAAAGAGATAAAGGGTATAATTGTCAAAAGAGGGTCTTGGTGTCCCTTTTTAAAAACTTGGGGGTGTTGGTGACCATTTCTCCAAATTTTAGGGGTGTAAATGTCCTTTTTCCTATTTTCATATGAGACACATATGTTATTATATGTTTATAGTAAAGGCACGAGGCCATTTTTATAAATCCATGAATTAGTTTATGTCATGAGTTTTAAATATCAAACCGCGTGATTCGCCTCGAATCCAACATATGGGTCGGGGGGTCGTGTCATACATCCATCATGATTTTACAATTTATATCATTCATCCAAAATATCTTTAATTCCCAATAGAAAATTGACAAAATCATAGCAAATTGATCATTTTGCTCTTAAAAGTCAATTTAACGTAAAAAAGACAAAGGAAAATTATCAACCACGTACTTTTAGTTTACACTGTTATTGAAAACACTAAAAGTTTGAATTTATTTAATTTTTTACTCTAGATTTATAATTGATATCAACTACCCACAAAAAATGTTAACACTGTTAGAATATTTTATAGAATTTGAATAAAGGTCATTTTATCCTTGGATTCAAGGGCATTTTTCAATTTGCACCATAAATAATAAAATAAATTCATGCTTTTTATAACTATTAAATTGAATTTGAGGATTGGATTGATTGGGTGCTTATCAATTAGGGTTTAGAGTAATTAGTGGATTTAGGTTGATTATGTGAATTTGTGAAGATAAATTTAGAAAATAAATTAGAATTTTTTAATTAAGAAAAAATAGAGTTTTAAGTATATTTAATTGAATATTGGTTATACAAAATGGTTTTTTATTTTTATATTGAAAACTATTATTTTATTTTTTATTTAGCATATTAAATGTTTAAATTATCCTTGTGACGTCATTAATTATAAATGGCAGTTCACATTTTGGTGGATAGCTGACAAATTATAAACTCAAGCTGGAAAATTAAACAAATTCAGATTTTGTAGTAATTTTTATAGCATGGAAACTAAAGCTGGATAACTGATAATTTTTCTTTTATTTTTTATTCAGCACGTTGAATGTCTAAATTATCTTTGTGGCACCATTACTTTTTTTAGTGAAAGCTAACAATTTGGTGGATGAATAACGCAAATTGGAAGTGTTGTATTTTTATACAATTCAAGGGTGGGCAGATGATAAATTCCCAAGTTTATAAGTTCATAAAAATAGTTTTAACCATTCTACTATCTTTGTTTCTTTGAATAGCTTTACAAATGAACACAATCATAAACATTACGTTTGTCACATATGTTATTTTCTCCGAATTTGCTCATCAATTCAAAGTGTTATCGCACAAGTTACTTGTAATAAGATATAAATGCAACACTAAGTCATAAAAGAGATGAATAATTGAACAAAAAAATTGAGATCATTTCCTTCGTTTATGTTGAGGTTTCAAGCCATCACCAACAGGAAACCAAATGGTTATATCGAAGAACAAGCTTAATAACAAAACTAGAAAAATTGAACAAAAATAGGTTGAACACAATGGGATTTTGCAGAAAAAATGAGCACACCTTTCTTGATCAAAGACGCAGTACAAGATCAACGGATACAGAGAAAATGAATGATAATGAACAAGTCGAGAATCCAAAGATTTGAACAAGAAATGAAAGAGTACAAGTCACACCAATCGGGCTAACAAATCAGTCTTTTAATGCAATTCTAGGTTTGTTATGAAGGTAAAAAAATTAAAAAATTAAAAAAAAAACTTATCTAACCTGCCTGCCACGTCAGCATCCTTTTCCACTTTAAGTCCTTTAACCGGGTTCTATTTTCATATGGACTCAATAACTTGATTGTTTTGAAAATAGATCCCAAAATTGCATTTTACCCTATTCAACAATTTATATATTATTTGATACGAAATTATCTCTTGTGGAAAGTTTTGTAACTTTTTATAAAGTCAAATTTGGGATAAATGCCAAAACATAAGTGTAAAGATTCATAACAGATAGAGAAGTAAAGTTTTTAAATAACTGGAATCTTATTCAATAAAATCTGAATAACAAAATTAAGGTTTTCTATGACCTCTTTTATATTATCCATAAATAATGTGAATTTACCAAAGTAGGTAAAGATGAGTTATTATTATATATAAAATTCTACTAATTAAAATAAGGAAAACAAAGCAAACGATACTTAAAACCAATGTCTAGAAAAAAAAAAAGAATAAAAATCTTTAAAATAATAGGAAGAATAGGAAAATAACAAAAACTTGCAAAATGACCATGAATGAAATGAATTTCCAACCAAACTATTGGGCCATATAGAAAAAGCAGTAGTGTGTTAGATTCATCTTGGCTCTTATAACCATCCTTAGTATTTTATAAGCTCCATAGGGCTCCCTTTATAGGGAAAATGGCTACTGGACTAATTAATATTGAGATAACTTTTAAGTATGAGTTGGGTTCATAGA
The DNA here is from genome assembly GCA_030444775.1 of Atalantia buxifolia. NCBI lineage: Eukaryota > Viridiplantae > Streptophyta > Magnoliopsida > Sapindales > Rutaceae > Atalantia > Atalantia buxifolia. The sequence goes on from CM059838.1 coordinate 25,456,967, forward strand.
CCTCTATATGATATCAAAGCCAAACTCATGCACGAATAGGTGTGCATTATCTTACCATGAGACAAGAACCAAGCAAAAAAACTGTCCTACACGTAACAAAAGGTGGTAGTAAAATTATCCCACTTCGACTGAGACAATTACTATGTTAATAATATAAGCTTGAGGCAACTTATTATGCTATTGTTTGAACTCGCCTCATGGATGAAATCAATTTGTGGCTTTGTGCACCACTTATGTCTTTGCGTTTAAATGTAGACCTTATCAATCAATATTCATTATGATCAACTTAGTTTTATCACTTTATGTATCTATTTTGTACTGTTATTTTGAATCTCAAATGTTGTATTAAACAACATAAAATATGATAAAGTTCTCTATGCTCATGTCAAAATCTACACAAAATTACAATTCTTTCAGTTAGTACCATTAGCCTAAATTGTGTGGTTTACTATAGAAGCATGCCTATTATTTTGAGATTGTATCAATAATATTTCTTTCTTGTCCAAAATTTGTCAAAGCAAACGTCCAAATGTGAGGGTAGGGCTAATATAGTGATTGTAGCTATATATGCCAGCATTCCTTTTGGTTTGCTTTTTTATTAGAACTTTATTATTGTTTCTCCTTAACATTTTTTAGAGTAACTGAAATGACATGCCCCAAACTCTCAAGGTGAGTCTATCTAGTTTTATCAAGTTAGACTGATAACAAGCACTCCCAAAATAAATTGATATACAACCAACTCCATTGATCAACCTCCTCAACCATAATATTTAATATTACCCAAGATATCTCCAAACTATCAAAAGATTATCATATAGCAAATGTTATCATACACCAGTCTATTCTTAATCAAAATGCATGTATACATACATACATACATACATACATACATACATACATATATATATATATATATAGAGTTCTTCTATAGTGCGGGTGCCCTCATTTTTTTTTATATAGACACACTTTAAAACTGCGAGGTTTAAGAGAGCTAGTTTTTAACTCTTTTAAACGGCACATTTTAAAAGGGTGTCTCCATTAAAAAACAATGCGGGCGTCCGCACCTGAGAATGATTATGTGTGTGTGTGTGTGTGTAATGAGATGAATCAAAATGCCCTAACAAAATCACCAATATCTTTTGAAATACTAACTAGGCAACCCAGGAGAAGGGTAAATTAGGATTTTAAAACTTAAGCTAAACAAATCGCACAACAACTTAATCTAATGCCTTAATAGAATAAAAAACAATAAATTCAATAAAGCACAATAATAAAAGAGTAAGGAGAGAGATAGCAAACACAATGATTTTTACATGGTTCGGCAATCCCCGCCTACGTCCACACCTCCAAGCTTACTCAGCTTGAGGATTTCACTATCCAATCCTTCAAATGCTTCAAATGCTTACAATTGACTTCCAAAGTGTCAATGAATCTTTACAATAAAGAGATTATCTCTCCAATCTCTTCACCCCAAGTGTTTCTCATACTTGTACACTACAATTTAATGAGAAATGAAAATTACAATAAACAACTCTCTTTTAGAGTGAATATAAAAATAATAGCTCAATGAAGATTTAATCTATGATGATTTTCGAATTTGAAGCTCAATATATTTTGTGTGTACTTGTTTATGCTTACAAAGATTACCAAAAATGAATTGGATTTGAGTTCATATAGTTTGAGCTCAAAAACTAGCCGTTATGCACATTTTGGTGATAACCGGCTTACCGTTTATGGAATCCGGTTAGCCGCTTTATGTTACCGTTACCGCCAAAATTTGAATTTCTGAACATCCGGTATGCTGCTTATGAAATCCGGATAGTCGTTTATGTTCCAGAAGCTTACTACCCAAATCCGGTCTACCACTTGTCAGAATCCGGTTAGCCGCTTGCTACAGTGACTGCCATAGTGAACTATTTTTTAAAATTATAGTTTGACCTCAAAACTTTTCATAACTGTATTATGGCCCAAACGTTATAAATTTTATAAATAAGTCCAATTTCAGAATTTTTAAATAATGCTTCCTATTTCTAAAACTTTTTAAAATTATGATATGACCCAAAATGTTATGAAACTTTTCAAATAAGTCATTCTTCAAAATTTCAAGCAATACTTATTGATTTCAAAGTTTTCAAAACTCTTTCAATAAGACCATAAACTTGAAAAATAACTAATTTCATAAAATCAATTTTCCATCAATTTTCCATCCGGTATGCTTCTTATGAAATCTGGATAGTCGTTTATGTTCCAAAAGCTTACTGCCCAAATCCGGTCTACCGTTTGTCAGAATCCAGTTAGCCGCTACAAGAATCGCTATAGTGAATTATTTTCTAAAATTATAGTTTGACCTCAAAACTTTTCATAACTGTATTATGGCCCAAATGTTATAAATTTTATAAATAAGTCCAATTTTAGAATTTTTAAATAATACTTGCTATTTCTAAAATTTTTTAAAATTATGATATGGCCTAAAATGCTATGAAACTTTACAAATAAGTCATTCTCTAAAATTTCAAGCAATACTTGTTGATTTCAAAGTTTTCAAAACTCTTTCAATAAGACCATAAACTTGAAAAACAACTAATTTCATAAAATCAAATTTTCATTAAATATAAAACCTTTATAATGTGAAAATAATGATTTATTTAAAATGTATAAAAACAATGAGTTTTTCAAAACTTAATCACTCTTAATTTTATTTGTTATCATCAAAATCAACATTATGGATACATAAATACTGACAATCTTCCCCTTTTGATGATGACAAACCTTGCACGTATTTAAAGAATGATTGCACAAATTGCTCCCCCTAAATGTAAGCTCCCCTTATAATTTGAGTTTAAAAAATTGATCATTCTTAATCTTGTTTATTATCATCAAAATCAACATTATGGAAATATATATGTTAACATCTTTTAGCACCATCACATGACCAAAATTCAAAATATCTACCATTGCTGGGTCGATTGGTGTACCTGCAACCTGTTGTAGGAGCGAAAAAATATAATAACACGAGATAAATATAAAACTCAATGAAATCAGTAAGTGGATAGCAGTTTTTAAAATAACTTACTGTAAAATAATTATATCATTTATATATTTAACTTTATTAGACTATATGTAAGAAACATGAATAATTTATTTAACATTAAAATTGAGTAACTAAAATTAAAATTGACACATAAAGAAGTACGTAATAATCATGAAAATCATTTCACAAAATAAAATACATGAATCTAAAACTATCACTGAATAAGTGCCTAGGGGAATGACCTTGTTGTACCCGGAGCTCATATGGGTATTGCAATGACATACTATATAGGTACGTACCGTCATGCTCGGAACTATTACAGGTAGACCAATGACATACCATCTCATAAATTTCATCATATCTCATTATACTGCATGCATAAAATAGTCCCCAAAGGACAAAGACGCCCAAGCACGTGGCTTAAAGCCTCTCTATTTACTCAGATGGGCCCCAAAGGCCTGTATCTTATTTGTATCCCTGTTTTCATTTGTATAAGCCACCAAAAGGAAAAAATGCCCAAACACACAACCCAAAGCCTCCATGTGTGTTCAAACGGGCCCCAAAAGCTTATCATCTTATTTGTATCACTGTAATTGGAGAAGAAGGGTACTATCTCATGATTTTACAAACAACTTTTTATACACATACAAATAAACATATAATCATACTTTAAATCCACTTTCTTTTTCATTAACATACTTTAAATCCATTTTCTTTTCTTTAAAGTGCTATCATGCATTACTCAAATTCAATACGAAAACTGATAATCGTACACCTTTTAAATAATTTATCAATATGTAAATAAAACTCATTTATAGGAAAACATTAAACCCAAGCATTACACACTTATTTCGCAAACATGTTTTACTATACTTTGAAATCATAATAAGCTATAAAAATCAGTTTGTATGTTCCATTCATAGTGAGGATGCTCAACTTAGTTATCGTCCACGTCCGCGGGTTGGTTATCGCTCGCAGTTCCTCCTAAATAAAGGAAACGACATAATTACTTTCTGTAAATGTGAAAAAGAATTAAATTTGTGCAATAAAGTTAGAAATGAACATCTATCCACAGTATATAACTCCAGTGTCCATAAAATTACCAAAATACTTGCATCCATAAATTATTAACTATAAATTATCATAGCATAACTTTAAAAAAATTATTTTGTCTCCACTAGTAAAAACTTTAATTTTAAGTTATTTTTTTAAAATGTTAGAATGTCTAAAATATTTTTTATTTATTTAATAATATTATTTTATTCTTTCATAATATAACTTTAAAAAAATTATTTGTTAAAGTAATTTTATAATTTTTAATAAAAACTATCAATGAGAATCAAATAACTAATTTTTTTTAAAAAAAACTATACTAATAAAAATATTACTTAAATAAACTTTGTTTAAAAAAGTTATACTAAATAGAACCTTAGGCTAAAAAACTTATTTTAAGCCCAGCTAAATTGAAATAATTTCTCAATAAACATTATTTATTAAATATAATAGCCTCATATTTCATTGTTTCTTTAGATTTATAATAATAATAATAATAATAATAATAATAATAATAAAATTCCTCTATAATGTCATAATTTTTTACAGCATCAATATAGTCTTTAACAAAAAAAACTCATAAATATCAAAATCCACTCTTAATAAAAGAGGTTTTGTCTCAAGGAAAAAAAAAGTGCGCACGAGAAGTTCAATTTCGCACGTAGTCCTGGTTTTGCGTTTGTATGAAAAGACTACAAATGTACGTGCCCGTACATATCTCCAGTGTTAATTGATCATCAATCGCGGCGTGTCGTGGGCATCCAACCGAAACTTAAATATCAGGGGAAAAAATTAAATTAAAAACAGTTTTCGCTTTCCATTGAACTCTTGCAAATTAAGCAACTGTATATTCTTATTAAATACTAAACCATAGTTGATAATTATGAAATTTTTTACATTGTTATTTGTTCTTATTATTATTAATAATTTAATTTTTATTATATATTTAAATTATTTACAATTGATTAAATAGATTTTATGTTGTTTCCCAAAAAAAGATTAATATTATTGATAAATTAATATACTTTTATTATATATTTAAATTATTTATTATAGATTAAATCAATATTTTGTTGTTTTATAAAAAATATTTTATGTTCTAAAAAGTTTTATAAGTTATTGTCCTTATACTGTTGTTAATTTTAAGAGTCAAATTGGGTCAATAGATCAAAATATAAAAATTTAAAATAATTTAAAATTATGTGTCAATTTGTTTACTCTTTTGCTTTTTTAAAAAACATCAGGGACATCAATGTTAAAAATCAGAAAATATATCTATGCCATTGAAGTAAGTTTTGTGTTTGATCTAACGGATAACTCATATATGGACAAAATGGGGGTACCATGCACCAAGTGCACGGTAGGTGGACCCTCATTATTATTGCTTTTATTATGTTTTTGTTGCATTATTGTGAAAAAATCAAAGGAACATCGAGAAAAAGAGATGATGGGATCTCTTCTTTCAAGACCCATGCTGTATGCAACAAACAATTAATCAGAAATTCCATTTTCTTTTATTTTCCGTTTAGTTTTTCTTTAATTATCAGAAATATTAAGTTAATGGTTTATTAATTGAAAAATTTTTCCCCCTTCACAGAATGGTTTTTGGCTATGCTTACCCTGCATATGAGTGCTTTAAAGCAGTAGAGAAGAACAGGCCAGATATTGAACAGCTCCAGTTTTGGTGCCAATATTGGTATGGAACTATGGATCCGTGCTTGCACTATTAATTAAGAATTGTTTTGCAACAATACTAATTAATTCCATGTAGCGAGTCATATTCGCGCCTGGATGTTTGGATTTAATTAGTTCAAATCATTAGAATCAGAGTTATACAGCACCTGATTCTAATTCTTGATTTTGTAAAATCATGACGTCCGAACCTACAATCATTTTGCTTGTAATAACAAAACATCACCAATGTACAGTGAAGCTAAGTTGGCATTCTTCGTATACCTTTGGCATCCCAAAACAAAAGTAATAAATCTGCATTAATTCATCATCTTTTTCAGTACTCTGTAAAATTTCTGATTGAAACTATTTTAAAAGTTTCAACTTTTAATATTTTCAGGGGACGGCTTATGTTTATAATATTTTATTGCGACCACATGTTGCAAAACATGAGAAAGAAATCGATTTTAATTTGTTGAAGCTGAGAATTAAGGCCAGGGAAATAGGTCTTCTGTTTTGGGAGAAGGCTACCATTTATGGGCAAGCAAGGTTTTTGAGATTTTGCAGTACTTCTCTTCTCACTCAGCTTCACTGACTCACTCCGATCAGGTAATTGAACAACATTTTGTAATATATTTTGCTGCCTATTTTCTTATTAAGAGACAAAAGATGTTTTGTTTTGGGATTTATGAAAAACGACAGAAAAGTAAGTGGAAAAAAAATAAAAGAAATTCTAGTGAATTTTCTTTTTATATTACAATATATAGGAAGCAAGTTAAACTGTTTTTGATTCTGCTGCAGCAGCAGCAAGCAGCTAAGGAAGAAGCAGGGCATTTGCCAACAAAATATGAGGCTGCTGCTAAAATGAAAACAATGCCAGTATCATCATCTTTCCAAGATGGCAATTTAATTAATTCCTTCAATCAAAAAGCAGTAAGAAGTAAATGGAGGTTGTTCAGGACTGCAGCAAGCCAATAATAAAGCCCTTGTATTTGTCTTGTGCCATTATGCAGATGATTTATATATGTAGAAGATGCAAATTGAACACCAATTAATAGTTAATTAGTCTCCATTGTTTGTTTGCTGCCAATTTTGTATCGTATAAATCTCATGGGACTATTGATTAACAAAATATATAGTGCGTAGTAGTGGCTGGGTACTTTCAGTTAGAAGAAAATTGTAACATGCAATAGTCAATACTTAATGACACGTTTAAATTGCAGCATGTACTGGCTTACTTAAATTGTCTATTCATTTTTATTCACGTGTAGAGAATTAACTAATCAACAAATTAATCTGCGACACGTTTTGTAATTGCATGCCGATCATTTTTGATAAGGTAATTTAATGCGCGATGCAGCCATTTGAGGCACGAGGTTTGGATGTACTTCTCATTGTTATTAAATATGAATTAGGATCCCATTTTATATTGTTATCTACCAAAATCTAAAGATAATCATAATCTATTAAGTAAATGATGAGTTATTTTAAAGTACAATCTGATTGATTTTACTATCTATTGTGGAAGCAACTAAGTCAAGTGCTCAATTTTTAAAGGATTAAATTATTTATACTGTAAAAATTATTCTGAACATTTACTATTTCATACAACCATTCACTTAATTTTAAAAATTAAGGTTATATATATTTTTTTAATTTAAAAAGGTCTGAATTAAATGAAAGTCTGAATAGCTCTGAATGTTTATGATTGAGGACATGTTTGTTTTTTTTAATGACTAAATATGTGTTAAATTATTTGTCTTATACGCAAAAAGAAAAAAATTGAATTATGATATTTTGACATTTATGTCCCTAAAAGTATTAATATATATTTGATAAGTTAAAGATGGTAAGTAAATTAAAATCATTTTATTATTAATTATAACATATCTATTTTTTCAATAAATACAATGTTACAGCTAAAAAAGGTACAATGTTAATTACATTATTTGTGTGTATTATATGATTTTTTTTTCATTCAATCACACAATTTAACATAGAATCAATTAACAATTTCAAGTAAAATAGTAATTTACATATATTATTAATTGTAAATGTTAAAATAATTAAGGAATTAAAACAACAGTTACATCCTAGCATATTAATTTTTGTTAAAAGTTTTGTTCAAAATAGTTTTATAAAAAAAAAAAGAGCCTGAGATGAGTACAAAGTCCAAAAACATAGCTTTTACAAAATAAGTTGATTCAATCCTATAAAATCTCCACGAAATAACGGCAATTGGAAAGAATAAAATAAAATAAGTTATGTTTGATTGGAAATAAGCCTATTAAATAGGGGTATTTTTGAGAGATTGTAACTATTTTCTTTTAAACCTTTTTCAATTAAGATAAAAGTTACGTTATTTAACTTAAATTATTTTATTTAAATAAAAGTATCCAAAGTAATTTTTAAAATATAAATACCCTATTTATTTTTTAAAAAAATATTATATTCAGGCATGCAAATGTTAAAATAATTAAGGAATTTAAACAACAATTGCATCCTAGCATATTAATTTTTGTTAAAAGTTTTGTTCAAAATAGTTTTATAAAAAAAAAAGAGCCTGAGATGAGTACAAAGTCCAAAAACATAGCTTTTACAAAATAAGTTGATTCAATCCTATAAAATCTCCACGAAATAACGGCAATTGGAAAGAATAAAATAAAATAAGTTATGTTTGATTGGAAATAAGCATATTAAATAGGGGTATTTTTGAGAGATTGTAACTATTTTCTTTTAAACCTTTTTCAATTAAGATAAAAGTTAAGTTATTTAACTTAAATTATTTTATTTAAATAAAAGTATCCAAAGTAATTTTTAAAATATAAATACCCTATTTATTTTTTAAAAAAAATATTATATTCAGACACTCAACCCTCCCAACCACAAAAAATGCAGGTATAGAAAAAACTCGACCGAGCACATGTCAAAAAGATTTTTTTTTTTTTGGTACAATAGGGCTCTTAACAAGAGATAAGGACGGATAAAGTAGGGATAGACAATCCCATACATATCATGCGTGAGGAAAGAGAGCAAATTAGTAGGGGGTCATTAAAAGTATCATTAAAAGACCTTTTAAATAAGATTTTATTATTTATTTGAAAAACCACACCAGTATTTAAAGATCTAAAAAATCTCCACCAAGATTCTTCAAATAAGAAGTTATTTTTTTCTCTTCAAATTTAAAGAGTTCTTTCTCTTTTTTTAATTTATATTTTATTATTTTTGTTGGAAAAAGAAAGAATCTTTAATTACTATTAATTTTTTTTAAAAAAATAATTTTTTAATTAAAAAAATATTAAATTATTTCTATTTAAAGAGTATTTTAAAGAATAATATATTTTTTATTTTTTTATTTATCATATAGGTAAGTAAATAAATATTTAAAAAATAAAATTTATAAAATCTTTTAAAAATACTCTTAAAATAATGACATCTCAATGATAGAGTCAAGGACATAATTAGCCAAGAAATCCGTGGTAAAATTTACTTCGCGATACACATGATTTATGATGATGTTCCAGTCTCGGTTCATTAACATAAGTTCAGGAACAAAAAAGGAGGCTATTTTTTTTAACATAAGCTCAGGAATAAAAAAATAAACAACCACATTTAAGATTTAAAACACAAGTTGCCTTAAATTAACTCGATTACATGTGTCTATTTGAAATTATTAAAAATAATTCTATTTTTCCCGTTATCCCTATCACTTTGCCAACGTGTTATTTTCACATTGGTCCGATATGCAGCCTCGAATTGAACTACAGCAGTCAGCAGATGAAAAAGAGCATTTGTTAACTGAAATCGACAAAATCAAAATGGGGTACGTACCAGGCAATACAGACCAGCCACAAACTTTTATTGGATGATTGCCACGTAACGAAGAATCAACGGTCGCTACGAGCTGGGAACTGACTGAGCCTGCGCTGTAAAGTCCACGCGGCATGCAGATACGGGCCGACCAAAAAGTGGAAAGCAGACTCAATCACCCCGGCCTCTGCTGCCTGCTGGTCTCATCTCTTCTCGTCTCATCCTACCTCTACGATCTAACCTCTTTCCTAGGAGGCTCTCAAACCGTCCCACGTGTCCTGACCACACATAGATTTGTGTGGTCACCAACCTCTGTCTTTATCTCTCTCTATTTCTAAGGTCGTGTTTGGTCCCATTTGTCAAAGCGCTTGTCACAATGAAACAAAGAAAATAAAATATGCTAATGGATCAATAACATGTTATGCTCGTTTAATTTAAATATTTAATTGAGATATTTATTGATATATCACAAATTATTTAAGAGTATTAATTAATTTTATTATTAATTATTAGCTTATCACCACTCTTTAAATTACACATAAAATAACACATCAATTAATATCTTAATTAAATATCTAAAGTGAATAAATATAGTAATTAATCTATCATAATTCTATTAAATAATTTAATAAAAATATTCTCATACAACTCACATCAGCTGCTGTTAAAATTAATAAATTTTGTCAAAATTTTTGAAAAATTATATTTTGCGAATGACAAGCTAAATAGATTATATTAAGAAAGATAAAAGTTTAAGACAAGTGAGAGTTGTTCTTTATATTTTAATACAAGTCAACATTTATCCGTTTATACATTAATTTTGTTTTAATATAAACTCAATTAAATGATTAGGACAGGTTCAGTGCACTATTTTTCTCGTGCTTAAGACATGTTCAATAAATATAAAAGTAAATTCAATATTTAGGGTTTCATTTTAAATTTCTTTTTATTTTAAATTTCTTTTTATATGAGTGATGTGCCTTTTCACATACATGTATAATAGATATATTTCGAGTTTGGGATAAAGATCTCACTTTTATTATATTGTATAACATGTATAAAAATGCTACAAGTAAACATAATACATATCATAAATTAAAAGAAAAAGTGATGTTATGTTTATTTAGTTGGGATATTTAATTTTTATCTTAACTTATGTATTAATAATAAAAATCTATTATTTTGAGTTAAAAATAACAAGATTCGGTAATCATTTATCACTTGAATTAATTACATAATAATATATTATTTATTATATTAGTTAAAATATAAATTAAGAATCTTTCGTTAAATAAGTATAATATTATTATAGTAAAAGAGAGAGAGAGTGATACACGTTGAAAATAATACTAAATTAAATGAAACGAAACCAAAGAGGCCCCACACTTTAGTTTCTGAAAGTATACATTATCTAACGACTACGGCTCTCCCTTTTTTTCGTATAAAAGTGAGCCAAAGAGTTAATTAGACGCAGGGGAAGAAGAAGGCAAAGGGGGGGACTCGCCCAATACCAAAGGCAACTCTTGTGAATCACGAGACTCTCAACAAAACAAAAGGCAAAGGCAAAAGCAAAGCAACGAACCTAAAACCCCAGCTTCACGAGAATCATCACAGGAAGATTAATGGAGACAGCTGAAAGTACAAGCACGATGAAGCAGCAGCAGCAACAACAGCAAGTGCTGGACGGTTCAAATATAATGAAGTTGGTTGGAAATGAGGAGGTGTTTAGCAGCTTTGTTGATCATAAGTTCCAAGAACTTGACAGAGACAGAGATGGTCAGCTCTCCGTGAAAGAGCTTCAGCCTGCTGTTGCTGATATTGGTGCTGCTCTTGGCTTGCCTGCCCAGGGCTCTTCTCCTGACTCTGATCACATCTACTCTGAGGTTCATTTCTACTCGAACCCATTTCATTTTTCTATATTCTTACCGTACTTTTGTTGTTTTAACTGCTAGCTTAATTTTGAAAGTACAATAATTTGATTACTGCATAAGTCTTTTTTTTTTTTAATATTCGAGGGGTAGTGATTTCATCCGACACCTGTTATAGGAATAGTTATTTTTATTTATATTTGACAATTTTATTTCCGTAATGGTTATTCTTATCACACCAATACTACTACTAGTTGTAGTCAGTTTCTTTTCAGTTTAATTGAACGAGCCTATATTACTTATATGTCAAGCCTGTGATTTCATTACACAACCCTATTTCAATCATAAGAATGCAATTAATCCTTTTTTTTAAAGCAATATTTCTTATACATCCCATAGGAGCATGAGTTTAGAATAGTCTCGTAGTTATTATTTACAACTGATCTTATCTGTTCCTTGAGTTTGATTTTTTTAAAAAAAAAAAAAAATTTCCCCTAATTGTAAGTTAGTGATATCGTTTCCAAAGAACAAGGAGAAAATAATAAAATAAAAAAAATTAGAAAATATCATTTTTTCTGTTGCAAGCTCCAAAGGCCAGCGAGAATAAGATAAAGGTGTTACATAAGTGGTGAAGACTTTTGTGCTCTGCGTTACGTGTCAAATTTTTTCTTTTTTTCTAGTGAGGTCAATTAAACTTATCTTTCAATGATGATAAATGAGCAAAAATTGTGTCATCATCAGATTGTTATGTGACTGTCCTCTTGTGTCATTCATATTTTTCAATTTTAAGAGAATTTATGAATTAAAAAGAAGGCGGTGCAATCTCTTCCTGGTTGGTGGGTACTGCACAGTCTAATCTTGATATAACATTTTGGTGATCTTAATTTCAATAGAACATAATTGTACAAGGTCGGCTACTCAATTACGTTTAACATATAAGCTGTCTAATGTTTCCATTTTCTGCGTAGTTAGCTCCATAATTATCCAACCTATTATTCAATTTTGGTCGGTGTATTGCGACTTTATAACTTTTAATTAGCTAGCCTTTTCTTTATTTCTTTTCTTATTGACTTTTTCAATGTTCTTGCTTTGTATATATCTTCATAGTTAAGGAGGAATCTAGTGACGAATGTTGTGGAACTTACTGCTTGTCCCTTTGGAACTTTATTGTTATTCCAGAAATAACGTAAATGGGGACCAAAGTCAATTTGCCTTTTAATAATTTGCAATGAAGGTTTAAGTGGAGCCTCATGACTTTTGCTTGCTGAACAAGTGATAATCTTGTACCTAATCTTCTAGTGTTCAGCCAAGCTCAGCACATATTATTATTTACATGTTGGAAGCCAAAAAGTATGTGATGTTGGAATAGTATTTCCTTTTAGGCGCACGATAAATGTGGAAGCAGTAAATTAAAGCATCATAGTCATGGCCAAAAAGCAGAGCAGGGATAAAGTACCAGGGCGATCATGATGCTCTACCTGATGTCTGTCCTTGTTCTTGATCTCTCTATACCCATGGAAGTGATCTCTCCTTGGTCTTTATTGTTTTGTTACCTCAAGAACATAACTACTCTTGCAGTGATCTGTAGGATAATAGGAAAATGTTTGTCCAGTAAAATAAGTCCTCTTTTTAAATATTTTTATTATCTAATTCAACCATCATTAGTTTTTAACATGAACGTTCATATGGTAAGATTTGACTGGATAAATTTAGATTTTTTGCCGGATTTAAGAGACTTTTGACTTGCAGTAAATTTTGGACGTGGCTAAAACTATGTAAGAACATGTTCGAGGCTTGTTATTGCCTTGAGTGTTTAAAATGTTTGATATGTAGGTTTTGATCATCCATAAAACAAGTCATCCTCCGCATGGATGGGGAGGACCTCCTCCGCAATGAAAGAATCAATGGCCCTGGTTATGAGCCAGAGATGGCATCCATATTTTCCCAGATAGAGTCACCGGATGGATCAATGCGGGATTTTATTATCATGGCTTTGGATAAACTTACTGTTGAACAGGGAATGCCGCCTTCTTCGGATTCTTCGGTAATTGACCTTTCACATTTGAACTTTAATTTTATGGCATGGTTGAACATTTTTACATATTCTTTAATCTTTCTTATTTGATATGTGGGTTTGTAATTTCATCGAGCAACATTGTGGAACCAGCGATCCATTCTTGTGCTGTAGATGAACGTGCCAAACCTGTTTAACAAGTGACATTTTTGGTGGAATTTAAGAAACTAGCCGATTGTGTGGCACAACGGCTAAAAGAGCAGCCTGTGATTGTTGCCCATAGTGAAAATACTTTTGATGGAAGTGGCATTAAGAGACTCTTGTCAAACAAGTTTGAATTGGACAAGGTGTGTCCTGTTTAAAACATGCTTTTGTGTCATATTTTGGAGTGCAGCATTATTATGGAAAAGCTTACTAAACTTCATCTCAAAATACAGACAAGGACTGCAGCTCTAGAGAATGTGCCGAAAGATCGTAATGGGAAATTATCAAAAGAGTATTTACGTGTAGCATTGGATGCAGTGGCTGCATCAGCTGGTTTACCTCCAATTGGTGCAGTCGCACAGGTATACTTCATCAACTTCTGTTACAGACATTCCAACAATAATATTTGAAGACAATGCTGTTTGTATTACACAAGTTAGAGGAGGAAATATAAAAGGAGATAAAACCAAACACATCTCACCAAAGTTCTTTTACACTCATGAGCTCCAGCAGGGAAAGAAAATTTTTGTTAAATAGATATACTCCACTAACAATTTAGAGGTCTTTTTACTAAAGGTTTACCCACTTCAACCTAGGAAAAATTAGTCTATAGTATTGGCATGCGTCACCTCAGTAGATTATCACGTAGTCTATAGTATTGGCATGCCTCAACTCAATAGATTACCAAATTGATGTTTGACTCTTTGATGGGAAGTATTTTACCAGGGGGAGCATAAATATCTAAGATAAGAACTATAAAAACTGGATACATGTGCTCTACACTCCTTTTTCCTATGACTAGCTTTTCTCATGGAGTTTTTATTGGTGAAGACTTTAATGAGACTGTTATAATAGAACATTCAGTGTCATTTTATGACCATCTTAAAGTGGTGGACATTCAATGGAGAGTATTGTGTAACAATAGGTTTAGTACTTGTTGATGTAGGATTTTGGTCTGCTCGTTCGAGACTAAGATTTCTCCTCAACACTTGAATTTGTAGTTGGTGGGGAATGATCTCGAGGTGCTTCTTTCCCTGATGAGCAGGGCTTTAGAGCACTAAACTTTCCCTTGGCAAATTCCTGCACGCACTACAACTAATCAGGGGATGACGGTGGTTTTTCTGGCGTAAATCCTCCGACGCTCAAATCAACAATCTGAGCTTACTTAGAAAAAATTATGCCACTGGTCTCGTGGCTTTGTTTTAATTTTTATCCCGTTAATCTAAGAGAGACATCAAAGAGAGTGAAAAACATAAAATAAGTTCAATGTTTGAGTCTCCAACTTCTATGTCGTCATTGAATGTCCCTTTTATAACCTGCCTGGGCGTTCTGTCTCCCTACCCAACGTTCATCACTACGTCAAGTGTTTCATCATGAGTGTATTAGCGTCATAACCATTGCTAAGTGGGTTTTGTGCTCGGAATTTCTGGAAAGAATGCACGATAACTGTCATTGACCAAGTCTTTTTGTCCTGGATCCACGAGGATATCTCCTCTTATTTTGTCCAACAACTGCACCATATAGCTCCCCTCCTATGAGCAAGTAGCTCCTGCACATGGATACCAGACAACTCCTCGTCACCAAAGAAGCGACCCCTGCTCAGATATATTTGGTCGGGACACTGTACATCCCAAACACAACTATTTTCATTTAGTATATTTATAGCTTATTATAATAGAGTTATTAATTAAATTTGATGTAATTTTCCACTGTAAGTAACTATGAGAATATAGCATCCCATTCTTATTATCTTTTTATTTAGTACGAAGAAAGATTTTTCTATCTTAAATTTTTTTTATTAATTATTGCTACCTTATTTATTATATTTTAGTAATTTTTTTAAAAAAATTATAAAATAAATTATCTGTGAAAGCTATCCCTACTGTTAAATTATGAAACTCAGAATGGAAAGAGTGGCATTCGAGATCATGATAATTAATTAATTGGATCCAGTTGTGGTATCACAGTTGTATGGTATCACAGTTGGATTCAGTCGTTGGATTCAGTCAATAATTGTTATTAAAATTAGATTCAACGGTTGGATTTAACTGTAGTATTATATAACGGTGGTATTATAGTTTTATTCTAATTATAATACAAATTAAACAACAACTCAAAAGGAAAAAAGGCAAAAAAAAAAAAAAAAAGGCCCAGGTGCGCTTCACAACGCAAAAGTTGTCGAAAACTACAAAATATTTTGTTGGTCTTTACTTTTCTTCATTAAAAGTTTGCAATTTATTTTCTCTAAATGCAAGAGCATGTCAGAAAAATGATCTAGCAAACACATGTTTCATTTTGTTATTCTGCCAAAACAAAAAATGACTTATCAAAAACATTATCATACTTAGCAACTCCCTCTATCTTCAAAATAAAAATGACAAACTTTGTTACTTGCCAATTGCCGTTTTCCCGCAGATTTCACTCAGGGTTGAAACATATTTGTTTGGGGAGCATAATAAAGATAGAGACACATAACAACTAATGAGATTGCTAACAATGGACTAAATTACAATGCCAAAAAATCTCATAAAAAAGTAGATTACATTAGTGACTAGACGATTAATAAAAAAATAGTGGTTTAAGCCAAGCCTTTTGTATTTTTTTTTTCTTGCGAGTGAAAATTTTTCCTAAAATTTTATTATTAATTTAAAATATACTTTAAACACCAATATTTTCATAACACCCCCATTAAAAATTATCAAATTTGCAAATATATGTTTGACTCTATAAAACCGATCAAAATGCCAAAACTCTTTGTATTTTTTCTTGTCTCGTCTTCTTCCTTCACCCATTGTTTTGTATATTGAGCACTCTTAATATCAAAGGAAAAAAATCTCTTACTACTATAAATTTATGATACATTTGTATTAACTTGCTAGAATTCTTTCGTATTAACCAAAAATACTTGCGCACAAGAAAAATTCATCTTCTTCAATCTATAGCATTTTTATATATGTGTAGTTCCCATTAGATTTATGTTTAATTGAGATTAAAAATTTAAGGGGAAATAAACGGTTAATTGAATGGCGTGTTCGTGACATATGGTAAGTTAAATTTTCATTCATTTCATCAGAAAAAACATTATTTTGAATTGAGGAATCATAATCTTGACAGATTGCATTTTGACAGCCAAATTACGAAATCAAGAAGAAGACGGATTGCTTTTTGCTTGCGATTCAATAATTTACTTTTGACGGTGATAATAATCCAGCAAAAAGTTGATGAATTGGAAATTGAGAACTCACTGTCGCCTTCTCGTCGTTGAAAGTAACCCATTTTCACTTTATTGCAATCCAAAATAATAGATTGGTAGTCTACTGTTTTCACTTTATTGCAATCCAAAATGGTAAATAGGTAGTCTAGTAAAGCCTCCAAAACGTCCTTTGCTTCACTTAAATTTGTTTATTTTTTAAAAAAATTATATATATATATATATATATATATAAATAATCATTATTAAATAAAATATATCTTAAGCTATTAAGTTGAGATAAAATAAAAAAATAAGTAAAATATTTGTTTTAATATACTATATTTTATCATATAGTATGTTAAAGTATGTATTTTTCTTTTTTTAATTTATTTTTTAACTTGATAACATTAGAGATTCCTTATTAGAACAGTATAACATATATATGTATTTCTCTCTGTGTGTTATCAAATTTGTTGAGATTTTAAATAAAAATATTTAATACAGTTTAGAGATATGTTGAATATTAATTTTAAAATGTACCCCAAATTTGTGGAGAGAAATCTACTTTCATTTGAAAAAAATAATCTAATGAGAATGAAATTTAAATTCATTTTGAAGAGAAACACACAGTAAAAAAAAATGAAAATCTTATATTTAATTAAACTCGTTATGTCAACAACCCGAAAGATGCCCCAAGTACAAGTCGTTAGACACAAAGTTTCTTTTTAAATTTTTTTTTAACTTTTTTATTTTAAATAAGTTTTACCAAATTGCCCCCTCATCATAGAGATAAGGTATGTGTACCATTTCACTCTCTGCCGTTCA
Source organism: Atalantia buxifolia (assembly GCA_030444775.1). Taxonomy (NCBI): domain Eukaryota; kingdom Viridiplantae; phylum Streptophyta; class Magnoliopsida; order Sapindales; family Rutaceae; genus Atalantia; species Atalantia buxifolia. The sequence goes on from CM059838.1 coordinate 25,474,636, forward strand.
ATTGTAGAATTTAAAAAAGAAAAAAGAAAATAAAATAAAAGTGAAGCCACGACCCACGAAGTCAATGGCAACTTGTGAAACATTACTCGGACCTTTCTACCAAAGCTCATTCAGTTGTCATCCTCTTGTGAAACATTACTGCGATTTCAAATTGATCCATTTAATACATCTTTTGAAATTTCATTTATACAACAACAATAAAAAATTAAAAATGGCGCCGTTCATGCCTCTATTTGGCCAATTTTTAAAACAAAATCTTTATTAAAAAATAAAAATTAAAAGTGGCACCGTTCATGCTCCTCTATTTTCCTCATGAAACCCAGTTGGCCAATTTTCAAACAAAATCTTTATTAAAAAATGTGACAAATTTGTGATTACTAATATCCCTCTTTTAAAATTGACATATAAGCTTATTTTGCAGATTATCTTCATATAAATTATACAAACCTCAAATTATCCTTATACAAATTATTCAATTTACCACAATCTTTACCAAAGTTCTTATAATAATTCTCGTAGGCAGCCTATTAATCAAATAAGTGGCAGTTAACATTGCTTCTCCCCAAAGGTATTTAGGAACCTTAGTCGTAAAACTAATAGCTCTAACAACTTCAAGGAGATGTCTGTTTTTTCTTTCAACTACCTCATTCTATTGAGGTGTATTATTATAAGAACTTTGGTGAAGAATCCCTTTTTTAGCAAAAAAATTCCCTAACGCTTTATTAAAAAAACTCTTTTCCATTATCACTTTAAAAAATTTTAATTTGAGTCTGAAATTGTGTCTGAGCCATATTATAAAAATTTATAAACACAGTTTTAGCATCAGATGTTTCTTTTAAAAGAAAGACCCAAGTGACTCTAGTATGATCATTAATAAAAAGAATAAACCAACCCTTTCTAGAAAAAGTTGGCACTCTAAAAGGACCCTAAACATCACTATGAATCATGGCAAATGGTTTTGAATTTTTTTATTTGGTTGAGATTGAAAAATAGCCAGATGATGTTTAGCTAATTCACAAGATTCACATCGAAAACGAGAAGGATTTTTATTCATGAATAACTTGGGTAACAAATGCTTTAAATATTGAAAAGTTGGATGTTCTAATCGATAATGTCATAACATAATCTTACTATTATTAACAATAGAGATATAATTGAAACAAGTCTGCAGATCTTGCCTTCTATAGGTTGATCTGTTATTAAAGAAGTAGAGTCCACCACTTATTTTAGCACCCCCAATCATTTTCCTCGAGGTTAAATCCCAAACTTTACAACAGGAAGATTGAAAAATAACTTGACATTTGTGATCAAAAGTTAATTTACTAATAAATAAAATATTATAAGACAAATGTGGGACGTGCAAAACATTCTTAAGAACCAGAGAAGGAGAAATAGTAATAGTTCCTTCTCCAGCAACTGTAGCTAAGGAACCTTTTGCAATTTTAACCTTTTGATTTACTGCACAAGGTATATAAGAGGAAAAGAGCTGCGAATTACTAGTCATATGATCAGTAGCACCTAAATCTATTATCCAGGAGCCATGTGACTTGGTACAAGCCAGGGCTGCAATGAAAGAATCACCTGACTATGCTAAAGAACAAGATGGGTTAGATTTTTTCTAAAGATTGGGACTGAAACATTTTATTCCTTGGTAAAAAGAAGAGACTCTGAGGATGATTGCTACCCTGGATCTATGCTGCTAGCTTGAAATGCGTGGACATCTCCCCCTGACTTATTGTCGCTGCTTGTTTTTTTCTTTGGTTTCCAGTGCAACTTCTAGCAACTTTCTCAAGTATGCCACAACTTTCGACAATGGTCACACCAGGGATTCTGCTTTCCCCCTAAGTTTGTACCTCGGGCCACAAGAGTAGATTCTTCACTATCTATTTTTCGTTCATCGTTATTCTTCAACATCACTTGTCATCGTGCTTCTTCTCTGCGCACTTCTGAGAAAACTTCTCTTATAGTTGGCAAAGGTTTTTTCCCTAGTATACGTCCTCGAACCTCATCAAGTTCTTTGTTCAAACCAGCCAAGAAAACAAATACCCGACCTCTTTCAACTTTCTTTTTGTACCGAGCACTGTCATTAGAATTTTTCCATTGTTCATCTTCAAACGAGTCCAATTCCTGTCAAACAGCCATCATATCATTATAATAAGTTGTTACCTCACGATTACCTTGCTGCATCTTCCACATACGAGTGTTTAATTCATACAATTGTGACTGATTTTCCAAATTTGAGTAGGTTTCCCGAACTGCTTCCCAGACATCGCGAGCAGTCTTCAAGTACATGAAGGTTTTTCCGATAATAGAATCCATTGAGTTAATCAGCCAGGCAGTAACCATTGAATTCTCTGAACGCCGCTGCCTGTATTTTGGATCATTAGTGGCTGGTGGTGTTACCTCGCCATTCAAGTACCCTAGTTTCCCTTTTCCATCAATCACCAAACGCACAGACTGAGACCATTCAAAATAATTCTTTTCATTCAATTTGTGAATGGTATTTTAAAGAGAATTTTCAGAAAGAGAAACAACCGGAAGTGGTTAAGAAACTTCCTCCTATGAAGTCCCACTACTGCTGCCATCCAAAGAGGTTAAACTAGAGCCAACCATGGCAGCCTTAAAATTCATGATCAAGCCCTAGGCTCAGATATCATATAGATTTTATAGAGGAAGAAGGAGGAAAAATTCTCTTATTCAATTCATAAAAAAATAGAGAAAACAAACAACTTAATAGGGAAAAATAAAGGATTAATCATATACTTAGGAACTAACTTATCTCATCCCTAAATCTTAGTATTTTATCCAAATCTCTAACAAACCAATCCTAATCAATTACTTCTAATTTATCTACAATTATCAACCATATACCTTAAGTTTACCCTGTTATTGACACTAAGAGATTTGAATTTATTTAATTTTTCATTCTAGATTTATAATTGGTATCAATTGCCTACCAAAATGTTAACACGATTATAATATTTTATAGAATTTAAATAAAATAGCTGTTTTATCCTTGAATTCAAAGGCATTTTCACTTTGCACCGTAAATAATAAAATAAAATTAAGCTTTTTATAATTATGAAATCGAATTTAAGGATTGGATTGATTGGGTGCTTATTAGGTTTTAGAGTAGTTAGTGGATTTAGTTTGATTATATAAATTTGTGAAGATAAATTTAGAAAACAAATTAGAATTTTTTAATCAAGAAAAAGTAGAGTTTTAAGTGTATTTAATTGAATATTGGTTATAAAAAATAATTTTTTATATTTATATTGAAAGCTATTGTTTTATTTTTTATTTAGCATATCAAATGTTTAAATTATCCTTATGATGTCATTAATTATAAAATGGTAGTTAACGTTTTGGTGGATAGTTGACAAATTATAAACTCAAGTTGGAAATTGAACAAATTCAGATTTTTGAAGTAATTTTTATAGCATGGTAAACTTAAGATGGATAATCTGCTAATCCGTCGAGTCACTAATTTGAGAGTCAAGACCACAAGTTTCGCCGATCAGCCCTTCAACACGGTTCTAGGTTTGTTATAAAGACAACAAACCTATCCAACCTGACTTGCCACGTCAGCATCCATTTGACCTTAAGTTCTTTAACTGGGTGCTATTTTCATATGGACCTAACAACTTCAGTTATTTTGCAAATAGATTCAAAAAGGTTTACATGTTTACCCCATTCAACAATTTGTATATTATTTGAGACGAAATTATCCCTTGAGGAAAATTTTGAAACTTTTTTTTTAAAGTTCTGCTTGGAGATAAATGACAAAATTTAAGTGTAAAGATTCATAAAAGATAGAGAAATAAAATTTTTAAATAACTGGGATGTTATTGAACATAGTATCAATAACAAAATTAAGGTTTTATGACCTCTTTTATATTATCCATAAATAATGCGAATTTACCAAAAAAGGTAAAACACGAATTATTATTATATATAAAATTCTACCAATTGAAATAAGAAAAACAAAGCAAACAACACCCAAATCAATATCTAAAAAAAAAAAAGAATAAAAAATCCCGAAAGCAACAAAAAAAAAAAAGAAAAATAACTAAAACTTGCAAAATAACCATGGACGTAATAAAATTTCCAACAAAACTATTGGGCCATATCGAAAAAAAAAAAAAAATATTGTGTTAGATTTGTCTCTAACACCAACTTCAAAATAATATATTATATCTCTAAATGGACACATGTAATTTAAGTTGTGACCCCAAAAAAATTCCATACTTATCCTATGTAACCATCCTATACCAATAAAATTTTATAAAAAAATATTTTTTTTAATAGTCTTACTGCTAAAAGCCAAGTCATACTAAAGGTGTGTTTGGAATTGAGGTTGGACAACTTTAACTTAAAAGTTAAGTAGTAAAATATTTGGTGAATACTTTAAGCATCCTTATTTTCATAAAACTCCATTAAAAATTGTTAGATTTGCAAATATAGGTTTTACTCTATAAAACCCATCAAAATGCCAAACTATTCTTAATATTTTTTTCTTCTCTCATCTTCATCCTTCACCCATTTTTTTGTATCTCGAAAACTCTTAACAGCAAAGGAAAAAAAAAATCTCACTATAAATTTATGATTCTTTTGTATTAACTTGGTAGAATTCTTTCGTATTAGCCAAAAATACTTACAAGAAAAATTTATTTTCTTCAATCAATAGTATTTTTATATATGTGTGCTTCCCATTTTATCTATGTTTCATTGAGATTAAAAATTTAAGGGGAAATAAACGGTTAATTGAATGGTATGTTCGTGGCTGTTTGTACGTTCAATTGTCATTTCTTTCATCAGAAAATGATTATTTTGAATTGAGGAATCGTAATCTTGATAAATTGCGTTCAAAGCCAAATTACGAAATCAAGAAGAAGACAGCTTGCTTTTCGCTTGTGATTCAATAATTTGTTTTTGACGGTGATAATAATCCAGCAAAAAGTTAATGTATTGGCCGACACGATGGAATTGACAACCCACTGTCACCATAGGCGGCGCCACGTTAGGATTAGGGGGGCTCAAGCCCTTTAATTTTTTAAAATTTATAAATTTAATTTAATATTTATCTTATTTATTATAAAAAATTTTATTAAAATTTAAAAATAATTAAAATATTAAGTATTTATCTTTAATTTTGAATCTATAAAAAAATTATTATTTTAAGATTCGTTGTACGACTAACTCTCCTCACATAAAAAAATAAAAATTATTTTTTTTTATTGAGTTTATCAAAATGATTTTTCTTCAATGAATCTTATGACACTTGTAATTTAATTTGGTATTTATATTACATAGGTGGGTTCTATTAATAAATTTTTAAAATTGAAAGTATTTTTAAAATTATATTCATTAATTTATTTATTGATGATATTAGCATTGATTTTACTAGATGTCATGACTACAATAGTAAAAAATATTTTTAAATGTGAATTTTGTGAAAAATCATCTGTAAAATCAGATTAGAGATTAATAATTGAATAATATTATTGTTGTACATATAAAAAAAGATTTATTTTATATTCTTAATGATAAGTTTATTTTTTAATAGTTTTAACATATGAAAACACATCGAGATCAATTATAAATATATTGAATATATAAATAAATTTTTATTTTTAATATTTAATATTTATTAATTTTTTTAAATTATATTATTATTTAAACTTAACTCTGCTAAGTTAAATTTCTGACTGTCACCTTTTTGTCTTTTTTAAAGTAACCCATTTTCACTTTATTGCAATCCAAAATAATAGATTGGTAGTCTACTGTTTTCACTTGATTGTAATCCAAAATGGTAAGTCAGTAGAAGCCTTCAAAATGTCCTTTGCTTCACTTAAATTGTTTATTTTAAATATATATATATATATATATATATAATCATTACTAAAAAAAAGTTATCTTAAATTATTAAATTAAGAGATAAAATAAAAAATAAATAAATTACTCGCTTTAATACATTATATTTTATCATGTAGTTTGTTAAAACATGTATTTTTTTATTTTTTATTTATTTTTAACTTAATAACTTTAAAGATCTCTCATTATAACACTACAATATATATATGTATTTTTCTTTGTATGTTATGAAATCTGCTGGAATTTTTCTTATAGTTTATGTAAGTTACATTCATTACAAATTGATATTTGTCTTTATTATAAACTAGTCTAAAAGGAACTCTCTGCGCAACTTTCTTGCAATAGTCTCAGAGAAGCTTAGTAGTATGAAGTCTTCTTCTTTTAACACAAATGTTAGCATGAGATTTTTGATATATTTCTAAAATCAAAATAAGATGCATAGAGAACGATAATTTTATTTCATAATTGAAATTTTTGCCAAGAAAGTTTGAAAATGAGAGTGGTGAGAGATGAGAATATTGATGATGGGGTGTGCTTTGGATGGAAAAATAAATTGGAAATATATATAGACATATTAAAAGAAAAAAATTTAATTTATGTCTCAAGAAAAATAAGAAATTATAAATATAGGTGTTAAAATGTATTCAGAATTTATAAATTTTTATAAATATGATAATCATTAGACCCTTATAAAAGTATAGTAAAAAGTTTAAAATTTTTTAATAAATGTAGAAACGATGGACGAAGAAATCATTCAGCAGCTCAGAATTAACAATCAAAGATATAAGGACTTGATTGAAGAAATGGTGAAAAATAAAAGGACATTAGGTCTCACTAATATTAAGGTTAACAGACCCCAATGTTAATGGTAAAAAATAAAATGACACTGGGTTACTATCAATTTCTACAATGTAGGTTCATAGCCGGGGAAGTAATTAGGCACAAACAAATATCACGGTAGACTAGGATGAGAAATAACCATTTTATCCCGTAATTTTATGTATATGGCCTCTAAAAATTTTCATCTCTTTCACTTCTGGAAGCCGTGCTTTGTGGCACATGCACAATACTTGGTTGCTTCTTATTGAGCGTTTTAGAATTGCAACGACATGGTGCTCTTTGATAATTCAAAAATCCAATATAATTTATAGAGAATTACATAATTGTGGTACGTGAAAATTTGCTGATCCAATGAGGGGCCGAAATTGTTATACATGTGATTAAGTTATATATGTATAGTTAAGTAATTAGCAAGGACTAGTTGGGGGTATTTGTGTCCATAGATACTTACAGTTGGGTATTGACATTATATTGTGGGTCTGTAAGTGTAATCATAGATCTGACCATTCAAATTAAAAAATGGGGGTCCCGCTAACTTACAGAGTTAGAAATTATCACATATCCAAATCTGGTCCATGCGAGCATTTTATCATAAATTAAAAGGATACACGAGGACTTGATTGAAGAAATGAGCGGATATTTGAATGAAAGACAATTGACAATTATTAATGTATTGTGAATGTAATAGAAATAAGCTGTAAGTTAGCGGGACCCTTCACTTTATTGCAATCCAAAATGGTCGGTCGGTAGACGCCTCCAAAATGTCCTTTGCTTCACTTAAATTGTTTAGTTTTTAAAAAGATTATATATATATATATATATATATATATATGTGTGTGTGTGTGTGTGTATTTCTTTTGTGTGTTATGAAATCTGTTGAGATTTTAAATAAAAATATTTATAATATAATTTAGAGATATGCCGAACATTAATTATAAAATATACCCAAAATTTGTGTAGAGAAATCTACCTTCATTTAAAAAGAATGAATTTAATAAGAATGAGATTTAAATTCATTCTCAAAAAATATATATAAAAAAAAGTGAAAATCTTATATTTAATTAAACTCATCCTCTCAACAACCCGAAAGATACGCCAAGTACAAGCAGTTGGAAAAAATTTTCCTGCCATTAAAAATCTTTAATTCATTCAAAAAAGTAAAGATCTTTACTTTCTATTATTTAATTTAATAATAGAAAGTATTGTTAGACACAACTTAAGTAGTTTTTAATTGTAATTAAATTACTTTTAGTATATGATTTATTTTCTTATATATTAATGAATTTTTCAGTAAGTTTTATACTTTTAGATAAAATAATATTTTGGACTCGGAAAAAATTTAGCTCACCCAAAAAAAAATTTCTAACTTCGCCTCTGATTATAACACACACACACACACATATATATATATATATATTTCTCTTTGTGTGTTATGAAATCTATTGAGATTTTAAATAAAAATATTTATATTATAGTTTAGAGATAAGTTGAACATTAATTTTGAAATATATCTCAAATTTGTGGAGAAAAATCTACTTTCATTTAAAAAAAAGAGTCTAATAAGAATGAGATTTAAATTCATTAGGAAGAGAAATATATAATAAAAAGCTGGATGCAGCTTTTTATTTTCTCCGAACTTGTGCGACTCTCTTAACTGGAGCTTTCAGGAGTAATTGAGGATCTATAAAGAAGAAGGTATGAGATATTATTGTTTCACCGGCTCTTAACTTGATGTTTGTTTTATGCCAATTTTGAACGTTGGATTAAAAACATACAGATAAAATGGTCGAGAATTTTAAGTTCTAAGTCTTTTAATGCATTTTTTTATTACATTAATTTTCATTATATTATTTTTTTTCCATTTATTTGTATTAATTCTTAAGTCAAAGATGGTTGATTAATAGGAATCACCTCTAAGTCATTACTGTTGACCATACTTTAAAAATAAAATAAATTTTTCCTACCGGTCTACCTACTGGCCGTCTGGCCCCTTAGCCTTTTAATCTCAATTCTCAAGTCCAACGTAAGTCCCTTTTGCTCTCCTGCGATTTCAAATTGATCCATTTATTCCCCCAAACGCACTATTAATGCATCTTTTGAAATTTCATTTATACAACAACAATAAAAATTAAAATGGCGCCGTTCATGCTCCTCTATTTTCCTCATGAAACCCAGTTGGCCAATTTTTTAAACAAAATCTTTATTAAAAAAATTGATAAATTTATGATTACTCAGATCGCTCTTTTAAAATTGACATATAAGCTTATTTTGCAGATTATCTTCATATAAACTATACAAACCTCAAATTATTTAATTTACCCTAATTTTTACCACTCCAAATAAGGTGTCATTTATATCTATTGGATATATAATAAGATAGTGTAATAAATAATTTAACAAATGATTAAATTAATTATCCAATATTTGCGTATCATGAACACTTGAAGAAAAAAAATATTAGGATATTATTTTATTAGAATATTGATTAAAGAACAAAGGGGTAATAATCTTGAAACCCTTCAAATTTTATCATGAGTGCACGTGCGGAGGATGTTGAAGTCTTCTAATCTCTAATACTCTTTTTCACTTTTCATCACACAGCGAGCTCATTTAAAAAAAAAAAAAAAAAGTGAGCAAGGGATGGACAAAGCTCAAATTTATTTTTTTGACCCTTGCCTCCTCCAACTTTTGAACCCACTACTTGAAAACATTAGGCTCCTTGGAGCACAGCGAACTCTGAGCCTTATATAAATTCTATTAAATTTGATGATTGATATTTTTGTTTAAAAATTTCTAAAGAAATCTAATTTCAATATAATCCACCATATATCACGTTTACCTAAGTTCTTCTCCTCTGTTTTGCAGCTAAAGTCTACTTAAAGCTTGGTGCTTGCATTATTTTGTTCTTATTGATCAAAGTTGGCGCTAATAAACAAAAAAAAAAGTAATTAAACGTTCTCGTTCGATCTTGTGATCAAGCTTCCTTGTTTTGCTTATAGCGTACTGAGATCAACTTTGTTAATTGCAGATAAATAGCATGGAAATTTTATCAGGTATTGCATCAAAGCTTGGAGAATTATTGGTGGATGCTACCGTAAAACAAGCTCGCTATCTGCTCTGTTTCAACAGCATTGTTAAAGAACTTGAGGATAAAGAAACTAAGTTGAAAGAGGCACAAGATGGCATCAATGAAAGAGTAGAAGAAGAACGACAAAAACACCACGCTGTAGTAGTCGAGAAAGATGTCGAGACATGGCTGGAGGATATAGACAAAGAAATGGACGATGTTAGAAATTTGAAAGCAAAGATAAATGAAAAGAAGAGTTGTCTTAATAGATGGTGTGCTAATTGAGGTTGCCGATATTGGCTGGGTAGAAAAGCATCAAAAAAGACTAGCAAGCTGTCCGATCTGCTACAAGACCGCAGCAAATTCAGCACAGTTGCCCGTCCTAAACCTCTTCCATCGGACAAAGAATTGCCTATACCAAGACATTTTATGCCTTTCGGGACTACAGAATCGGCTTGCAATCAGATCATTAAAGCACTGAAAGGAGACAACACGAAGATAGTGGGATTGTATGGGATTGGTGGTGTCGGAAAGACGACTTTGGCGAACTTTGTGGGCAATCAACTTCGGGAAGAAAATGTTTTCGATGAGGTGGGGATAGCCACTGTATCTCAGGATCAAAACATAATAAATGTTCAAAGTGAGCTGGTAAAGTCGTTAGGTTGGGCGTTAACTGAGGATGATGAAAAAAAGAGAGCAGACCGATTGCGCTTGATGTTCTCTGAGAGTAAGAGCCCCAAGATGCTCATAATTCTTGATGATGTCTGGAATGAACTCGACTTGGAAAAAGTAGGTATTCCCGTTGGTGATAGAGAAAATTGTTGCAAAATCCTTCTAACCACTCGCCTGCAGCCAGTTTGTGATCGTATGGGTTGTGACACGCAGATCCAACTAGGTGTTCTAAAGCAAGATGAAGGATTGGATTTACTAAGAAAGCATGCTGGCATTGTTGTTGCTGATAAAACCTTGACTGATGTTTCAAAACGAGTTGCTGATGAATGTAAGGGGCTGCCTTTAGCTATTAAAGCTGTTGGAAGTGCATTAAGAGGAAGAACCGCTGATGAATGGAATGTAGCACTAGATAAACTACAAAATGCAAAACTCGATAAGATAGAAGGTATTGATAAGGATTCCCAGGACGTTTACGGTTGTCTCAAATTTAGTTATGATTATTTGAATGGTGAGGATTCCAGGTCATGCTTCTTGTTGTGTTCGCTGTTTCCAGAAGATTATGAGATAGATTTTGAGGATTTGCTTGGATATGCAGTTGGGTTGGTTTGGTATCAAGCTGAGTCAATCGAAAAAGCCAGAAGCCTACTGCGTGGAACGATTAAAGGACTCAAAGATTCTTCATTGCTGTTAGACACTGATTATGACAGATTTGTGAGAATGCATGACGTAGTTCGCGATGTAGCCTTATGGATAGGCTCAGTGGAGAAGAAATATTTTACTAGTAAAATTGGCATTGGATTGGTGGAACGGGCAGTGGAAGAAGGCCTAGAACAATACAGAGGAATCTCTTTGGTGGGAAATGAAAAAGAAGAGCTTCCTCGTGGTTTGGTATGCCATAACCTTCATATTTTGCGATTGGAGAATACTAAAAATGACAAGAAATTGCAAGTTCCGGAACATTTTTTCAAAGAGATGACAGCATTGAAAGTTGTCACTATAATAGGTGGAGTTCTTTCACTTAAATCGCTTCAGATCCTCATCAACCTCCAGGTTCTGCAGTTGATTCAATGTGAGGTGAGTGACGCGTCTTTCCTTGGAAAGTTGAAGAGACTTCAAATACTTTATCTCGAGAATTCTCCCATTGAAATTCCAGATGAATTGGGGGATGAACTTAGTAGATTGAAACTTCTGTATATTGATACTTGCTCCATTTCTCCCATTACGATAAATAAATTTCCTCAATTAGAAGAATTTTATGGTCTGATAAAAAATTGGGCGGTTGAAGGGATGAGTTCAGAAGAAAGTTACGCTAGGTGTGCTGAGTCGGACTCCCAACCCGACGGATCAGTTGTATGTCTTCCAAAAGACTTTTCATTGCCGAAATTACAAAGGTATGACATCAATAAAGTTGACAGCGCCGATGATTGTGCACTTTATAGAGGGACAAGGAGCTTATACATTAAGAATAACCATCCTAAAGCAACGCCAGTTATTTTTTCAGCATTGTATCCAGAATTGGAGGAGCTTTATCTAAATAGGGTAAGAGGTTGTCATAATATTGTGCCAAGCATAGATGAAAGGGGATTAAATGAGTTGACTTTGCTTGACATCAACCATTGCGAAGATTTAGAATGCATAATGGATGCCTCTAAGTGGCCGCATGGAAAGAGTGGGAATCCTGTGATGCTCTCAAGATTAGCAGAGTTATATATGTCGGAATTGCCAGAACTGAAGCGGATCTGGAAGGCGCCCGCACAACATGTGATCAGCCTACAAACTCTTACAGAATTGAATGTGTCAGAGTGCAACAATTTGACATATATCTTCACGTTGTCACAAGCTCGAAGTTTGGTGCAGCTTAAAACTCTGAAAGTGAGTAAGTGCGAGAGACTGGAATGTATCATCGAAGCAAAATTTGATCATAATGAAAGGGAAATAAGTGCAGTAGATGGAAATACAATACTTGCGCTCCCTTTGTTGAGAGAATTAAGATTTGAAGATCTCCCCGAACTCATCAGCTTCTGTTCAGAAAATTATTATTCAGCTTGGCCGGCATTGGAAGAGTTAGACCTTAGGAGGTGTCCTAAATTGACCGTCAACAGTACTGAACTTGAAGCCAATTTGCAGTATCTTGGAGAGGTATGTTCGTTTGTGTTTATGTTTTTTTCTTTCTTTTCCTTTAATTTTACTCAAAATGATAGTTTATCGATAACTTTTGTGATCAGTCATTCATATCGCCTTGCATTTGTCGTGTTGAGATGAAGGTGATGGTGGTGATGATAATAACAATGATCCAGTATCTTGAGCAAATTTCTTTGTTTTAGGGCCTAAAATTCATTCTTCAAATAAAAGTCATATCTCGTTTTGGTTTATGAAAAAACTGGATGCAAACAATTGTAAAGTATATATATTATTAGTCAAATTCAATTCATTAGTTAATTTAACCATAGAAATATAATACTAATTTTTCTCAAACAAACCGATGTCACTGCTATATCACTTCACTTGATCTCTTTCAACGAATTTCTTTTTCTTTTTTATAAATTCCTTACTTTCACAAAGTATAATTATTTTATAAATTTACATGTGTAGTATTATATTTTTGTAGGGATTTTTTTAAAAGTATTTGTCGCTTAATTGTCAAATTGACAATCCTAGCTGCTAACAAATTTTAATTACATCAAGTTATTTATTTATTTGTCTCAGAAATTACGAATTCTAAAAGTAGGCAAATGTTCCCATTTGCGTGACACGATTGACGCTCTGTTGAAGCGTGGCTTAAAAAATTTGAAGACATTGAACTTGCACGATCTTCGAGAACTGCAAGAATTATATCATGAAGGTCCCACGCATAATTTTAGACTGCAAAATCTTACCTGTTGATGAGACGTCTCTTCTCATCAACACTTGCTCGAAATCTGTTGCAATTGGAGACGTTAAATATTTGGAGTTGTTCGGAATTAGAGCAAATCATTGATGAGGATGAGGATGAGGATCATCTCCAACCTGTATGTTTCCCAAAACTCACAAGGATCGCTGTCTATAGTTGCCCCAAACTAAAGCGACTATTTCATATCAGCGTAGCTCCAAGTCTTCAAAAACTGAGGCAGCTATTCATAATTGCTAATGATGAATTAGAAGAAGTATTCTGGCATAAAGATGGAGCAGATGTCATGGATTACGATGAAATTGTTATGAATGAACTCTGGAACTTGGAACTGAGAGATTTACCAAACCTCACCAACTTTTGGCCGGCGGGTTATCAGATCCCAATTCCATCTGCATCCCATGAAGTTGTTGTTCGTAATTGTCCCAAGCTTCATCATGCAAATTCAGAAGGAGAAGATGATTCCGAGAATTCTGGAGCACAGGTCAACTCTTGAGAACTTTAGTTAATTAACTCTACGTGTAGTTGGTTCATGTTTTCGTTTGTGATAGCTAATTGATCTATCCTAAAATCAAAATTTCTCTTTTAATATATTTATATGTTATAATTTTTTCTGTTTGTTTTTTTTTTTAAATCATTTTATTCATCATTCGTATTTAATGCCCAATCTATTGGTTGGATATATAGGCGCAGCAAACTACAGACGAGGCAGATGCCAGCCAAGAGAGGGATGCCAATCAAGACGCCAGCGAAGAAAAAGATGGCAGCGAACGTAAATGACTTTAAAAAATTCCAAAAATCCAAAAAAAAAAACACATTTCAGCGTGTTCAGTTCGCACAAGAAGCTAATAAGCTTTGTTCTATACTTGTTTAATATTTAGTGCGTGCTCCAATTGTGAAGACTAAAGTTTCAAGGCTTTGTTGTAGTATCTCTAAGATTTATTCAACTTGAAAATTCACCTGTTCCGTTTGTAATGAATGTTTCTTCAATTGTTGAAATTTTGACAAATTGCAGGCTAAAGTGATGGCCTTTTCTATGGGCATTAATTGGGCCAATTTAGTAGTGGCACGCGTTTTGTATTGATGAACTTCAATACGTTCTAGCTTTTTAGACGGCGAAGAAAGTGTGTGGTGACCGCAATAATTTTTATTTTTTAAGTTTGCGAGAGTATTTGATATTTTGGGATTTTAGGAAGTGAGATTTCATTAACTCATAAATGAGGGGCTACAAATGTGTGTTCCGCATTCTCTAGTACCCCGTACCTTTTGACAGCCACGCATTCTTCTTGGCTTGTGGAAACTGGAAACTCATTTTCACAAATAAGACTTTGCTTTTAATATTTATTTTATTGGATTGAGGTGCCGAATTCTTAATTAATTAGTTGTTCCAATCTTGAATATCCATTAATGTTAATGTGGAATGTGCATTTGAAAGGGCATTTTGTAAAATGATTTTACTAAGCTAAGCTATGTTTTTTTTTAATGATATTTAAGTTCCTTTTTTCCTTTTTTTTTTCCAAGCAGTTCAATCATTTTTTGTTTCACAAATCATTCAATTATGGATAGAGTTATTTATACTCTAAATATTACTTTGAACATTCCACTACTCTACACACTCATACATAATTTATAGAAAAATTAAGTTTTACTTTATGTACTCTTTAAAATTCAAAAAATATCATATCTTAAACTATTTAAGTTACTCAAATTTTATTTCATAAATAGTACAATGATAACATGATAATATGTCATAAATAGTACCCAAAAAAAAAAAGATAACAGAAGAAGATGAAGAAGACAAAGAGATGAAGAAGACGGGCCAAAGCAAATATATAAAAAAATTCTTTTATATTACTTTTGTTTTATTTTATTTTTAAAAATGAAAAATAAAATACATACTTTGGTCAAAAAAATTTCAAAATTGATTTTCTCATTTTTTATCTAAATATTAATTAGATGAACACATGAAGCAACCAAATGAAGCCACACTTGGCTTCATAAATAAGAAATAACTAGCTGCTTGCTTCCTCGAGATCACATGCATGTTTCACTAATTTGCTTCTGTTGCTTCACTTGCCACCTCATGCTTGACGCCTCTTTCTTTTTTGCTTTATTCGTGAATATATATATATATATATATATATATATATATATTTTATATATAGGTTTAAATACAGAGAGAAGAAAAAGAAATTGGGAGAAAGAAAGAAAAGAAGAAAAGAAATAAAAGAAAACAGAGAAGCCAAGAGTGAAGAAAAATAGAAAAATGAAAGAAAAGTAGAAAGCAGACTGAGAAGCCGAGAGTCAAAAAGAAGTTGAAAAGAGAAATTGAGAAGAAACTTTAAGAAAATGAAACTAGGCAATTAGATTAATATTTAGTGAATTAGTGCGCAATAGATATATAAAGTTCGAATAGTTATGTTACAGTTTTCATGATACATATCGGGTTTTATATTAATTATAATAGTTAATTTTTGAACCCTGTGTTTTAGGAGAAATTCATGTTTCCAGAAACCCACAAGAGCTTGAACGAACCCGAGAGTGAATTAGGCTCTGTGAATGAATACTATTATTACTATTATGCATTCTATGAAGCATTTATGTTTTATAGTATAATTTAATATCATGTTATAATTATATGCACACATTTTATATGTTTGATTGAGTCATAATATGTAATTGCCAGTCACCATATATGTATTCTTTCTCATCAGCTCTATACAAGCAGATTGAGAGTTAAGTTACTCTACTTGTATAATGTAGTTAAATTCAACTAGGATTGAGAGATTTTTCCCCCGCTCTACTCGTGCGATGATGATCCTGGTGAGTATTAAGAGTTATTTTCCTTGGGTACTATTTGTTACAGTTTTGCCATGTATATATGTATGATTTTATGTCATACGATTATGTATGAGCTCTAGTGTATTACTTTATTTATATATATATATATATAATTATATATATATATATATATATATATATATATATATATATAATTATATTCACTCAGTGAATCGTAAACTCACTCTTTTCCTATTTATCTCATTTCTCCTAGGTCTCAGCTGGATTTCATGCAATTTGATTTTTAATCAATTAAGGTTAGGCCATGACACACATTGCTGCATGACTTGCATTTTGAGCACGTTTATGTCCATATGTATATATTTACGATATATGTGTACATAGTGAGATGTAAACTGTACGAAATTTGAATATGTTTTCAAATGAGACACATATGTTAGTATATGTTTATAGTAAAGGCGCGAGGCCATTTTTATATATCCATGAATTAGTTTATGTCATGAGTTTTAAATATCAAACCGCGTGATTCACCTCGAATCCAACATATGGGTCGGGGGGGTCGTGTCATACATCCATCATGATTTTACAATTTATATCATTCATCCAAAATATCTTTAATTCCAAATAGAAATTTGACAAAATCATAGCAAATTGATCATTTTGCTCTTAAAAGTCAATTTAACGTAAAAAAGACAAAGGAAAATTATCAACCACGTACTTTTAGTTTACCCTGTTATTGAAAACACTAAAAGTTTGAATTTATTTAGTTTTTTACTCTAGATTTATAATTGATATCAACTACCCACCAAAAATGTTAACACTGTTAGAATATTTTATAGAATTTTAATAAAGGTCATTTTATCCTTGGATTCAAGGGCATTTTTCAATTTGCACCATAAATAATAAAATAAAATCATGCTTTTTATAACTATTAAATTGAATTTGAGGATTGGATTGATTGGCTGCTTATCAATTAGGGTTTAGAGTAATTAGTGGATTTAGGTTGATTATGTGAATTTGTGAAGATAAATTTAGAAAATAAATTAGAACTTTTTAATTAAAAAAATAGAGTTTTAAGTATATTTAATTGAATATTGGTTATTAAAAAAATGGTTTTTTTATTTTTATATTGAAAACTATTATTTTATTTTTTATTTAGCATACTAAATGTTTAAATTATCCTTGTGACGTCATTAATTCTAAATGGCAGTTCACATTTTGGTGGATAGCTGACAAATTATAAACTCAAGCTGGAAAATCAAACAAATTCAGATTTTGTAGTAATTTTTATAGCATGGAAACTAAAGCTGGATAGCTGATAATTTCTCTTTTATTTTTTATTCAGCACGTTGAATGTCTAAATTATCTTTGTGGCACCATTACTTTTTAAGTGAAAGCTAACGATTTGGTGGATGAATAACGCAACTTGGAAGTGTTGTATTTTTATACAATTCAAGGGTGGGCAAATGATAAATTCCCAAGTTCATAAGTTCATAAAAATAGTTTTAACCATTTTACTATCTTTTTTTTCTTTGAATAGCTTTACAAATGAACACAATCATAAACATTACGTTTGGCACATATGTTATTTTCTCCGAATTTGCTCATCAATTCAAAGTGTTATCGCACAAGTTACTTGTAATAAGATATAAATGCAACACTAAGTCATAAAAGAGATGAATAATTGAACAAAAAAATTGAGATCATTTCCTTCGTTTATGTTGAGGTTTCAAGCCATCACCAACAGGAAACCAAACGGTTATTTCAAAGAACAAGCTTAATAGCAAAACTAGAAAAATTGAACAAAAATAGGGTGAACACAATGGGATTTTGAAGAAAAAATGAGCACATTTTTCTTGATCAAAGGCACAGTACAAGATCAACGGATACAGAGAAAATGAATGCTAATGAACAAGTCGAGAATCCAAAGATTTGAACAAGAAATGAAAGAGTACAAGTCTCACCAATCAGGCTAACAAATCAGTCTTTTAATGCAATTCTAGGTTTGTTATGAAGGTAAAAAAAAAAAAACTTATCTGCCTGCCACGTCAGCATCCTTGTTCACTTTAAGTCCTTTAACTGGGTTTTATTTTCATATGGACTCAATAACTTCAGTTGTTTTGAAAATAGATCCCAAAAATTGCATTTTACCCTATTCAACAATTTATATATTATTTGATACGAAATTATCTCTTGTGAAAAGTTTTGGAACTTTTTATAAAGTCAAATTTGGGATAAATGCCAAAACATAAGTGTAAAGATTCATAACAGATAGAGAAGTAAAGTTTTTAAATAACTGGAATCTTATTGAATAAAATCTGAATAACAAAATTAAGGTTTTATATGACCTCTTTTATATTATCCATAAATAATGTGAATTTACCAAAGTAGGTAAAGATGAGTTATTATTATATATAAAATTCTACTAATTAAAATAAGGAAAACAAAGCAAACGATACCTAAAACCAATGTCTAGAAAAAAAAATAAAAATCTTTAAAATAATAGGAAGAATAGGAAAATAACTAAAACTTGCAAAATGATATGCCCCAAACTCTCTAGGTGAGTCTATCTAGTTTTATCAAGCTAGACTGATAACAAGCACTCCCAAAATAAATTGATATGCAACCAACTCCATTGATCAACCTCCTCAACCATAATATTTAATATTACCCAAGATATCTCCAAACTATCAAAAGATTATCATATAGCAAATGTTATCATACACCAGTCTATTCTTAATCAAAATGCATGTATACATACATATATATATATATATATATATATATATATATATATATATATATACATATATATATATATATATATATATAGAGTTCTTCTATAGTGCGGGTGCCCTCATTTTTTTTTATATAGACACACTTTAAAACTGTGAGGTTTAAGAGAGCTAGTTTTTAACACTTTTAAATCGCACATTTTAAAAAGGTGTCTCCATTAAAAAACAATACGGGCGTCCGCACCTGAGAATGATTGTGTGTGTGTGTAATGAGATGAATCAAAATGCCCTAACAAAATCACCAATATCTTTTGAAATACTAACTAGGCAACCCAGAAGAGGGGTAAATTGAGATTTTAAAACTTAAGCTAAACAAATCGCACAACAATTTAATCTAATGCCTTAATGGAATAAAAAACAATAAATTCAATAAAGCACAATAATAAAAGAGTAAGGAGAGAGATAGCAAACACAATGATTTTTACGTGGTTCGGCAATCCCCGCCTACGTCCACGCCTTAAAGCTTATTCGGCTTGAGGATTTCACTCTCCAAGCCTTCAAAGGCTTCAAATGCTTACAATTGACTTCCAAAGTGTCAATGAATCTTTACAATAAAGAGATTATCTCCCCAATCTCTTCACCCCAAGTGTTTCTCACACTTGTACACTGCAATTTGATGAGAAATGAAAATTACAACAAATAACTCTCTTTTAGAGTGAATATAAAAAGGATAGCTCAATGAAGATTTAATCTATGATAATTTTTGAATTTGAAACTCAATATATGTTGTGTGCACTTGTTTATGCTTGCAAAGATTACCAAAAATGAATTGGATTTGAGTTTATATAGTTTGAGCTTAAAAACTAGCCGTTATGCACATTTTGGTGATAACCGACTTACCGTTTATGGAATCCGGTTAGCCGCTTTATGTTACCGTTACCGCCAAAATTTGAATTTCTAAACATCCCGTATACTGCTTATGAAATCCGGATAGTCATGTTTCAGAAGGTTACTGCCCAAATCCAGTTTACCGCTTGTCAGAATCCGGTTAGCCGCTTGCTACAGTGACTGGTATAGTGAACTATTTTCTAAAATTATAGTTTGACCTCAAAACTTTCCATAGCTGTATTATGGCCCAAACATTATAAATTTTGTAAATAAGTCCAATTTCAGAATTTTAAATAATGCTTACTATTTCTAAGACTTTTTAAAATTATGATATGGCCCAAAATGTTATGAAACTTTTTAAATAAGTCATTCTCTAAAATTTCAAGCAATACTTGTTGATTTCAAAGTTTTCAAAACTCTTTTGATAAGACCATAAACTTGAAAAACAACTAATTTTATTAAATCAATTTTCCATCAATTTTCCATCCGGTATGCTGCTTATGAAATCTGAATAGTCGTTTATGTTTTAGAAGCTTACTGCCCAAATCTGGTCTACTGCTTGTCAGATCCAGTTAGCCGCTTGCTACAGTGACTGCTATAGTGAACTATTTTCTAAAATTATAATTTGACCTCAAAACTTTTCATAACTGTATTATGGCCCAAACGTTATAAATTTTGTAAATAAGTCTAATTTCAGAATTTTTAAATAATGCTTGCTATTTCTAAAGTTTTTTAAAATTATGATATGGCCCAAAATGCTATGAAACTTTTCAAATAAGTCATTCTACAAAATTTCAAGCAATACTTGTTGATTTCAAAGTTTTCAAAACTCTTTCAATAAGACCATAAACTTGAAAAACAACTAATTTTATAAAATCAATTTTCCATTAAATATAAAACCTTTATAATGTGAAAATAATGATTTATTTAAAATATATAAAAAATAATGAGCTTTTAAAAACTTAATCATTCTTAATTTTGTTTGTTATCATCAAAATCAACATAATGGATACATAAATGTTAACAATCTCCTCCTTTTTTATGATGACTAACTTTTCATGTATTTAATGAATGATTGCACAAATTGCTCCCCCTAAATGTATGCTCTCCTTACAATTTGAGCTTAAAAAATTGATCATTCTTAATCTTGTTTGTTATCATCAAAATCAACATTATGGAAACATATATATTAACATCTTTTAGCACCATCACATGACCAAAATTCAAAATATCTACCATTGCTAGGTCGATTGGTGTACCTGCAACCTATTGTAGGAGGGAAAAAATATAATAACACGAGATGAATATAAAACTCAATGAAATCAGTAAGTGGATAGCAATTTTTTAAAATAACTTACTGTAAAATAATTATATCATTTATATATTTAATTTTATTAGACTATATGTAAGAAACATGAATAATTTATTTAACATTAAAATTGAGTAACTAAAATTAAAATTGATACATAAAGAATTACGTAATAATCATGAAAATCATTTCACAAAATAAAATACATGAATCTAAAACTATCACTAAATAAGTACCCAGGGGAATGATCTTGTTGTACCCGGAGCTCATACGGGCAGTGCAATGACATACTATATAGGTACGTACCGTCACGCTCGGAGCTATTACAGGTAGACCAATGACATACCATCTCATAAATTTCATCATATCTCACTATACTGCACATAAAATAGTCCCCAAAGGACAAAGACGCCCAAGCACGTGGCTTAAAACCTCTGTGTTTACTCAGATGGGCCCCAAAGGCCTGTATCTTATTTGTATCCCTGTTTTCATTTATATAAGCCACCAAAAGGAAAAAATGCCCAAACACACAATCCAAAACCTCTATGTGTGTTCAAACGAGCCCCAAAAACTTATCATCTCATTTGTATCACTGTAATTGGAGAAGAAGGGTACTATCTCATGATTTTACAAACAACCTTTTATACACATACAAATAAACATATAATCATACTTTAAATCCACTTTCTTTTTCATTAACATACTTTAAATCCATTTTTTTTTCTTTAAAGTGCTATCATGCATTACTCAAATTCAATACGAAAACTGATAATCGTACACTTTTTAAATAATTTATCAATATGTAAATAAAACTCATTTATAGGAAAACATTAAACCAAAGCATTACACACTTATTTCGCAAACATGTTTTACTATACTTTGAAATCATAATAAACTATAAAAATCAGTTTGTATGTTCCATTCACAGTGAGGATGCTCAACTCAACTATCGTCCACGTCCACAGGTTGATTATCGCTCACAGTTCCTCCTAAATAAAGGAAACGAACATAATTACTTTCTGTAAATGTGAAAAAGAATTAAATTTGTGCAATAAAGTTAGAAATGAACATCTATCCAGAGTATATAACTCCAGTGTCCATAAAATTACCAAAATACTTGCATCCATAAATTATTAACTATAAATTATCATAACATAACTTAAAAAAAATTATTTTGCCTCCACTAGTAAAAACTTTAATTTTAAGTTATTTTTTTAAAATGTTAGAATGTCTAAAATATTTATTTATTTATTTAATAATATTATTTTATTCTTTCATAATATAACTTTAAAAAATTATTTGTTAAAGTAGTTTTATAATTTTTAATAAAAACTATCAAGGAGAATCAAATAACTAAATTTTTTTAAAAAAATATACTAATAAAAACATTACTTAAATAAACTTTGTTTAAAAAGTTATACTAAATGGAACCTTAGGCAAAAAAACTTATTTTAAGCCCAGCTAAATTGAAATAATTCCTCAATAAACATTATTTATTAAATATAATAGCCTCATATTTCATTGTTTCTTTAGATTTATAATAATAATAATAATAAAATTCCTCTATAATGTCATAATTTTTTACAGCATCAATATAGTCTTTAACAAAAAAACTCATAAATATCAAAATCCACTCTTAATAAAAGAGGTTTTGTCTCAAGGAAAAAAAAAAAGTGTGCGCACGAGAAGTTCAATTTCGCACGTAGTCCTGGTTTTGAGTTTGTATGAAAAGACTACAAATGTACGTGCCCGTACATATCTTCAGTATTAATTGATCATCATGATGATCATCAATCGCGGCGTTTCGTGGGCATCCAACCGAAACTTAAATATCAGGGCAAAAAATTAAATTAAAAACGGTTTTCGCATTCCATTGAACTCTTGCAAATTAAGCAACTGTATATACCTCATTATTAGGACCCTCATTATTATTGCTTTTATTATGTTTTTGTTGCATTATTGTGAAAAAATCAAAGGAATATCGAGAAAAAGAGATGATGGGATCTCTTCTTTCAAGACCCCTGCTGTATGCAACAAACAATTAATCAGAAATTCCATTTTCTTTTATTTTCCGTTTAGTTTTTCTTTAATTATCAGAAATATTAAGTTAATGGTTTATTAATTGGAATTTTTTTCCCCCTTCACAGAATGGTTTTTGGTTATGCTTACCCTGCATATGAGTGCTTTAAAGCAGTAGAGAAGAACAAGCCAGATATTGAACAGCTCCTGTTTTGGTGCCAATATTGGTATGGAACTATGGATCAGTGCTTGCACTATTAATTAAGAATTGTTTTGCAACAATACTAATTAATTCCTTGTAGCGAGTCATATTCGTGCCTGGATGTTTGGATTTAATTAGTTCAAATCATTAGAATCAGAGTTATACAGCACCTGATTCTAATTCTTGATTTTGTAAAATCATGACGTCCGAACCTACAATCATTTTGCTTGTAATAACAAAACATTGCATTCGTTGCTTTGCAATTAATATTAGGGTTTTGGTCGCTGTGTTCACAGTTGGTGAGAGGGTGGGCGATACCTTCGTTTCGTGGTACGTGTGCATTTATGAATAACAATACTATTAGTACAACGGAACGTGACAGTATTGCGTATTAACTTTCGTCTACTTGTATCTTGAAGGTTACCAATGTACAGTGAAGCTAAGTTGGCATTCATCGTATACCTTTGGCATCCCAAAACAAAAGTAATAAATCTGCATTAATTCATCATCTTCTCTTATTTGCAATAATAATGTCAGTTGGGTTTAATATATCAGCTTCTTTTATTTGCGATGCTCAACAAGGTATTTATAAATCCAAAAAGAAACAAAAGGAATCTCAGAACAAGTACAAGCTCAACACGCATTGAGTAACACATTAAATTAATTGAAGTTAATTACAAATCCAGCGAACTTAAATCTGAGTTGCCATTTTTCCAGCA
Source organism: Atalantia buxifolia (assembly GCA_030444775.1). Taxonomy (NCBI): domain Eukaryota; kingdom Viridiplantae; phylum Streptophyta; class Magnoliopsida; order Sapindales; family Rutaceae; genus Atalantia; species Atalantia buxifolia. The sequence goes on from CM059838.1 coordinate 25,498,650, forward strand.
ACAGCTGCTAGAAAAGATTAAGTAAACCCACAGTTTAATAAGCAAGTTGTTAGGTCCCAGTCAGATGCAGACAATGATTACGAATAAAGCTTGTGATAATTTTCTACTTATGGCGAGAAAGGGCCAAATAATTGTAGTGTAACTTCTCCACCTTTATTCATATTCTGGAGCTTATTTATAATAACAAGACTTTGGTTTTTTTCAACCTACAATCACGGCTGAGTAAACGAATTTTAAAGTAAAAACTTAGTTAAGATTTTGGAACCGATAATCGAAAACAACTTCCGTGTCACAGCTTCCCTCTTTAATCGCTGCGCACTCATTGGTAAGCTTATCACTAGATCACGGCTCCAGCTCCAACACATATCTTCACAATCTCAGCACATGCATGTCTCATGCATGGCTTGCATGGGACTCATGCCCTCACGTAGTAAACTTTGGATTTGGCTTTGGCTTTCTTCCTGATCTTCGTGGCTCATGTGTTCGCTGTCTATCATTGCCCCCTCCTTGAAGAATACCCTTGACCTCAAGGGTCAGATTTGGAAATTGTTGTCGCAGCATTGAGGTGTCCTCCCAGGTGGCATCTTCGATTGGCAAATGCGTCCAACGGACCAAACTTTGTTCAAGCAGCTTACCCCCTTTTTTCAACCAGCGTGTGTCAATCACAGCCTCCGGTTCCATTAGCACCAACCCGTTATTATCCACAGGTGGTAATTCGGTGCTGGTGGAAAGGAAATCACCCACGGCTTTCTTAAGCAAGGAGACGTGAAACACCGGGTGAATTTTAACATGTTCTGGTAGTTTTAGTTCATAAGCAACGGCACCGATTTTATGAAGGATTGAATACGGCCCAAAATACCTGCAAGCCAACTTTTGATGTGCTCGCTTAAACATAGATGATTGCCGGTAGGGTTGGAGTTTTAAAAACACCATATCTCCTTGTTTGAATTCAATGTCGCGGCGGCCCGCGTCAGCCCGCGTCAGCTATTTGCTTCATTCTGTTAGCTGCAGTGGCTAAGTTCTTCTTTAATTGCCGCAGGAGTTCATCTCGTGATATCAAGGTTTGTTCAACTTCATGCACCGGCGAGGCACCCAGCTCGTACATCGGCACTGTTGGAGGTGGTCTCCCATATAGAGCTTGAAATGGGGTCATCCCGGTGGAGATATGGAAGGTGGTGTTATACTAAAGCTCAGCCCATGGTAAATAAGAATGCCACTTCTGTGGCCACTGATGAACAAAGCATCTCAAGTACTATTCCAGGCACCGGTTAATTACCTCAGTTTGCCCGTCGGTTTGAGGATGATATGCCGAGCTCATCTTTAATTTGGTGCCTGATAGATTAAAGAATTCTTGCCAAAATTTGCTGATGAATATAGGGTCACGATCACTGATTATAGATTTGGGCATACCGTGTAGCTTCACTACTCCTTCGATAAATTTTTCTGCCACTATCTTTGCCGAGAAGGGATGGGAGAGAGACATGAAGTGGGCTGTTTTACTTAGTCGATCGACTACCACCAAAATGGTATTTTTCCCTTGTGAACACGGCAACCCTTCTATAAAGTCTAGCGTAATATCATCCCAAACCTGGCACGGAATTGGTAATGGCTGTAAGAGTCTTGCTGGCTTAAGTGTTTTAGCGTTTGCTTTCTGACAAGCCGTACATTTATTTACATACTCCCTGACAGATTCGAACATTGATGGCCAGTAAAATTGCTGAGATAAGCGTTTGAATGTGCGAAGGACCCCAGAGTGACCCCCCATCTTTGTGTCGTGTGCTTCAAACATGAGTTTCTCGCGCAACATTCGTGGAACTACCACCCGGCCTTTAAAGAAAATTAATCCATTCCGTAATGTGTAGAGCCCTGAAGCTTGGGCCCGAGCTACTGTCGTCACCTTCTGCATGTATTCATCTTGGCTGGCGGCTTTCCTTATTTCTTCCCATATAGCAACCTGTGGTACAAATACATGAAAAAGGATTGGACTGTCAGGCCGTCGAGATAACGCATCAGCCGCGGCATTTTCACGACCTGGACGGTATACGATTTCATAATCGTATCCCATTAATTTAGCCATCCATTTTTGCTGTTCCGGTGTTGCTACTTGTTGTTCCAAGAAGAATTTGATGTTGTGCTGGTCAGTTAGAATTGTGAAGCGTTGCCCAAGCAGATAGGGTCTCCATACTCTGATGGCTTCCACAATAGCAAGCATCTCCTTGTTGTAAACGGACCATGATTTTTTTTGTGATGCCAAGGGCGCGACTCATATATGCAATCGGTCTCCCCTGCTGCTGTAACACGGCTCCTATACCATCTCCGGATGCATCGGTTTCAATGGTGAAGGTGTCTTTGAAATTAGGCATAGCTAGTGTTGGGGTACTAGTCATAGCTTTTTTCAAATCGTCAAATGCCTGCTCAGCTTCATCACTCCAGCGGAAGTGTCCCTTTTTTAGGAGATTTGTAAGTGGCTGAGCCAGCAACCCATACCCTTGCACAAACTTTCGATAGTAGCCTGTGAGGCCAAGAAATCCCCTTAGTTCTGAAATATTTTGCGGTCGGGGCCAAGACACCATTGCAGCAATTTTCTTCTTGTCCACCTTCACGCCATTGCAAGTGACTATGTGCCCCAAATACTCTAGCTCTTGTTGCCCGAAATTGCACTTGCTTATTTTAATAAAAAATTGTTGTTCTCTGAGAATTTCAAGTGTCTGCTTAACATGTTTTAAATGGCAATTCCATGAAGGGCTGTAAATTAATATGTCATCAAAAAAAACAAGTATAAATTTTCTAAGATAAGGTCGAAAAATGGAGTTCATCAAGGCCTGAAATGTTGACGGCGCATTACACAAGCCGAACGGCATTACCAAGTACTCGTAATGTCCGTTGTGGGTTCGAAATGCTGTTTTGTGTATGTCCGCTGGATTTACTCGAACCTGATGATATCCCGCCCTTAGGTCCAATTTGGTAAAATAAGCGGCACCATGGAGCTCATCCAACATGTCTTCCACGGTAGGGATTGGGAACCGATCTTTGATGGTGACTTTATTGAGGGCTCGGTAATCGGTACAAAATCGCCAACTGCCGTCTTTCTCTTTGACTAGCAGTACAGGTGAGGAGAACGGGCTGGTGCTCGGTCTTATTAGTCCCGAATTGAGCATCTCCTGTACTTGTTTCTCAATTTCAGTTTTTTGAAAATAAGCATACCGGTAGGGTTTTACGTTAATTGGCTCGATTCCCTCTTTCAATGGAATACTGTGATCTAGTGCTCGTGTGGGAGGCAGCTGGTTTGGCTCTCGAAATAGTACAACGTACTCTGCCAACAGGTGCTGCATGGTTGGAGGTGCCGTGCTCACAGATTCTTCCAGTGTTGTTTGCACACAAATGGCGTAGGCATCGTGCCCTTGCTTGACTTCTTTTGTGATTTCTGTTATTGAAGCTGGCTGTAACGTTTGCGGATTAATCCCCTGTAAACATCGCTTTTTGTTTTCCCATTCAAACTCCATGGTTAGGGCCTTCCAATTACACACGACCGACCCCAACAATTCAAGCCATTGCACGCCCAGAACCATGTCTAACCCTGATATTGGCAATGAATAAACAGTAAGTGAAAAAGGGACATCTTGAATTAAAATATGTACCTTTTCAAACTTTCCTTGGCATCTTAAGTTTTCTCCATTGGCAACCTGAACTGTGAAAGCCGCCATTGGTTTGATTGGCAATTGCAGCATGTTGACTAGTTTAGTATTGATGAAATTATGCGTGGACCCACTATCTATTAATATTATAATTTTGTACGGCTCGATTCTTGCCGTGACGCCCATTGTTTGGGGTGCAGCCCATCCAGTTAACGCATACAAGGAAATTCTAGGGTTGATAGGTTCCCCCGTTATTTCTTCTCCCGTGATTTCTTCATGAACAACTTTATCTGGTAGTTCTTCACTCTCAAGGAGCAGTAGTTGTGCCTTGGTGCATTTGTGGCCAGCGGTAAATTTCTCGTTACAGTTGAAGCACAACCCTTGTGTACGCCGCTGTTGCATCTCTTCCCATGTCAACCGTTTGAAAGGTACTGAAGGTGAGGCTCGATTCGAGGCTGCTGGTGGTCGGCTAACAATTTGTGGCCGGAGCAACTTCCGCTGGCGAGATATCTGGTCATCCTTCATTCGTGCAAGGCTGATTGCTTCCTTTAGTGTGCGCGGCCTAGCCTAAACATACGTATGTCTTCTGAAATTTCAGGTTTTAAGCCGCCCATGAATGTGCCTACCAACGCCTTTTGAGACCATCCATGAACTCGGTTTCCTAGCCGCTCAAATTCCTTTTGATAATCCCTCAAAGATCCTGTTTGCCTTACCCGAGATAGCGCTTCGTCAAAGTCCTCGCAATCCGTTGGGCCAAACCGTGCCCATAATTCATCTACAAATGTCTCCCATATAACCGGCCGACCTTCCTCTTGATAAGCCTTACGCATCCACTGCCACCATTGATTTGCTTCGCCCTCCAAATGATACGCAGCTAATACTACCTTTTGTTCGTCGGTTGTCTCTTGATATTCAAAGTACTGAGATACCCTATTGAACCATTCGGTTGGATCGTTGCCAGCGAAACGAGGAAACTCCAACTTGGCTAGTCTTCTTGGAAGTTGTGATCACCCTCCTTCACTTTCTTCTCGAAGTGGTCGTGGTGAACCAATGTTTTCGTTGGTGCCGTGGCTAGGGGTGCCTTTAGATGCACTTAAAGTTTCTGCGAATTTGCTGATGGTGTCTTCCAATCGTTGAAGCTTGTCATTGATCCCAATCTCCATACGTTCCATTCGGTTCTGCATGCTCTCTAGATCAGCTTCAAGTCGCTCAATACGTTCTTTGTTGGTCGTCATTGATAACCTGCTCTGATACCAATGTTAGGTCCCAGTCAGATGCAGACAATGATTACGAATAAAGCTTGTGATAATTTTCTACTTATGGCGAGAAAGGGGCAAATAATTGTAGTTTAACTTCTCCACCTTTATTCATATTCTGGAGCTTATTTATAATAACAAGACTTTGGTTTTTTTCAACCTACAATCACGGCTGAGTAAACGAATTTTAAAGTAAAAACTTAGCTAAGATTTTGGAACCGATAATCGAAAACAACTTCCGTGTCACAGCTTCCCTCTTTAATCGCTGCGCACTCGTTGGTAAGCTTATCACTAGATCACGGCTCCAGCTCCAACACATATCTTCACAATCTCAGCACATGCATGTCTCATGCATGGCTTGCATGGGACTCATGCCCTCACGTAGTAAACTTTGGATTTGGCTTTGGCTTTCTTCCCGATCTTCGTGGCTCATGTGTTCGCTGTCTATCACAAGTTAACTTCATTCAAAGCACAATAAAGGGGGGAATATGTTCAACTGCATCCTGTCAAACACATGCATTCTTCATTCTTAAAACACATTGGCTCATCACCCTGTAACTTGTCCTCCTCAATTTTCTCCAACTCTTCATCGTCAATGATTTTTGCCATGTTCTTTCTTTCTACAAAATGAAAATATTTCTTATCAACTAACTGGAAACAACGGAAGATTGCTAAAGTAACCACATACAAGTTACATATGCTATAAATAAAAAATTGATTCACTTTAAATGTTCGTGGGCTGTAATTTAAGTGATAATTATAGATTAAGCTCAATGTTCGCTTTAAATTTTATATATATATATATATATACATATATATATATATATAAAATGATTCACTTCCAGTAATGTTTATAGCATAAGCTTAATGTCGGTGGGCTGTAAGTTTTTTCTTTTAAATCTATTGAAAAACAATGGGCAATATAATTTATTAACAGAGCATAAAGATCTGAGTAATATAAAGCAACTCTTTCTTTGAAACAAAATAAACATGGAGGCTGCAATTACAGGATAAACTTTCCTCAACATCATGAAGGCTGCAATTACAGGAAAATGAGCTTCAGCTCCCTAACAGCCAACTCATAAGCAGCACAATGTCGTAAACGAGTTACCTTAACAAGACGATTACGACAGCTGTCGGAGACGAGACTATTGCTGCGTGAGGAGAGCTGAGACTTGCTGGCTGCTGTGTGGTGAGAGATATCGGAGCCGACACTGTGCGATGAGGAAACTTGGCAAAATTCGAACAACGCAGGCTGTTGAACAGAGCAAGACGCGTGAGAGAGCTTGTTGCATGCGCGCGTGTGGTAATTTTTTTTTCCAAAATTCAGATTTTATACTGGGCACAAAACGCACCGTTTTGTGTCAGTGTTGTGCTTAAATGTTGTGAGAATATCATTTTCCAAAGAAATATGTGGTAAAATTTACTTCACGATGCACATGACTGATGGTGATGTTCCAGTCTCGCTTCATTAGGAAGTCTACTTCATTAGGGAGTTTCTAAGTTACATTGAATATAACTTAGCACTTGTCGCTTCATTAACATAAGCTCAGGAACCAAAAAAAGATGCTATTTTTTAGGATTCACCTATGTTACAATAGTTATATAGTACCACAATTTTCATCCTTATTCAAAATAACAATTGGATGCTTCAAAGCTTAATATAACGGCTTAAATTGTTTTTTAGATATTTGAAGCAACAACTTACAACTGTTGGAGCCTGTAATATATTGATTTAATATCATTTGAGTAAGCATGTGGTTGGAAAGTTTTTTAGTACGGCACCAATGAACAGTTGACTAACGCGAGCTTTTTCGAGTTTGATTGCTATGAAATCGATGCCTAAGAGTTTGCATTGTTTGTCTGTGAGGTTGATGGAAGATTGAATTGCTAATCTAGAGAGCTATTGTTTTCAACATTCTTGCTAGTGCCAACGCCACCTGTTTGAGGGTGCATCCAAGTACACCACCCATATCATAAACGAGGAGCTGGTCCCTTCATAAGCGAGCAGATGTTTGACGTTTGGAAGCCAGTTGCCAGGAGCAGATGTTTTCTGCTCGTTTATGAGGACGCCCCCTACTGGACCGTATCACGAGCAAGCCTCTTGCTAAGAGCCAGGAGCATGTCCTGCTGGGGTGCCGAGTTGGCAGGCCAAGCCCATAGCGGTTAACTAGACATGCACTATTATCCGAGAATCCAAGCACGAAACCCACTCGGCCGCAACTACAATATCCAAGCGCCCACTTCCAAGAATGGTGGGAGGTGGCGAACGTGAATCATGGGGGCCGAATTCAGAGGAAAGCTATAAAAGAAGCAGTCGACAAAGATAAAGGGGTTAGACATTTTTACACTAAAATAGAAGAAAATTGAAAACATATTTTGGGAAAAGAGAGAGATTACTCAAAAGGACAATTGTTTGAGAGATTATTAGAGAAGCCACAGGATTGGTGGCCAATTTTCCCGAAAAGGAGGCTAAACCTAGATTTCTGACTTGAGCGTCGGAGGGTTTACGCCGGGAAAATACCCAGCGTACTCTGACCTGCTTTTGTGTGTGCAGGGGGCTGCTGAAGTGAAAGTCATACAAGGCGTTGTCCTGCTCGGTTAGAAGGGTTACGAGGAGAAATCGCAACTGGTCGTAGTTTGCGAGTTGAAGAAAGATCCTGGTCGTACACGAGCAGATACTAGAATCTCGCATCAACACCACCATTTCCATTTTCTTTGCTTTTGGAAGTTTCTTTCACTGTTTCTTTTTCTTCTGGGTTCTTGTTGCCTTTATCACTGCTTTCTTGGTCACCTTGTTGTTGTTGCTGCTGCTTCTCTTTATTTTTAGCTTTGCTTTGATTTTTCCCTTTTTGCTCTGCTTTTGATTTAGGCCATAAATTGCATGTTTTCCATTTTTTTTCCAGTTTTCTGATCAAAGTTTCAGCAGGTTCACCTCCTGTTACTACCACTTTTTGTTGCCTCAACTCAAAATTTGTGGTAAAAACACCTGCGAAATAAATATTAAAACCAAATTACCAAACTGGTCAAGAATTTAAAAAGCTGACATTTTAAGGGAAATAAAATCAGAATCTGGATGCATGAAAAATTATGAACTATTAGATTCGGAGTCAAGAAGCCTGAGAAGAAAAAATGAAAGGAAAATTACAAAAAATGAACAATAACGAATTTCTTGCATTTAACCCAAAGGCACGAGCATGGGCTCATGGGATGAACTTTTTTGGTTTGGATGCTTGGACTAAAGAGAAGTATCATTACCAGCAGAATTTGGTAAGATTGGTTTTGATATTTAGTCATTTTCATTGATTAAGGTTGAATAAATAGTTTTTACGATGATTTATACTTTAAATGCTTGCTATGAATTATAGTGGTTAGCTATTTACTATTATTGCACTTGCCGTGTAATCCTAAACATTTAATTGTCTGATGAGGTCGGTCGGGACTGGTACAATTGCCATTCCCTTTCATAGCTGATATGGTACATGTTCATTAACGTATTCTGCATGACGGCTTGTTGGGTAAATTTTTTTCTGTTTTTTCAATTGGGAATTTATATTTGAATTGTTATTAATTAGTAATTCCTTTTGTGTTTCAGAATGAGAATAGGACACTGTGGAAATTGGGAACAATTCCTTCAGGTTTAATGACATTTTACTCAATTACAAAACCACTAGACAAAGCATGGCATGTATTGGAACTGGAATATAATCCAAGCATTAGCATGGAAGAGATACGAAATGCTGCAGTTGTGCACTTTAATGGAAACATGAAACCTTGACTTGATATTGCCATGAACTAATTCAAGCCGCTTTGAACCAAGTATGTTGATTTCGATCTGGATTTCGCTCAAGCATGTAAATTTGACACCTGAATTAATTTTTTGAGCAAAAAGTCATGGTGAAGCAGTAAGTTATAATTAAGTCATTATCTCACTTTAGGATTTTATTTGTATTTGATATACAAGTCCTCCAATTGTAATTAAATTGATTTGGCAAATGTAACACTATTTAAGAACATCATTGAATTTTGAATTTCAAGAAGTTTTAAATTGTTTATGTCCACCATTATTATGTATATATCAAACTGAAAGTGGATAATTTTGCCTTAGTTTAATAGGGCTGTATGTGTTATTTTTTTCTCAATATATGATACTTGCTCAATTTTTTTCTTCCAGAACGCTCATCTTTTCAGCAGCTACTTGCACCCAAACGCTGAAATGCACAATATTTTATTCTCGCTACACAGTTATTAACAAATAACCAAATCTCTACTTAGTCGTTTCAAATGGGTGGTAAATTAGAGTTTTGTAAGTAAAAATGAATCACATCGGAGCGCTTATACTCGTCAGACTAAGAAAAAACCTTGATCCATCCTCCATGAGACATTATTCAGAACATGTTGAACAAGAATACAAGATTGGTAATCTAACTGTTATATCATTCATAATATATGAAAAACATAGATAATCATCCATTGAATTGGAGAACTCACTGTCACCTTTTCTTTTTTGAAAGAAACCCATTTTCACTTTATTGCAATCCAAAATAGTAGATTGGGAGTCTACTGTTTTCACTTTATTGCAGTCCAAAATGGTAAATTGGTAGAAGCCTCCAAAACGTCCTTTGCTTCACTTAAGTTGTTTATTTTTTAAAATATTATATATATATATATATAATGATTATTAAATAAAAAATACTTTAAGTTATTAAGTTAAGAAATAAATTAAAAAATAAGTAAACTACTCATTTTAATACACTGTATTTTATGATGTAGTATGTTAAAGTATATATTTTTCTTAATTTTAATTTAATAACTTTAGAGATCCCTCATTAGAACATTACAATATATATATGTATTTTTTTCTGTGTGTTATGAAATCTGTAGAGATTTTAAATAAAAATATTTATGATATAATTTATAGATATGTTGAACATTAATTGTAAAATATATCCATGGTGGATAAAAATCTATTTTCATTTAAAGAGAGTGAGTCTAACAAGAATGAGATTTAAATTCATTGTGAAGAGAAATATATAATAAGAAAAATGAAAATCTTATAGTTAATTATACTCATTCTCTCAACAACCCGAAAGATACCCCAAATGCAAGCAGTTAGACATAAAGCTTCTTTTTAAATTATTTTTAAACTTTTTTTTAATTTTAACTGAGTTTTACCAAATTACCCCTCATCATAGATGGTAAGGTTTGTCTATCATTTCACATCCCACCTTTCAATTCTCACAAGGCAATAGCAACTTGTGAAACACGGCTTAGACCTTTCTACCAAAGTTCAATCATCTTTCATGCTCTCGAAGTCACCACTCACCAGATCTGTCATCTGTGAACTCGCTGCTGTCATTTCAGTACGTTACTTTTACTTCCTGTATCACTTACAGTTATTATTTGAAATTTTTTGTTCTAAGAATGAAAGATTTGACTGAGAACAAGGACTTATATACGATGTTAATTAGCTAGATATATGCTATGTTGTTTTGATCTGATATTTATTTATATTGCTGGATGCAGCTTTTTATTTTCTCCGAACTTGTGCAACTCTCTTAACTGGAGCTATAAGGAAGAAGGAATGAGATCTTACTGTTTCACCGGCTCTAAATTTGATGTTTGTTTTACTTCCAATTTTGAACGTTGGATTAAAAACATACAGATAAAAATGGTCAACAAGTTTAAGTTCTAAGTCTTTTAATGCAATTTTTTATTACATTAATTTTCATTATATTATTTTTGCCATTTATTTGTATTAATTCTTAAGTCAAAGACGGTTGATTAATAGGAACCACCTCCAAGTCATTACTGTTGACCATACTTTGAAAATAAAATTAATTTTTCCTACTGGCCGTCTGGCCCCTTAGCCTTTCAATCTCAATTCCAACGTAAGTCCATATGCTCTCCTGCGATTTCAAATTGATCCGTTTAATACATCTTTTGAAATTTCATTTGTACAACAACAATAATAAAAATTAAAAATGCCGCCGGTCATGCTCCTCTATTTTCCTCATGAAACCCAGTTGGCCAATTTTTAAACAAAATCTTTATTAAAAAAATTGATAAATTTATGATTACTAATATCGCTCTTTTAAAATTGACATATTAGCTTATTTTGCAGATTATCTTCATATAAATTATACAAATCTCAAATTACCCTTATACAAATTATTCAATTTACCACAATCTTTACCATCCCAAATAAGGTGTCATTTATATCCATTGGATATATAGTAAGACGAGTAATAAAAAATTTAACAAATGATTAAATTAATTATCCAATAGGTGGGTATCATGAACACTTGAAGAAAAAAAATCATATAAATTATACAAACCTCAAATTACCCTTATACAAATAAAAATCTTATATTTAATTAAACTCACTCTCAACAACCCGAAAGATACACAAATACAAGCAGTTAGACACAAAGCTTCTTTTTAAAATTTTTTAAATTTTTTTTTATTTTAAATAAGTTTTACCAAGTTACCCCTCATCAAAAAAAAAAAAAAAGAAAAAGAAAAAAAAGTTACCCCTCATTAAAGACGATAAGGTATGTGTATCATTTCGCTTTCTACCTTTCAGTTATCGCTGGTATAGAATTTTAAAAAAATAATAATAAAATATAAAATCGAAGCCACGAAGTCAAAAGCAACTTGTGAAACAAGGCTTAGACCTTTCTACTAAAGTTCAATCATTTTTCATCCTCTTGAAGTCACCAGATCTGTCATCTGTGAACTAGCTGCTCTCATTTCGGTACGTTACTTCTGCTTCATATATCACTTAACAGTTATTATTTCAATTTCTTTTTTAATCTAAGAATGAAAGATTTGACTGAGAACAAGGAGTTATATATGATGATAATTAGCTAGATATATGCTATGTTGTTTAGATCTGATGTTTATTCATATTGCTGGATGCAGCTTTTAATTTTCTCCGAACTTGTGCGACTCTCTTAACTGGAGCTTTCAGCACTAATTGAGGATTTATAAGGAAGAAGGTATGAGATTTTCTTGTTTCACCGGCTCTTAACTTGATGTTTGTTTTATGCCAATTTTGAACGTTGGATAAAAAACATACAGATAAAATGGTCGAGAATTTTAAGTTCTAAGTCTTTTAATGCAATTTTTTATTACATTAATTTTCATTATATTATTTTTTTCCATTTATTTGTATTAATTCTTAAGTCAAAGATGGTTGATTAATAGGAATCACCTCTAAGTCATTACTGTTGACCATACTTTAAAAATAAAATAAATTTTTCCTACCGGTCTACCTACTGGCCGTCTGGCCCCTTAGCCTTTCAATCTCATTTCTCAAGTCCAAAGTAAGCCCCTTTTGCTCTCCTGCGATTTCAAGTTGATCCATTTAATACATCTTTTGAAATGTACAACGACAACAATAAAAATTAAAAGTGCCGCCGATCATGCTCCTCTATTTACCTCATGAAACCCAGTTGGCCAATTTTTAAACAAAATCTTTATTAAAAAAAATTGATAAATTTATGATTACTAATATCCCTCTTTTAAAATTGACATTGCAGATTATCTTCATATAAACTATACAAACCTCAAATTATCCTTATACAAATTATTTAATTTACCCTAATTTTTGCCACCCCAAATAAGGTGTCATTTATATCTATTGGATATATAATAAGTAGTGTAATAAATAATTTAACAAATGATTAAATTAATTATCCAATAGGTGCATATCACGAACACTTGAAGAAAAAAAATATTAGAATATAATTGAGAATTATGGTATTATTTTATTAGAATATTGATTAAAGAAAAAAGGGCTAATAATCTTGAAACCCTTCAAATTTTATCATGAGTGCACGTGCATAGGATGTTGAAGTCTTCTAATCTCTAATACTCTTTTTCAGTTTTCATCATTGTTACCATATTCCCTCATGAAACTTGATGGTTGTCGAAGCCAGCAAAAATAAATACCTACTCTAAATAAATTGCGTAAAGTAATTGAGCAGGGTCATGTTCACAGAGATCGGTAATTATTTAAATCCTTCTAAAATCTAAGATGCAAAATGGGGGGATTGTTGACAATAATAAAAATCAAATTAAAATAACAAGAATGCAAATTAAAATTGTAATTCAAATTTAGAAAAGCTTTGGTTGAAGTAATTAATTCAGCTTGATTCGACTACTGATCATTAATTCAAATATAAATCATTACTACTTATGAATAGACAGGTTATAGTTACTGAGACCCTCTAATAGTCAATCTCTCCTTAACTAGTCAATAACCAAGGTACGACCATTGGCTATTTCCCTAATCAATAGAAAACCCTAGATACGATTACAAGATTTAATTAATTGACAGCCTGAAAAATCAGAGAGACCCAAATTCTAATCAACAAATGCATACGATGGTCTATTTAAATTAAATTGTTTATTCTCATAACACAACGCACTGCTATGCTATTTGTCACAAACATTAAAATCTTCATACAATAAATCTTTTAATTGACAATAGATTAAGTTGATAATTAAATAGTGGCCAATTATCTAATTAACAAACATAATCATGACATTAATTTAGAAAATAAACAAATAACCAAAAAGTAATAAAACAATTAAAGCATAAGAAAGATCTCACAGTAATGATGAATCAAAACTTTATTAAACTTCAACTAGAATAATGAGTTTAATTCTTCAAAGAGAGAAGAGAAAAATTTAGATCTAGGATTTTTTTTTTCAATTGATTCTCTCCCCTTGCCTCTTTTCTAAAGTTCTTTTTAAAATAAAATACTAATATCTAAAATATTATCTAAATATTAAATTTGAAATTTCAAAAATAACTAAAAAGACAAAATATGTTAAATTAAAAACTGCATGTCCGTAGTTGACAGCACGCGCCTACGCCTTATCAACAAAGTTCTTCTGAAGTTCATAATTTCTCCAGGAAAACAATCATGCTCAAACATCATCTTGTAGCTCAATTTTAGCACCAATCAATAGAATTGCACCTACAAAAATAAAACACAAGTAAATCACTATTATTAAGTGCGAAACATTGATATTAAAGGAAGTAAACAATACAAAACTTGTACATAAATTGCACTCTAACAAAACTACTGGTCTTCACTCACAATTCACAACGAGCTCATTTAAAAAATAAATAAATAAATAAGTGAGCAAGGGATGGACGAAGCTCAAATTTTTTTTTTTTTGGACCCTTGCCTCCTCCAAGTTTTGAACCCACTACTTGAAAACATTAGGCTCCTTGGAGCACAACGAACTTTGAGGCTTATATAAATTCTATTAAATTTGATGATCGATATTTTTGTTTAAAAATTTCTAAAGTAATCTAATTTCAAATATAATCCTCCATATATCACGTTTACCTAAGTTCTTCTCCTCTGTTTTGCAGCTAAAGTCTACTTAAAGCTCGGTGCTTGCATTATTTTGTTCTTATTGATCAAAGTTGGCGCTAATAAACAAAAAAAAGTAATTAAACGTTCTCGTTCGATCTTGCGATCAAGCTTCCTTGTTTTGCTTATATCGTACTGAGATCAACTTTGTTAATTGCAGATAAATAGAATGGAAATTTTATCAGGTATTGCATCAAAGCTTGGAGAATTATTGGTGGATGCTACCGTAAAACAAGCTCGCTATCTGTTCTGTTTCAACAGCATTGTTAAAGAACTTGAGGATCAAGAAACTAATTTGAAGGAGGCACAAGATGGCATCAGCAAAAAAGTAGAACAAGAACGACAAAAACACTGTGCTATAGTAGTTGAGAAAGATGTAGAGAAGTGGCTGGCGAATGTAGTCAAAGAAATGGCCGATGTCCGAAATTTGAAAGAAAAGATAGATGAAAAGAAGAGTTGTTTTAATGGATGGTGTCCTAATTGGGGTTTCCGATATTGGATGGGTAGAAAAGTATTAAAAGAGACTCGTAAGTTGTCCGATCTACAAGACCGCGGCAAATTCAGCACGGTTGCCCTTCCTAAACCTCTACCATCAGACAAAGAAATGCCTGTTCCAAGATTTTTTTCTTCTTTCGAGACTACAGAATCGGCTTGCAATCAGATCATTGAAGCACTGAAAAAAGACAGCACGAAGATGGTGGGATTGTATGGTCTCGGTGGTGTAGGAAAGACAACCCTGGCAAAATTTGTGGGCAATAAACTTCGGCAGAAAAAGATTTTCGATAAGGTGGGGGTAGCCACTGTATCTCAGGATCCAAACATAATAAATGTTCAAAGTAAGCTGGTAAAGTCGTTAGGTTGGGCATTAACGGAGAAAGATGAAGAAGATAGAGCAGACCGATTGCGCTTGATGTTCTCTGAGAGTAAAAGCCGCAAGATACTCATAATCCTTGATGATGTCTGGAAAGAGTTCGCCTTAGAGACACTAGGTATTCCCATCGGTGATAGAGACAACTGCTGCAAAATCCTTCTAACTACTCGCCTGCAGCAAGTTTGTGATCGCATGGGTTGTGACACGCGGATTAAACTAGATGCTCTAGACCAAGCAGAAGGATTGGATTTACTAAGAAAGCATGCTGGCATTGATGTTGGTGATAAAACCTTGACAGATGTTTCAAAACGAGTTGCTGATGAATGTAAGGGGCTGCCTTTAGCTATTAAAGCTGTTGGAAGTGCACTAAGAGGAAGAACCGCTGATGAATGGAATGTAGCACTAGATAAACTACAAAATGCAAAACTCGATAAGATAGAAGGTATTGATAAGGATTCCCAGGACGTTTACGGTTGTCTCAAATTTAGTTATGATTATTTGAATGGTGGGATTCCAGGTCATGCTTCTTGTTGTGTTCGCTGTTTCCAGAAGATTATAAGATAGATTTGGAGGATTTGCTTGGATATGCAGTGGGGTTGGTTTGGTATCAAGCTGAGTCAATCGAAAAAGCCAGAAGCCTACTGCGTGGAACAATTAAAGGACTCAAAGATTCTTCATTGCTGTTAGACACTGATGATGATGGATTTGTGAAAATGCATGACGTAGTTCGCGATGTAGCCTTATGGATAGGCTCAGTGGAGAAGAAATTTTTTACTAGTAAAGTTGGCACTGGATTGGTGGAACGGGCAGTGGAAGAAGGCCGGGAACAATGCAGAGGAATCTCTTTGGTGGGAAATAAAAAAGAAGAGCTTCCTAATGGTTTGGCATTCGCTAATCTTCATATTTTGCGACTGCACAACACTGTCGATGACTACAAATTGCAAGTTCTGGAACATTTTTTCAAAGAAATGCCAGCATTGAAAGTTGTCACTATAATAGGTGGAGTCCTTTCACTTAAATCGCTTCAATTCCTCACCAACCTCCAAGTTCTGCAGTTGATTCGATGTGAGGTGAGTGATGCATCATTCCTTGGAAAGTTGAAGAGACTTCAAATACTTTATCTCGAGAAGTCTCCCATTGAAATTCCAGATGAATTGGGGGATAAACTTAGTAGATTGAAACTTCTTTATATTGATACTTGCTCCATTTCTCCCATTACGATAAATAAATTTCCTCAATTAGAAGAATTTTATGGTTTGATAAAAAATTGGGCGGTTGAAAAGATGAGTTCAGAAAAAAGTTGCGCTAGGTATGCTGAGTCGGACTCCCAACCCGACGGATCCGTTGTATGTCTTCCAAAAGACTTTTCATTTCCGAAATTACAAAGGTATGACATCAATAAAGTTGACAGCGCCGATTTTGATGCACTTTATAGAGGGACAAGGTGCTTATACATTGAAAATAACCATCCTAAAGCAACGCTAGTTATTTTTTCTGCATTGTATCCAGAATTGGAAAATCTTTATCTAACTAGGGTAAGAGGTTGTCATAATATTGTGCCAAGCATAGATGAAAGGGGATTAAATGAGTTGACTTTGCTTGACGTCAAGCATTGCGAAGATTTAGAATGCATAATGGATGCCTCTAAGTCGCCGCATGGAAAAAGTGGGAATCCTGTGATGCTCCCAAGATTAGCAGAGTTATCTATGTGGGAATTGCCAGAACTGAAGTGGATATGGAAGGCGCCCGCCCAACATGTGATCAGCCTCCAATCTCTTACAGAATTAAGTGTGTCACGGTGCAACAATTTGACATATATCTTCACGTTGTCACAAGCCCAAAGTTTGGAGCAGCTTAAAAGTCTCAATGTAAATGGATGCAAGAGACTGGAATGTATTGTCGAAGCAAAGTTTGATCACAATGAAGGGGAAATAAGTGTCCGAGACGGAAATACGATGCTCGCCCTCCCTTTGTTGAGAAGATTAACACTTGACGATCTCCCAGAATTTAAGAGATTCTGTTCAGAAAATTATTGTTCAATTTGGCCAGCATTGGAAGAGTTAGACCTTAGGCACTGTCCCAACTTGACCGTCAACAATACTGAACTTGAAGCCAATTTGCAGTATCTTGAAGAGGTATGTTTGTTTGTGTTTATGTTATTCTTTCCTTCAATTTTACTCAAAATGATAGTTTAACAATAAATTTATGATCAGCCATTAATTATTTGGTCCTACGGAGATGATGATGATAGTGGATGTGGTGATGATAATAATAATGATCAAAAATCTTAGGGAAATTCCTTTATTTTAGGGCCTACAATCATTCTTTAAATGAAAGTCATATCTCATTTTGTTTTAGAAAGAATTTTGATGCAAACACTTCTGAAGTGTATATAATATTACTCAAATTCAATTAATTAGCAGATCAACCCATAGAAATTAATAGAATACTAATTTTTCTCAAACAATCTAATATCACCTTTACTTTTTAATTATTTTATTAGTTTACATATGTATTATTATATTTTTGTATGGATTTTGTTTTCTATTTTTATTTTTTGCGGTGTTCATCACTTATCATGTGATAATCCTATCTGCTAATAGATTTTACTTACATCAAGTTATTTATTTGTTTGTTTCAGAACTTAAAAATTATAAATGTGGAAAATTGTTCCCATTTGAGTGACACGATTCCAGCACTGTTGAAGCACGGCTTAAAAATTTTGGAAACATTGTATATTGGAGAACTTGGAGTACAAGTGGTATTTCAAGTGGAAGCTATTATCGCTGAGGGACAAGAAAACAAACTATTCCCATGTTTGAAGGCATTGTGGTTGCAGGATCTTCGAGAACTTCAAGTATTATTATGTCATGAAGGTCCCACGCATAATTGTAGCCTGCAAAATCTTACTGATTTAACCGTAAGCGCGTGCACTAAGCTGAGACGTCTCCTCTCATCAACACTTGCTCGAAATCTGTTGCAATTGGAGGTGTTATATATTTGGAGTTGCTCGGAATTAGAGCAAATCATTGATGAGGATGAGGATGAGGATCATCTCCAACCTGTATGTTTCCCAAAACTCAGAAGGATCTGTGTCCGTGATTGCCCCAAACCAAAGCGTCTATTTCATATCAGCGTAGCTCCTAGTCTTCAAAAACTGAAGTACCTATCCATAAGAGCTAATGATGAATTAGAAGAAGTATTCTGGCATAAAGATGGAGCAGACGTCATGGATTACGATGAAATTGTTATGAATGAACTTTTGGAGTTGGAACTGAGAGATTTACCAAACCTCACCAACTTTTGGCCGGCGGGTTATCAGACCCCAATTCCATCTGCCCCCGATGCAGTTGTTGTTCATAATTGTCCCAAGCTTCATCATGCAAATTCAGAAGGAGAGAGATGATTCCAAGAATTCTGGAGCAGAGGTCAACTCTTGAGAACTTTAGTTAATTGACTCTATACATAGTTGGTTCATGTTTTCGTTTGTGATAGCTAATTGATCTATCCTAAAATCAAAATTTCTCTTTTAATATATTTATATGTTATAATTTTTTCTGTTTGTTTTTTTTAAAAAATCATTTTATTCATCATTCGTATTTAATGCCCAATCTATTGGTTGGATATATAGGCGCAGCAAACTACGGACGAGGCAGATGCCAGCCAAGAGAGGGATGCCAATGAAGACGCCAGCGAAGAAAAAGATGGCAGCGAACATAAAGTGCGTGCTCAAATCCAAAAAAATTCCAAAAATCCAAAAAAAAAAAAACACACACACACACATTTAAAAAATTCCAAAAATCCAAAAAAAAAAAACACACACACACACACACATTTCAGCGTGTTCAGTTCGCACAAGAAGCTAATAAGCTTTGTTCTATACTTGTTTAATATTTAGTGCGTGCTCAAATTGTGAAGAATAAAGTTTCAAGGCTTTGTTGTATGTATCTCTAAGATTTATTCAACTTGAAAATTCACCTGTTCCGTTTGTGATCACTGTTTCTTCAATTGTTGAAATTTTGACAAAATTGATGGCCTTTTCGATGGGCATTAATTGGGCCAATTTAGTAGTAGCACGCGTTTTGTATTGATGAACTTCAAAATGTTCTAGCTCTGTAGACGGCGAAGAAAGTGTGTGGTGACCGCAATAATTTTTATTTTTTAAGTTTGCGAGAGTATTTGATATTTTGGGATTTTAGGAAGTGAGATTTCATTAACTCATAAATGAGTGGCTACAAATGTGTGTTCCGCATTCTCTACTACCCCGCACCTTTTGACAGCCACGCATTCTTCTTGGTTTGTGGAAACTGGAAACTCATTTTCACAAATAAGACTTTGCTTTTAATATTTATTTTATTGGGAGAATAGGGTGCTTGCCTTGGAGCCCAACCCATCAAGAAATATTAGTGATTTTTTTTAATTATTTAGTGTAATGGAAACCAATTTTCTTTTCAAATTCTAAATCTTTTGTATTTACATAAAAAAAAAATTATTATCTCTATTAAATGGCACCCACAGACTAATTAGTGAATATATAATGACACAACTGAAAATCATGGATAGTTTTAGAATATTGAACAAGGTTACTATTTATATATAGATAATTGTTCAAGACATAAGACATGCAATTTTTTTTTTAATTCGTCAAATTAAAAAATAGATAAATAAGAATTGAGGTGCCGAATTCTTAATTAATTAGTTGTTCCAATCTTGAATATCCATTAATGTTAATGTGGAATGTGCATTTGAAAGGGCATTTTGTAAAATGATTTTACTAAGCTAAGCTAGGTTTTTTTTAATGATATTTAAGTTCCTTTTTTCTATTTTTTTTTCAAAGCAGTTCAATCATTTTTCGTTTCAAAAATCATTATAGATAGAGTTATTTATACTCTAAATATTACTTTGAACATTCCACTATTCTACACACTCATACATAATTTATAGAAAAATTAAGTTTTACTTTATGTACTCTTTAAAATTCAAAAAATATCCTATCTTAAACTATTTAAGTTACTCAAACTTTATTTCATAAATAGTAAAAATGATAACATGATAATATTTCATAAATAGTACCATAAAAAAAAAAAGATAAAGAAGGAGATGAAGAAGAAGGGCCAAAGCAAATATATAAAAAAATTTCTTTTATATTACTTTTGTTTTATTTTATTTTTAAAAATAAAAATAAAACACATACTTTGGTCAAAAAAAAAATTTCAAAATTGATTTTCTCATTGTTAATCTAAATATTAATTAGATAAACACACGAAGCCACCAAATGAAGCCACACTTGGCTTCATAAATAAGAAATAGTTAGCTGCTTGCTTCCTCGAGATCACAC
Source organism: Atalantia buxifolia (assembly GCA_030444775.1). Lineage (NCBI taxonomy): Eukaryota > Viridiplantae > Streptophyta > Magnoliopsida > Sapindales > Rutaceae > Atalantia > Atalantia buxifolia. The sequence continues at coordinate 25,519,145 of CM059838.1, forward strand.
GCATGTTTCACTAATTTGCTTCTGTTGCTTCACTTGCCACCTCATGCTTGACGCCTCTTTCTTTTTTGCTTAATTCGTGAATATATATATATATATATATATATATAATATATAAATAAATGAGGCTACTTCATTTTTCATATTTTTGGAGAAGCCGAAATCGAAAGCAAAACAGAGAGAAGAAAAAGAAATTGGGAGAAAGAAAGAAAAGAAACGGAAAAGAGAAAGAAAAAGAAAAAGAAAAGAAGAAAAGAAATAAAAGAAAACAGAGAAGTCAAGAGTGATGAAAAATAGAAAAACGAAAGAAAAGTAGAAAGGAGACTGAGAAGCCGAGAGTCAAAAAGAAGTTGAAAAGAAAAATTGAGAAGAAACTTTAAGGAAATGAAACTAGGCAGTTAGATTAATATCTAGTGAATTAGTAGGCAATAGATATATAAAGTTTGAATAGTTATATTACAGTTTTCCTGATACGTGTCGGGTTTTATATTAATTAGAATAGTTAATTTTTTAATCCTGTGTTTTAGGAGAAATTCATGTTTCCAAAATCCCACAAGAGCTTGAGCGAACCCGAGAGTGAACTAAGCTTTGTAAATGGATACTATTATTACTATTATGCACTCTATGAAACATTTATGTTTGATAGTCTAATTTAATATCATGTTAATTATATGCACGCATTTTATATGTTTGATTAAGTCACAAGATGTAATTGCCAGTCACTATATATGTATTCTTGCCCATCGGATCTGCGCACGTGCAGATTGAGAGTTAAGTTACTCTATCCGTGCAATGTAGTTAAATTCAACTAGTATTGAAAGGTTTTTCTCCTATTGTACTCGTGCGATGATGATCCTAGTGAGTATTAAGATTTATTTTCCCTGGATACTATTTGTTGCAGTTTTACCATGCATATATGTATGATTTTATGTTCGCTTATGTAATATGTTCACTATGGAGTTATGTCATATGATTATGTATGAGCTCTAGTGTATTACTTTATTTTTATATATATAATTATATTCACTAACTGAATCGTAAACTCACTATTTTCCTATTTATCTCATTTCTCCTAGGTCTCCGCTGGATTTCATGCAGTTCAATTTTTAATCAATTGAGGTTAGCCCATGGCACACATTGCTGCACGACTTGTATTTTGAGCACGTTTATGTCCATATGTATATATTTAAGACATGTGTATATAGTGAGATGTAAACTGTACGAAGTTTGAATATGTTTTCAGATAAGACACAGATGTTATTATATGTTTATAGTAGAGGCCCAAGGCCATTTTTATATATCCATGAATAGTTTATGTCGTAAGTTTTAAATACCAAACCGTGTGATTCGGGTCGAATCCGACTTATGGGTCAAGCGGGTCGTGTCATTCATCCACCATGATTTTACAATTTATATCATTCATCCAAAATATCTTTAATTTCCAATAGAAAATTGACAAAATCATAACAAATTGATCATTTTGCTCTTAAAAGTCAATTTAACGTAAAAAGACAAAGGAAAATCATCAACCACATACTTTTAGTTTACCCTGTTATTGAAAATACTAAAAGGTTTGAATTTATTTAATTTTTCACTCTAGATTTATGATTGATATCAACTACCCACCAAAAATGTTAACACTGTTAGAATATTTTATAAAATTTAAATAAAGGTCATTTTATCCTTGGATTCAAGGGTAATTTTCAATTTGCACCATAAATAATAAAATAAAATCAAGCTCTTTATAACTATTAAATTGAATTTGAGGATTGGATTGATTGGGTGCTTATCAATTAGGGTTCAGAGTAATTACTGGATTTAGTTTGATTATGTGAATTTGTGAAGATAAATTTAGAAAATAAATTAGAATTTTTTTAATTAAGAAAAAATAGAGTTTTAAGTATATTTAATTGAACATTGGTTATAAAAAATGGTTTTTTATTTTTATATTGAAAACTATTATTTTATTTTTTATTTAGCATATTAAATATTTAAATTATCCTTGTGACGTCATTAATTATAAATGATAGTTCACATTTTTTTGGATAGCTGAATAGTTATAAACTCAAGCTGGAAAATTGAACAAATTTAGATTTTGTTGTAATTTTTATAGCATGGTAAACTAAAGCCGGATAACTGATAATTTCTCTTTTATTTTTTATTAAGCATGTTGAATGTCTAAATTATCTTTGTGGCATCATTACTTTTTTACTGAAAGCCAACGATTTGGTGGATGAATGATGCAACTTGGAAGTGTTGTATTCTTATACAATTCAAGGGAGGGCGGTGAAGGACAACATTTGTCCATGAGGTTCCTGAAAACACAACTTTTATGCAGTAAAATTAAAATGGATGGCGGAAGCTCTAGAAACCTCGGATCGGCTTCATTCAAAAACGAAAATCAAGAGCAAAGATTGAAGTTTGTTTACCTCACTTGTAGTTTCAGAAACGACTTCGTGAGGTAGGAGAAAATGACTGAAAACAGCAAGCTACGAACACTGTCCAGGAAATAGACCACTGCAACAGCTTCTGTTTTGCCACGATTTGAGATCCTTAAAGCACCCCAATTGTGATGCCTCTAATCAGTCCACACTTAGAAATGTTCTAGGAGTTCATAGGATTTGGAATCACCAATTTTCGTTGAGAAATGAGAGAGATAATGAAGAAACATGAATGCTAGTTCAAGATGACTCATTCCACCAAATAAAGCTACCATTATCTTTTCAATAATGGCACCAAACATTATCATGTGATACACCAACCCACTAAGCCATTATTTATTGAAAGTGATCTTATCATTTCAATAATTTATTCAATCAAATTATTATGAATAAATTAATAGCTAAATTAATTAATTTTATCTTTAATTAATTAATTCCATTTGATCACATCAAATGGTTAAATGTGGGCTTCTTTTGTGACATGTTCTTATGTCTTCTCCTAATCCATATTAGGTCCAATAAAAGCCCAAAATTCTAAACCCAAAATTGGTCTAGAAGTCCATAATCATTTATGAACCGGAACATGTCCAAAACGGTCATTTAACGTGCTCGATATTATACATAATGTTTTAGGATTTATGAAATTTATTTTGTTCCTTAACTATTTATGGAACATCTAAATTTCTATCTTAAATCAGATATATATATATATATATATATATATATATATATATATATATATTCATTCTCAATGAATTAATATATAAATACCGATTTTCCTAAAATTAGGAAATTTAACTTCTCATTTTCTAGTAACTCCTTTTTCATTTCTATTAGGTGTGTGACCTTTTAGGTTCTTTGTTATAAGGTAGTAGAACTATTTTAATGATAACTCTTTATTCATTAAATGATGCTAAACTATTTAGTCATCAATTAGAACTTTTCTAATGACCTTAAGATACATTGGTAATACGCTTTACCAATAATGATCTTAAAGTTTCTACAAGTCATGAGTGACACCTAGCAGTATTTCACAACCACCCAAATAACAAGAATTGTTGGATCTATAGAACCTATTCCATTGTATCTCTATGTCTTGGTCTCTTCATCATCTATGTCCAGAGAAAAGCACGGCTTATGGTTTAATATGTTAAGCATTTATGCTTTATCTCAAAATAAATTTAAATGAACTTGACATGATAATATAATTTGAACTCCTTCAAATATATTTCACCTTGGCCAAGGATTTCTCATGCCAATTCATATTATCTCACAGGGACATTTTTTTTTGTATATTACAAAGTGATGAATTCTATATTGGCCATACACTTGTCTCCATACACAGCCAACCGTGACAGCTATTGCTAGATCTCTTCCTTGATTAGGAATTAATCATTATGCTTTCACATATCAGAGATGTCTATGTACAACACATCTGTGATGCCTCAGGTCTAAAAACCATTACTAAACATAGTGTCTATCACAATGTATAATAAGCCATTAACACTCAAAACCATACGGCTCATTATATTTGGTCAAGTTCAGTAAACTTGTTCTTGCAACAAGTACTTATGTGTTTGACTTGATATCTCATGTCAATGATATGAAACTCACCATCCATTTTAGTATCGCATACCATAAGGAGTCATAACACATACTAGTGTTTATAGGAATTTATAATGTCCAATCATAAATCCTCCACTAGGAACTATTTTAGAAGTATAGTACAAAGGATACACGTTTCATATTCTTGACATACTCGAGAATGTGTTCCTTAACTATTTTACTTCTTGGACTATATTCATTAAATTAATTTATGAATGTTAATCACTTTGCCATTTTATAAATATCAAAATGCTAATCAAATACAATAATTCCCTAAAAGCAAACATCATTTGATTGGCCTTTAGGGCATATTATTAACAGGCGGATGATAAATTTCCAAGTTTATAAGTTCATAAAAATAGTTTTAACCATTTTACTATCTTTTTTTTTGTGAATAGCTTTACAAATGAACACAATAATAAACATTATGTTTGGCACATATGTTATTTTCTCCAAATTTTCTCATCAATTAAAAGTGTTGTCGCACAAGTTACTTGTAATAAGATATAAATGCAACACTAAGACATAAAAAGATGAATAATTGAACAAAAAAAATTGAGATAATTTCCTTCGTTTATGTTGAGGTTTCAAGCCATCACCAACAAGAAACCAAACGGTTATATCAAAGAACAAGCTTAATAACAAAACTAGAAAAATTGAACAAAAACAGGGTGAACACAATGGGATTTTGAAGGAAAAATGAGCACAACTTTCTTGATCAAAGACAAAGTACAAGATCAACGGATACAGAGAAAATGAATGCTAATGAACTAGTCGAGAATCCAAGGATTTGAACAAGAAATGAAAGAGTACAAGTCACACCAATCGGGCTAACAAATCAGTCTTTTAATGCAATTCTAGGTTTGCTATGAAGGTAAAAAAAAATAAAAAAAAATAAAAAACTTATCTAACCTGCCTGCCACGTCAGCATCCCTTTTCACTTTAAGTCCTTTAACCGGGTTCTATTTTCATATGGACTCAATAACTTCAGTTGTTTTGAAAATAGATCCCAAAAATTGCATTTTACCCTATTCAACAATTTATATATTATTTGATACGAAATTATCTCGTGGAAAGTTTTGGAACTTTTTATAAAGTCAAATTTGGGATAAATGCCAAAACATAAGTGTAAAGATTCATAACAGATAGAGAAGTAAAGTTTTTAAATAACTGGAATCTTATTGAATAAAATCTGAATAACAAAATTAAGGTTTTATATGACCTCCTTTATATTATCCATAAATAGTGTGAATTAACCAAAGTAGGTAAAGATGAGTTATTATATATATAAAATTCTACTAATTAAAATAAGGAAAAAAAAGCAAACGATACCTAAAACCAATGTCTAAAAAAAAAAGAATAAAAATCTTTAAAATAATAGGAAGAATAGGAAAATAACTAAAACTTGCAAAATGACCATGAATGAAATGAATTTCCAACCAAACTATTGGGCCATATTGAAAAAGCAGTAGTGTGTTAGATTCATCTTGGCTCCTATAACCATCCTTAGTATTTTATAAGCTCCATAGGGCTCCTTTTATAGGGAAAATGGCTCTTTGGGCTAATTAATCTTGAGATAACTTTTAAGCATGAGTTGGGTTCATAGACCTCTATATGATATCAAAGCCAAACTTTTGCACGAATAGGTGTGCATTATCTTACCATGAGACAAGAACCAAGCAAAAAAAACCGTCCTACATGTAACAAAAGGTATCCCACTTCAACTGAGACAATTACTATGTTAATAATATAAGCTTGAGGCAACTTATTATGCTATTGTTTGAACTCGCCTCATGGACGAAATCAATTTGTGGCTTTGTGCACCACTTATGTCTTTGCGCACCACTTATGTCTTTGTGTTTAAATGTAGACCTTATCAATCAATATTCATTATAATCAACTTAGTTTTATCACTTTATGTATCTATTTTGTACCGTTATTTTAAATCTCAAATGTTGTATTAAACAACATAAAATATGATAAAGTTCTCTATGCTCATATCAAAATCTATACAAAATTACAATTCTTTCAGTTAACACCATTAGCCTAAATTGTTTGGTTTACTATAGAAGCATGCCTATTATTTTGAGATTGTATCAATAATATTTCTTTCTTGTCCAAAATTTGTCAGCAAAACGTCCACGTGAGGGTAGGGCTAATATAGTGATTGTAGCTATATATGCCAGCATTCTTGTTGGTTTGCTTTTTTATTAGAACTTTATTATTGTTTCTCCTTAACATTTTTTAGAGTAACTAAAATGATATGCCCCAAACTATCAAGGTGAGTCTATCTAGTTTTATCAAGCTAGACTGATAACAAGCACTCCCAAAATAAATTGATATACAACCAACTCCATTGATCAACCTCCTCAACCATAATATTTAATATTACCCAAGATATCTCCAAACTATCAAAAGATTATCATATAGCAAATGTTATCATACACCAGTCTATTCTTAATCAAAATGCATGTATACATACATACATACATACAAACAAATATATATATATAGATTTCTTCTATAGTGCGGGTGCCCTCATTTTTTTTTTATATAGACACACTTTAAAACTGCGAGGTTTAAGAGAACTAGCTTTTAACTCTTTTAACCCGCACATTTTAAAAAGGTGTCTCCATTAAAAAATAATGCGGGCGTCCGTACTTGAGAATGATTTTGTGTGTGTGTGTGTGTGTGTGTGTGTGTGTGTGTGTGTATGTGTAATGAGATGAATCAAAATGCCCTAACAAAATCACCAATATCTTTTGAAATACTAACTAGGCAACCCAGGAGAGGGGTAAATTGAGATTTTAAAACTTAAGCTAAACAAATCGCACAACAATTTAATCTAATGCCTTAATGGAATAAAAATAATAAATTCAATAAAGCACAATAATAAAAAAGTAAGGAGAGAGATAGCAAACACAATGATTTTTACATGGTTCGGCAATCCCCGCCTACGTCCACGCCTCCAAACTTACTAGGCTTGAGGATTTCACTATCCAAGCCTTCAAAGGCTTCAAATGCTTACAATTGACTTCCAAGGTGTCAATGAATCTTTACAATAAAGAGATTATCTCCTCAATCTCTTCACCCCAAGTGTTTCTCACACTTGTACACTACAATTTGATGAGAAATAAAAATTACAACAAATAACTCTCTTTTAGAGTGAATATACAAATGATAGCTCAATGAAGATTTAATCTATGATGATTTTCGAATTTGAAACTCAATATATGTTGTGTGCACTTGTTTATGCTTGCAAAGATAACCAAAAATGAATTGGATTTGAGTTTATATAGTTTGAGCTCAAAAACTAGCCATTATGCACATTTTGGTGATAACCGACTTACCGTTTATAGAATCCGGTTAGCCGCTTTATGTTACCGTTACCGCCAAAATTTGAATTTCTGAACATCCAGTATGCTGCTTATGAAATTCGGATAGTCGTTTATGTTCCAGAAGCTTACTGCCCAAATCCGGTCTACCACTTGTTAGAATTCGGTTAGCTGCTTGCTACAGTGACTGCTATAGTGAACTATTTTCTAAAATTATAGTTTGACCTCAAAACTTTCCATAACTGTATTATGGCCCAAACGTTATAAATTTTGTAAATAAGTCCAATTTTAGAATTTATAAATAATGTTTGCTATTTCTAAAACTTTTTAAAATTATGATATGACCCAAAATGCTATGAAACTTTTCAAATAAGTCATTCTCTAAAATTTCAAGCAATATTTGTTGATTTCAAAGTTTTCAAAACTCTTCCAATAAGACCATAAATTTGAAAAACAACTAATTTCATAAAATCAATTTTCCATTCGGTATGCTGCTTATGAAATCCGAATAGTCGTTTATGTTCCAGAAGCATACTGCCCAAATTCGGTCTACCGCTTGTCAGAATCCGGTTAGCCGCTTGCTACAGTGACTGCTATAGTGAATTATTTTTTAAAATTATAGTTTGACCTCAAAACTTTTCATAACTGTATTATAGCCCAAACGTTATAAATTTTGTAAATAAGTCCAATTTCAGAATTTTTAAATAATGCTTGCTATTTCTAAAACTTTTTGAAATTATGATATGACCCAAATTATGTATTTGAAGAATGATTACACAAATTGCTCCCCCTAAATGTAAGCTCTCCTTACAATTTGAGCTTAAAAAATTGATCATTTTTAATCTTATTTGTTATCATCAAAATCAACATTATGGAAACATATATGTTAACATCTTTTAGCACCATCACATGACCAAAATTCAAAATATCTACCATTGCTAGGTCGATTGGTGTACCTGCAACCTGTTGTAGAAGGGAAAAAATATAATAACACGAGATGAATATAAAACTCAATGAAATCAGTAAGTGGATAGCTGTTTTTTAAAATAACTTACTGTAAAATAATTATATCATTTATATATTTAACTTTATTAGACTATATGTAAGAAACATGAATAATTTATTTAACATTAAAATTGAGTAACTAAAATTAAAATTGATACATAAAGAAGTACGTAATAATCATGAAAATCATTTCACAAAATAAAATACATGAATCTAAAACTATCACTGAATAAGTACCCGGGGAATGATCTTGTTGTACCCGGAGCTCATATGGGTATTGCAATGACATAGTATATAGGTATGTATCGTCATGCTCGGAGCTATTACAGGTAGACCAATGATATACTATCTCATAAATTTCATCATATCTCACTATACTGCATGCATAAAATAGTCCCCAAAGGACAAAGACGCCCAAGCACGTGGCTTAAAGCCTCTCTATTTACTCAGATGGGCCCCAAAGGCCTGTATCTTATTTGTATCCCTGTTTTCATTTGTATAAGCCACCAAAAGGAAAAAATGCCCAAACACACAACCCAAAGCCTCTATGTGTGTTCAAACGGGCCACAAAAACTTATCATCTCATTTGTATCACTGTAATTGGAGAAGAAGGGTACTATCTCATGATTTTACAAACAACCTTTTATACACATACAAATAAACATATAATCATACTTTAAATCCACTTTCTTTTTCATTAACATACTTTAAATCCATTTTCTTTTCTTTAAAGTGCTATCATGCATTACTCAAATTCAATACGAAAACTGATAATTGTACACTTTTTAAATAATTTATCAATATGTAAATAAAACTCATTTATAGGAAAACATTAAACCAAAGCATTACACACTTATTTCGCAAACATGTTTTACTATACTTTGAAATCATAATAAACTATAAAAATCAGTTTGTATGTTCCATTCGCAGTGAGGATGCTCAACTCAGCTATCGTCCACGTCCGCAGGTTGGTTATCGCTCGCAGTACCTCCTAAATAAAGGAAACGACATAATTACTTTCTGTAAATGTGAAAAAGAATTAAATTTGTGCAATAAAGTTAGAAATGAACATCTATCCACAGTATATAACTCCAGTGTCCATAAAATTACCAAAATACTTGCATCCATAAATTATTAACTATAAATTATCATAACATAACTTTAAAAAAATTATTTTGCCTCCACTAGTAAAAATTTTAATTTTAAGTTATGTTTTTAAAATGTTAGAATGTCTAAAATATTTTTTTATTTATTTAATAATATTATTTTATTCTTTCATAATATAACTTTAAAAAAATTATTTGTTAAAGTAATTTTATAATTTTTAATAAAAACTATCAATGAGAATCAAATAACTAAGTTTTTTTAAAAAAACTATACTAATAAAAACATTACTTAAATAAACTTTGTTTAAAAAAGTTATACTAAATAGAAGCTTAGGCTAAAAAACTTATTTTAAGCCCTGCTAAATTGAAATAATTTCTCAATAAACATTATTTATTAAATATAATAGCCTCATATTTCATTGTTTCTTTAGATTTATAATAATAAAAAAAAATTCCTCTATAATGTCATAATTTTTTACAGCATCAATATAGTCTTTAACAAAAAAAACTCATAAATATCAAAATCCACTCTTAATAAAAGAGGTTTTGTCTCAAGGAAAAAAAAAGTGCGCACGAGAAGTTCAATTTCGCACGTAGTCCTGGTTTTCCATTTGTATGAAAAGTCTACAAATGTACGTGCCCGTACATATCTCCAGTATTAATTGATCATCATGATGATCATCAATCGCGGCGTTTCGTGGGCATCCAACCGAAGCTTAAATATCAGGGAAAAAAGTTAAATTAAAAACGGTTTTCGCTTTCCATTGAACTCTTGCAAATTAAGCAACTGTATATACCTCATTATTAGGACCCTCATTATTATTGCTTTTATTATGTTTTTGTTGCATTATTGTGAAAAAATCAAAGGAATATCGAGAAAAAGAGATGATGGGATCTTTAAATATGAGTGCTTTAAAGCAGTAGAGAAGAACAGGCCAGATATTGAACAGCTCCAGTTTTGGTGCCAATATTGGTATGGAACTATGGATCAGTGCTTGCACTATTAATTAAGAATTGTTTTGCAACAATACTAATTAATTCCTTGTAGCGAGTCATATTCGTGCCTGGATGTTTGGATTTAATTAGTTCAAATCATTAGAATTGGAGTTATACAGCACCTGATTCTAATTCTTGATCTTGTAAAATCATGACGTCCGAACCTACAATCATTTTGCTTGTAATAACAAAACATTGCATTCGTTGCTTTGCAATTAATATTAGGGTTTTGGTCGCTGTGTTCACAGTTGGTGAGAGGGTGGCGATGCCTTCGTTTCGTGGTACGTGTGTATTTATGAATAACAATACTATTAGTACAACGTAACGTGACAGTATTGCGTATTAACTTTTGTCTACTTGTATCTTGAAGGTTACCAATGTTGAAGCTAAGTTGGCATTCTTCGTATACCTTTGGCATCCCAAAACAAAAGTAATAAATCTGCATTAATTCATCATCTTTTTCAGTACTCTGTAAAATTTCTGATTGAAACTATTTTAAAAAGTTTCAACTTTTAATATTTTCAGGGGACGGCTTATGTTTATAATATTTTATTGCGACCACATGTTGCAAAACATGAGAAAGAAATCGATTTTAATTTGTTGAAGCTGAGAATTAAGGCCAGGGAAATAGGTCTTCTGTTTTGGGAGAAGGCTACCATTTATGGGCAAGCAAGGTTTTTTGAGATTTTGCAGTACTTCTCTTCTCACTCAGCTTCACTGACTCACTCCGATCAGGTAATTGAACAACATTTTGTAATATATTTTGCTGCCTATTTTCTTATTAAGAGACAAAAGATGTTTTGTTTTGGGATTTATGAAAAACGACAGAAAAGTAAGTGGAAAAAAAATAAAAGAAATTCTAGTGAATTTTCTTTTTATATTACAATATATAGGAAGCAAGTTAAACTGTTTTTGATTCTGCTGCGGCAGCGGCAGCAAGAAGCTACGGAAGAAGCAGGGCATTGGCCAACAAAATATGAGGCTGCTGCTAAAATGGAAACAATGTCAGTATCATCATCTTTCCAAGACGGCAATTTAATAAATTCCTTCAATCAAAAAGGAGTTTCCAGTGATCAAGCTATCCCGCAATCAAGAAGAAAATGGAGGTTGTTCAGGACTGCGGCAAGCCAATAATAAAGCCCTTGTATTTGTCTTGTGCCATTATGCAGATGATTTATATATGTAGAAGATGCAAATTGAACACCAATTAATAGTTAATTAGTCTCCATTGTTTGCTTGCTACCAATTTTGTATCATATAAATGTCATGGGACTATTGATTAACAAAATATATATTGAGTAGTAGTGGCTGGGTACTTTCAGTTAGAAGAAAATTGTAACATGCAATGCAATAGTCAATACTTAATAACACGTTTAAATTGCAGCATGTACTGGCTTACTTAAATTGTCTATTCATTTTTATCCACGTGTGGAGAATTAACTAATCAACAAATTAATTCGCGACATGTTTTGTAATTGCATGCCGATCATTTTTGATAAGGTAATTTAATGCGCGATGCAGCCATTTTAGGCATGAGGTTTAGATGTACTTCTCATTGTTATTAAATGATGAGTTATTTTAAAGTATAATCTGATTGATTTTACCATCTATTGTGGAAGCAACTATGTCAAGTGCTCAATTTTTAAAGGATTAAATTATTTACACTGTAAAAATTATTCTGAACATTTATTATTTCATACAACCATTTACTTAATTTTAATAATTAAGGTTATATTTTTTTCTTTTTTAATTTGAATAGGTATGAATTAAATAAAAGTCTGAATAGCTCTGAATGTTTATACTTGAGGACTTTTTTTTTATGACTAAATATAAGTGTTAAATTATTTGTCTTATAAGCAAAAATATATATATATATATATGAATTATGATATTTTGACATTCATGTCCCTATAAGTATTAATATATATTGGATAAGTTAAAGATGGTAAGTAAATTAAAATCATTTTATTATTAATTATAACATATCTATTTTTTTTCAATATATACAATGTTACAGCTAAAAAAGGTACAATGTTAATTACATTATTTGTGTGTATTACATGATTTTTTTTTTTTCGTTCAATCACACAATTTAACATAGAACCAATTAACAATTTCAAGTAAAATAGCATTTTGTTAAAAGTTTTGTTCCAAATAGTTGTTATTAAAAAAAGAGCCCGAGATGAGTACAAAGTCTAAAAATATAGCTTTTACAAAATAAGTAGATTCAGTCCTATAAAATCTCCACGAAATAACAGCAATTGGAAAGAATAAAATAAAAATTAGTTATGTTTGATTGGAAATAAGCCTCTTAAATAGCAGTATTTTTGAGAGATTGTAGCTATTTTCGTTTAAACCTTTTTCAATTAAGATAAAAGTCAAGTTATTTAACTTTTTCTATTAAGTGGTATATTCTGAAATTTAAATAAAATATGAAAAACAAACTAGTAAACTTAAAAAAAGTCTGGCTGCATACATTTAAAATACAAGCCTTAAGTTTTACTTCATAAACTTTTAAAATACCTAAAAATCCTTACTAATTTAATCATTTTAGTTAATTTGTAAATAAATTCTTTTTGACACTATGCGAATTTGTTGAAATTGTGTCTTTTCTGCCATCTGATTTTATTGTGTTTTTTTAATATTATTATACAGCACTGTTACTGATATTACAATTAATATTTACAAATAACTTATATAACTGGGACTTTTTTCGTGGCATGTATTCTTCTGAAGTCACGCCCAAATTTTTTAATCTCAAATATTCGAGGGCTGTCCACTCCACTCACATTTCATGAGAGATAGACTGGCTCCACTTAATTATTTGATAATTAAGGGATGATTGAAATTAATTCCCATAATACTTTTATGGAAGCTCAAACTGTTGCACTTAACATTGTAAGTGCAACGATTCTTCCACTAGACAAAGGCCATTGCTATCTGATTTATTGTGTTAAACAAATCAAATGGCTACTGATACGGATTTTTTTCCAGCGCATTTGGTTTATTCCCCTCTCTCTCCTGCCCACCCCACCCCCTCCCCCCCAAAAACAAACCTACAGCCGGCGTTGTTTGCCCATCCCGTCTCCGCAGTTCGCTGATGTCTCGTGTCCGATAGCTGCCGTAATCGACTTGTTATGGTAATTTACTTCAATTCATTGCATTAATTTCAAACTTGGTTGTCAAGGGTTTTGAATTTGTTAATAGCTCTTGGCTTCTAACGTCGATAGAAACTGGATTAAGATTGCTCCAGTCTTAAGATTTAATTTTGGTTCTGTGTTGTTCTTCCTCTTCGGGAGCCGAATCTGCTGAAAGTATTGACATATTTCAAATTGCCAGTTTATCCGCTGAAATGATTTTGGAGGTAAGAATGCAAATCAATTCATGGGGGAGTCTACTGAAAAGGCCTGCAAACTATTAGAAAAGCAAGAGCAAAGAGTTTGGGATTCCGAGATGAAATAAGGAGCAATTATTGTGAGATGGAGTTATTGTCAGAGAGGAATTAGGATTTGCTGGTAGAATATTTGCACAAAATCCTGTTTGGCATGCAATTGTTCATTTGTGGTGGTTGAACATTTGTTGAATGACAGCCTGCAGAGTGGGTAGACATAAGACAATGCAGATACAAGATTGTGGTGGTTGAACATTTGTTAATATGTATTATATTTAACTTGTATGTTTAACTAATGTATTAGCTTCTCTTATTTGTAATCATGTTAACTTCTCTTATTCGCAATAATAATGTCAGTTGGGTTTAATATATCAGCTTGTTTTATTTGCGATGCTCAACAAGGTATTTATAAATCCAAAAAGAAACAAAAGGAATCTCAGAACAAGTACAAGCTCAACACGCATTGAGTAACACATTAAATTAATTGAAGTTAATTACAAATCCAGCGAACTTAAATCTGAGTTGCCATTTTTCCAGCAACAGCTGCTAGAAAAGATTAAGTAAACCCACAGTTTAATAAGCAAGTTAACTTCATTCAAAGCACAATAAAGGGGGGAAAATGTTCAACTGCATCCTGTCAAACACATGCATTCTTCATTCTTGAAACGCATTGGCTCATCACCCCGTAACTTGTCCTCCTCAATCTTCTCCAACTCTTCAACTTCAATGATTTTTGCCATGTTCTTTGTTTCTACAAAATGAAAATATTTCTTATCAACTAACTGGAAACAACGGAAGATTGCTAAAGTAAACCACATACAAGTTACATATGCTATAAATAAAAAATTGATTCACTTTAAATGTTCGTGGGCTGTAATTTAAGTGATAATTATAGAATAAGCTCAATGTTCAGTTTAAATATATATATATATATATATATGAAAAAAAATGATTCACTTCCAGTAATATTTACAGCATAAGCTTAATGTCGGTGGGCTGTAAGTTTTTCTTTTAAATCTATTGAAAAACAATGGGCAATATAATTTATTAACAGAGCATAAAGATCCGAGTAATATAAAGCAACTCTTTCTTTGAAACAAAATAAACATGGAGGCTGCAATTACAGGATAAACTTTCCTCAACATCACGAAGGCTGCAATTACAGGACAATGAGCTTCAGCTCCCTAACGGCCAACTCATAAGCAGCACAATGTCGTAAACGAGTTACCTTAACAAGACGATTACGGCAGCTGTCGGAGACGAGACTGTTGCTGCGTGAGGAGAGCTGAGACTTGCTGGCTGCTGCGTGGTGAGAGATATCGGAGCCGACACTGCGCGATGAGGAAACTTGGCAAAATTCGAGCAACGCAGGCTGTTGAACAGAGCAAGACGCGTGAGAGAGCTTGTTGCATGCGCGTGTGTGGTAATTTTTTTTTCCAAAATTCAGATTTTATACTGGGCACAAAACACACCATTTTGTGTCAGTGTTGTGCTTAAATGTTGTGAGAATATCATTTTCCAAAGAAATATGTGGTAAAATTTACTTCACGATGCACATGATTGATGGTGATGTTCCAGTCTCGCTTCATTAGGAAGTCCGCTTCATTAGGGAGTCTCTAAGTTGCATTGTATGTAACTTAGCACTTGCCGCTTCATTAACATAAGCTCAGGAACCAAAAAAGATGCTATTTTTAGGATTCACCTATGTTACAATAGTTATATGGTACCACAATTTTCATCCTTATTCAAAATAACCATTGGATGCTTCAAAGCTTAATCTAACGCCTTGAATTGTTTTTTAGATATTTGAAGCAACAACTTACAATTGTTGGAGCCAGTAGTATCTTGATTTAATATCATTTGAGTAAGCGTGTGGTCGGAAAGTTTTTAGTACGACACCAATGAACAGTTGACTAACGCGAGCTTTTTCGAGTTTGATTGCTGCGAAATCGATGCCTAAGAGTTTGCATTGTTTGGCTATGAGGGTTGATGGAAGATCGAATTGCTAATCTAGACTCTAGAGAGCTATTATTTTCAACATTCTTGCTAGTGCCAACGCCACCTGTTTGCGAGTTGAGGAAAGATCCTGGTGGTACACGAGCAGATACCAGAATCTCACATCAACAAAACCAGTTCCATTTTCTTTGCTTTTGGAAGTTTCTTTCACTGTTTCTTTTTTTGCTGGGTTCTTGTTGCCTTTATCACTGCTTTCTTAGTCACCTTGTTGTTGTTGCTGCTGTTTCTCTTTATTTTTAGCTTTGCTTTGCTTTTTCCCTTCTTGCTCTGCTTTTGATTCAGGCCATAAATTGCATGTTTTCCATTCTTTTCCAGCTTTCTGATCAAAGTTTCAGTAGGTTCATCTCCTGTTACTACCACTTTTTGTTGCCTCAACTCAAAATTTGTGGTAAAAACACCTGCGAAATAAATATTAAAACCAAATTACCAAACTGGTCAAGAATTTAAAAAGCTACGTTTTAAGGGAAATAAAATCAGAATCTGGATGCATGAAAAAATTATGAACTATTAGATTCGGAGTCAAGAAGCCTGAGAAGAAAAAATGAAGGGAAAATTACAAAAAATGAACAATAACGAATTTCTTGCAATTAACCCAAAGGCACGAGCATGGGCTCATGGGATGAACTTCTTTGGTTTGGATGCTTGGACTAAAGAGAAGTATCATTGCCAGCAGAATTTGGTAAGATTGGTTTTGATATTTAGTCATTTTCATTGATTAAGGTTGAATAAATAGTTTTTACGACGATTTTTACTTTAAATGCTTGCTATGAATTATAGTGGTTAGCTATTTACTATTATTGCACTTGCCGTATAATCCTAAACATTTAGTTGTCTGATGATGTCGGTTGGGACTAGTACAATTGCCATTCCCTTTCATAGCTGATATGGTACATGTTCATTAATGTATTCTGCATGACGGCTTGTTGGGTAAAATTTTTCTGTTTTTTCAATTGGGAATTTATATTTGAATTGTTATTCATTAGTAATTCCTTTTGTGTTTCAGAATGAGAATAGGACATTGTGGGAATTGGGAACAATTCCTTCAGGTTTAATGACATTTTACTCAATTACAAAACCACTAGACAAAGCATGGCATGTATTGGAACTGGAATATAATCCAAGCATTAGCATGGAAGAGATACGAAATGCTGTAGTTGTGCACTTTAATGGGAACATGAAACCTTGACTTGATATTGCCATGAACTAATTCAAGCCGCTTTGAACCAAGTATGTTGATTTCGATCCGATTTCGCTCAAGCACGTAAATTTGGCACCTGAATTAATTTTTTGAGCAGAAAGTCACGGTGAAGCAGTAAGTTATAATTAAGTCATTATCTTACTTTTGGATTTTATTTGTATTTGATATACAGGTCCTCCAATTATAATTAAATTGATTTGGCAAATGTAACACTATTTAAGAACATCATTGAATTTTGAATTTCAAGAAGTTTTAAATTGTTTACGTCCACCATTATTATGTATGTATCAAACTGAAAGTGGATAATTTTGCCTTAGTTTAATAGGACTGTATGTGTTTTTTTTTTTCTCAATATATGATGCTTGCTCAATTTTTTTCTTCCAAAACGCTCATCTTTTCAGCAACTACTTGCACCCAAACGCTGAAATGCACAATATTTTATTCTCGCTACACAGTTATTAACAAATAACTAAATCTCTACTTAGTCGTTTCAAATGGGTAGTAAATTAGAGTTTTGTAAGTAAAAATGAATCACATCGGCGTGCTTATACTCGTCAGACTAAGAAAAAACCATGATCCATCCTCCATGAGACATTATTCAGAACATGTTGAACAAGAATACAAGATTGGTAATCTAACTGTTGTATCATTCATCATATATGAAAAACAGAGATAATCATCCATTGAATTGGAGAACTCACTGTCACCTTTTCTTTTTTGAAAGTAACCCATTTTCACTTTATTGCAATCCAAAATAGTAGATTGGTAGTCTACTGTTTTCACTTTATTGCAGTCCAAAATGGTAAATTGGTCGAAGCCTCCAAAACGTCCTTTGCTTCACTTAAATTGTTTATTTTTTAAAATATTTTTTATTTATATATATATATATAATGATTATTAAATTAAAAAATACTTTAAGTTATTAAGTTAAGAAATAAATTAAAAAATAAGTAAACTACTCATTTTAATACACTGTATTTTATTATGTAGTATGTTAAAGTATATATTTTTCTTAATTTTAATTTAATAACTTTAGAGATCCCTCATCAGAACATTACAATATATATATGTATTTTTCTCGGTGTGTTATGAAATTTGTAGAAATTTTAAATAAAAATATTTATGATATAATTTATAGATATGTTGAACATTAATTGTAAAATATACCCATGGTGGAAAAAAATCTATTTTCATTTAAAAAGAGTGAGTCTAACAAGAATAAGATTTAAATTCATTGTGAAGAGAAATATATAATAAGAAAAATGAAAATCTTGTAGTTAATTAAACTCATTCTCTCAACAACCCGAAAGATACCTCAAATGCAAGCAGTTAGACACAAAGCTTCTTTTTAAATTATTTTTAAACTTTTTTTTAATTTTAACTTTTTTTAACAAATGATTAAATTAATTATCCAATAGGTGCGTATCATGAACACTTGAAGAAAAAAAAATATTAGAATATTATTTTATTAGAATATTGATTAAAGAACAAAGGGGTAATAATCTTGAAACCCTTCAAAGTTTATCATGAGTGCACGTGCGGAGGATGTTGAAGTCTTCTAATCTCTAATACTCTTTTTCAGTTTTCATCACACAGCGAGCTCATTTAAAAAAAAAAAAAAAAAAGGGAGCAAGGGATGGACAAAGCTCAAATTTATTTTTTTGACCCTTGCCTCCTCCAACTTTTGAACCCACTACTTGAAAACATTAGGCTCCTTGGAGCACAGCGAACTCTGAGCCTTATATAAATTCTATTAAATTTGATGATTGATATTTTTGTTTAAAAATTTCTAAAGAAATCTAATTTCAATATAATCCACCATATATCACGTTTACCTAAGTTCTTCTCCTCTGTTTTGCAGCTAAAGTCTACTTAAAGCTTGGTGCTTGCATTATTTTGTTCTTATTGATCAAAGTTGGCGCTAATAAACAAAAAAAAAAGTAATTAAACGTTCTCGTTCGATCTTGTGATCAAGCTTCCTTGTTTTGCTTATAGCGTACTCAGATCAACTTTGTTAATTGCAGATAAATAGCATGGAAATTTTATCAGGTATTGCATCAAAGCTTGGAGAATTATTGGTGGATGCTACCGTAAAACAAGCTCGCTATCTGTTCTGTTTCAACAGCATTGTTAAAGAACTTGAGGATAAAGAAACTAAGTTGAAAGAGGCACACGATGGCATCAATGAAAGAGTAGAAGAAGAACGACAAAAACACCGCGCTGTAGTAGTCGAGAAAGATGTCGAGACATGGCTGGAGGATATGGACAAAGAAATGGACGATGTTAGAAATTTGAAAGCAAAGATAAATGAAAAGAAGAGTTGTCTTAATGGACAGTTGCCCGTCCTAAACCTCTTCCATCGGACAAAGAATTGCCTATACCAAGACATTTTATGCCTTTCGGGACTACAGAATCAGCTTGCAATCAGATCATTAAAGCACTGAAAGGAGACAACACGAAGATAGTGGGATTGTATGGGATTGGTGGTGTCGGAAAGACGACTTTGACGAACTTTGTGGGCAATCAACTTCGGGAAGAAAATGTTTTCGATGAGGTGGGGATAGCCACTGTATCTCAGGATCAAAACATAATAAATGTTCAAAGTGAGCTAGTAAAGTCGTTGGGTTGGGAATTAACGGAGAAATATGAAAAAGATAGAGCACGCCGATTGCGCATGATGTTCTCTGAGAGTAAGAGCCCCAAGATGCTCATAATTCTTGATGATGTCTGGAATGAACTCGACTTGGAAAAAGTAGGTATTCCCGTTGGTGATAGAGAAAATTGTTGCAAAATCCTTCTAACCACTCGCCTGCAGCCAGTTTGTGATCGTATGGGTTGTGACACGCAGATCCAACTAGGTGTTCTAAAGCAAGATGAAGGATTGGATTTACTAAGAAAGCATGCTGGCATTGATGTTGCTGATAAAACCTTGACTGATGTTTCAAAACGAGTTGCTGATGAATGTAAGGGGCTGCCTTTAGCTATTAAAGCTGTTGGAAGTGCACTAAGAGGAAGAACCGGTGATGAATGGAATGTAGCACTAGATAAACTTCAAAATGCAAAACTCGATAAGATAGAAGGTATTGATAAGGATTCCCAGGACGTTTACGGTTGTCTCAAATTTAGTTATGATTATTTGAATGGTGAGGATTCCAGGTCATGCTTCTTGTTGTGTTCGCTGTTTCCAGAAGATTATGAGATAGATTTTGAGGATTTGCTTGGATATGCAGTTGGGTTGGTTTGGTATCAAGCTGAGTCAATCGAAAAAGCCAGAAGCCTACTGCGTGGAACGATTAAAGGACTCAAAGATTCTTTATTGCTGTTAGACACTGATGATGACAGATTTGTGAGAATGCATGACGTAGTTCGCGATGTAGCCTTATGGATAGGCTCAGTGGAGAAGAAATATTTTACTAGTAAAATTGGCATTGGATTGGTGGAACGGGCAGTGGAAGAAGGCCTAGAACAATACAGAGGAATCTCTTTGGTGGGAAATGAAAAAGAAGAGCTTCCTCGTGGTTTGGTATGCCATAACCTTCATATTTTGCGATTGGAGAATACTGAAAATGACAAGAAATTGCAAGTTCCGGAACATTTTTTCAAAGAGATGACAGCATTGAAAGTTGTCACTATAATAGGTGGAGTTCTTTCACTTAAATCGCTTCAGATCCTCACCAACCTCCAGGTTCTACAGTTGATTCAATGTGAGGTGAGTGACGCGTCTTTCCTTGGAAAGTTGAAGAGACTTCAAATACTTTATCTCGAGAATTCTCCCATTGAAATTCCAGATGAATTGGGGGATGAACTTAGTAGATTGAAACTTCTGTATATTGATACTTGCTCCATTTCTCCCATTACGATAAATAAATTTCCTCAATTAGAAGAATTTTATGGTCTGATAAAAAATTGGGCGGTTGAAGGGATGAGTTCAGAAGAAAGTTACGCTAGGTGTGCTGAGTCGGACTCCCAACCCGACGGATCAGTTGTATGTCTTCCAAAAGACTTTTCATTGCCGAAATTACAAAGGTATGACATCAATAAAGTTGACAGCGCCGATGATTGTGCACTTTATAGAGGGACAAGGAGCTTATACATTAAGAATAACCATCCTAAAGCAACGCTAGTTATTTTTTCAGCATTGTATCCAGAATTGGAAAAGCTTTATCTAAATAGGGTAAGAGGTTGTCATAATATTGTGCCAAGCATAGATGAAAGGGGATTAAATGAGTTGACTTTGCTTTATGTCGAGAACTGTGAAGATTTAGAATGCATAATGGATGCCTCTAAGTCGCCGCATGGAAAGAGTGGGAATCCTGTGATGCTCTCAAGATTAGCAAGATTATATATGTCGGAATTGCCACAACTGAAGCGGATCTGGAAGGTGCCCGCACAACATGTGAGCCTTCAAACTCTTACAAAATTGAGTGTGTCACAGTGCAACAATTTGACACATATCTTCACGTTGTCACAAGCTCGAAGTTTGGTGCAGCTTAAAACTCTGGAAGTGAGTAATTGCAAGAGACTGGAATGTATCATCGAAGCAAAATTTGATCATAATGAAAGGGAAATAAGTGCAGTAGATGGAAATACAATACTTGCGCTCCCTTTGTTGAGAGAATTAAGATTTGAAGATCTCCCCAAACTCATGAGCTTCTGTTCAGAAAATTATTATTCAACTTGGCCGGCATTGGAAGTGTTTGTCCTTTGGAGCTGTCCGAAATTGACCGTCAACAGTACTGAACTTGAAGCCAATTTGCAGTATCTTGGAGAGGTATGTTCGTTTGTGTTTATGTTTTTTTCTTTCTTTTCCTTTAATTTTACTCAAAATGATAGTTTATCGATAACTTTTGTGATCAGTCATTCATATCACCTTGCATTTGTCGTGTTGAGATGAAGGTGATGGTGGTGATGATAATAACAATGATCCAGTATCTTGAGCAAATTTCTTTGTTTTAGGGCCTAAAATTCATTCTTCAAATAAAAGTCATATCTCGTTTTGGTTTATGAAAAAACTGGATGCAAACAATTGTAAAGTATATATATTATTAGTCAAATTCAATTCATTAGTTAATTTAACCATAGAAATAGAATACTAATTTTTCTCAAACAAACCGATGTCACTGCTATATCACTTCACTTGATCTCTTTCAACGAATTTCTTTTTCTTTTTTATAAATTCCTTACTTTCACAAAGTATAATTATTTTATAAGTTTACATGTGTAGTATTATATTTTTGTAGGGATTTTTTTTAAAGTATTTGTCGCTTAATTGTCAATTTGACAATCCTAGCTGCTAACAAATTTTAATTACATCAAGTTTTTTTATTTATTTGTCTCAGAAATTAAGAATTCTAAAAGTAGGCAAATGCTCCCATTTGCGTGACACAATTGACGCCCTGTTGAAGCGTGGCTTTAAAAATTTGGAAACATTGAGCTTGCACGATCTTCGAGAACTGCAAGAATTATATCATGAAGGTCCCACGCACAATTTCAGCCTGCAAAATCTTACCTATTTAAGAGTGGACGGGTGCACTATGCTGAGACGTCTCTTCTCATCAACATTTGCTCGAAATCTGTTGCAATTGGAGGATTTATTTGTTTCGGATTGCTCGGAATTAGAGCAAATCATTGATGAGGATGAGGATGAGGATCATCTCCAACCTGTATGTTTCCCAAAACTCAGAGAGATCTATGTCTGTAGCTGCCCCAAACTAAAGCGACTATTTCATATCAGCGTAGCTCCTAGTCTTCAAAAACTGAAGTGCCTTTTCATAACAGCTAATGATGAATTAGAAGAAGTATTCTGGCATAAAGATGGAGCAGACGTCACAGATTACAATGAAATTGTTATGAATGAATTTCGGTAGTTGGAACTGAGAGATTTACCAAACCTCACCAACTTTTGGCCTGCGGGTTATCAGATCTCATTTCCATCTGCATCCTATGAAGATGTTTGTAATTGTCCCAAGCTGCGTGGAAATTCAGAAGGAGATAGATGATTCCAAGAATTCTGGAACACAGGTCAACTCTTGAGAACTTTAGTTAATTGACTCTATACATAGTTGGTTCATGTTTTCGTTTGGGATAGCTAATTGATCTATCCTAAAATCAAAATTTCTCTTTTAATATATTTATGGGAAAAGGACATCTACACCCCCAAAGTTTGAAGAAATGGTCACCAACACCCCCAAGTTTTTAAAGAGGGACACCAAAACCCCCTTTTGACCATTATACCATTTACCTCTATTATTCTAAAAAATTAAATTTAAAATTTTTAGTAAATACAAATACCATAAAAATAATGTAATCTCTACAGTAGACTAATAATATTAAAATATTTAATATTTTAATAAATTGTAATATGTAAATTATTATATTTATTTTAATAATATATTTTTATTCATTGTACAGATTTTAAATATATATTTGCATTAAATACGTTCTACAATTAAAAACATTCTCACATACTAATATTATTAAAATTATTATTTTACATAATATTCAAAATAATTTAAATTTTTAATACATTTATTTTAATATTATGATTCTATTTATCACAAAATTTACTTTAATATAATAAAATATATCTAATAGATTATAAAATATTAAAATATTTTTTAAATATTGAAATTATTTTAAAATGTATATATTATTACATTTATTTTAATATTATATTTCTATTTATTGTAAAATATTAGAGTTAATTCTTTTGTGATAAAAGAGATAAAGGGTATAATTGTCAAAAGAGGGTCTTGGTGTCCCTTTTTAAAAACTTGGGGGTGTTGGTGACCATTTCTCCAAATTTTAGGGGTGTAAATGTCCTTTTTCCTATTTTCATATGAGACACATATGTTATTATATGTTTATAGTAAAGGCACGAGGCCATTTTTATATATCCATGAATTAGTTTATGTCATGAGTTTTAAATATCAAACCGCGTGATTCGCCTCGAATCCAACATATGGGTCGGGGGGTCGTGTCATACTTCCATCATGATTTTACAATTTATATCATTCATCCAAAATATCTTTAATTCCCAATAGAAAATTGACAAAATCATAGCAAATTGATCATTTTGCTCTTAAAAGTCAATTTAACGTAAAAAAGACAAAGGAAAATTATCAACCACGTACTTTTAGTTTACCCTGTTAGTGAAAACACTAAAAAGTTTGAATTTATTTAATTTTTTACTCTAGATTTATAATTGATATCAACTACCCACCAAAAATGTTAACACTGTTAGAATATTTTATAGAATTTGAATAAAGGTCATTTTATCCTTGGATTCAAGGGCATTTTTCAATTTGCACCATAAATAATAAAATAAATTCATGCTTTTTATAACTATTAAATTGAATTTGAGGATTGGATTGATTGGGTGCTTATCAATTAGGGTTTAGAGTAATTAGTGGATTTAGGTTGATTATGTGAATTTGTGAAGATAAATTTAGAAAATAAATTAGAATTTTTTAATTAAGAAAAAATAGAGTTTTAAGTATATTTAATTGAATATTGGTTATACAAAATGGTTTTTTATTTTTATATTGAAAACTATTATTTTATTTTTTATTTAGCATATTAAATGTTTAAATTATCCTTGTGACGTCATTAATTATAAATGGCAGTTCACATTTTGGTGGATAGCTGACAAATTATAAACTCAAGCTGGAAAATTAAACAAATTCAGATTTTGTAGTAATTTTTATAGCATGGAAACTAAAGCTGGATAACTGATAATTTTTCTTTTATTTTTTATTCAAAGCACGTTGAATGTCTAAATTATCTTTGTGGCACCATTACTTTTTTTAGTGAAAGCTAACAATTTGGTGGATGAATAACGCAAATTGGAAGTGTTGTATTTTTATACAATTCAAGGGTGGGCAGATGATAAATTCCCAAGTTTATAAGTTCATAAAAATAGTTTTAACCATTCTACTATCTTTGTTTCTTTGAATAGCTTTACAAATGAACACAATCATAAACATTACGTTTGTCACATATGTTATTTTCTCCGAATTTGCTCATCAATTCAAAGTGTTATCGCACAAGTTACTTGTAATAAGATATAAATGCAACACTAAGTCATAAAAGAGATGAATAATTGAACAAAAAAATTGAGATCATTTCCTTCGTTTATGTTGAGGTTTCAAGCCATCACCAACAGGAAACCAAATGGTTATATCGAAGAACAAGCTTAATAACAAAACTAGAAAAATTGAACAAAAATAGGTTGAACACAATGGGATTTTGCAGAAAAAATGAGCACACCTTTCTTGATCAAAGACGCAGTACAAGATCAACGGATACAGAGAAAATGAATGATAATGAACAAGTCGAGAATCCAAAGATTTGAACAAGAAATGAAAGAGTACAAGTCACACCAATCGGGCTAACAAATCAGTCTTTTAATGCAATTCTAGGTTTGTTATGAAGGTAAAAAAATTAAAAAATTAAAAAAAAAACTTATCTAACCTGCCTGCCACGCCACGTCAAAGATCCTTTTCCACTTTAAGTCCTTTAACCGGGTTCTATTTTCATATGGACTCAATAACTTCAGTTGTTTTGAAAATAGATCCCAAAAATTGCATTTTACCCTATTCAACAATTTATATATTATTTGATACGAAATTATCTCTTGTGGAAAGTTTTGTAACTTTTTATAAAGTCAAATTTGGGATAAATGCCAAAATATAAGTGTAAAGATTCATAACAGATATAGAAGTAAAGTTTTTAAATAACTGGAATCTTATTGAATAAAATCTGAATAAACAAATTAAGGTTTTATATGACCTCTTTTATATTATCCATAAATAATGTGAATTTACCAAAGTAGGTAAAGATGAGTTATTATTATATATAAAATTCTACTAATTAAAATAAGGAAAACAAAGCAAACGATACTTAAAACCAATGTCTAGAAAAAAAAAAAGAATAAAAATCTTTAAAATAATAGGAAGAATAGGAAAATAACAAAAACTTGCAAAATGACCATGAATGAAATGAATTTCCAACCAAACTATTGGGCCATATGGAAAAAGCAGTAGTGTGTTAGATTCATCTTGGCTCCTATAACCATCCTTAGTATTTTTAAGCTCCATAGGGCTCCTTTTATAGGGAAAATGGCTACTGGGCTAATTAATCTTGAGATAACTTTTAAGTATGAGTTGGGTTCATAGACCTCTATATGATATCAAAGCCAAACTTATGCACGAATGGGTGTGCATTATCTTACCATGAGACAAGAACCAAGCAAAAAAAAGGTCCTACACGTAACAAAAGGTGGTAGGAAAATTATCCCACTTCGACTGAGACAATTACTATGTTAATAATATAAGCTTGAGGCAACTTATTATGCTATTGTTTGAACTCGCCTCATGGATGAAATCAATTTGTGGCTTTGTGCACCACTTATGTCTTTGCGTTTAAATGTAGACCTTATCAATCAATATTCATTATGGTCAACTTAGTTTTATCACTTTATGTATCTATTTTGTACCGTTATTTTGAATCTCAAATGTTGTATTAAACAACATAAAATATGATAAAGTTCTCTATGCTCATGTCAAAATCTACACAAAATTACAATTCTTTCAGTTAGCACCATTAGCCTAAATTGTTTGGTTTACTATAGAAGCATGCCTATTATTTTGAGATTGTATCAATAATATTTCTTTCTTGTCCAAAATTTGTCAGCAAAACGTCCAAATGAGGGTAGGGCTAATATAGTGATTGTAGCTATATATGCCAGCATTCTTTTTGGTTTACTTTTTTATTAGAACTTTATTATTGTTTCTCCTTAACATTTTTTAGAGTAACTGAAATGATATGCCCCAAACTCTCTAGGTGAGTCTATCTAGTTTTATCAAGGTAGACTGATAACAAGCACTCCCAAAATAAATTGATATACAACCAACTCCATTGATCAACCTCCTCAACTATAATATTTAATATTACCCAAGATATCTCCATACTATCAAAAGAATATCATATAGCAAATGTTATCATACACTAGTCTATTCTTAATCA
The DNA here is from genome assembly GCA_030444775.1 of Atalantia buxifolia. Classification (NCBI taxonomy): domain Eukaryota; kingdom Viridiplantae; phylum Streptophyta; class Magnoliopsida; order Sapindales; family Rutaceae; genus Atalantia; species Atalantia buxifolia. The sequence goes on from CM059838.1 coordinate 25,546,261, forward strand.
AAATGCATGTATACATACATACATACATACATACATACATACATACATACATATATATATATAGAGAGAGAGAGAGTTCTTCTATAGTGCGGGTGCCCTCATTTTTTTTTATATAGACACACTTTAAAACTGCGGGGTTTAAGAGAGCTAGTTTTTAACTCTTTTAAACGGCACATTTTAAAAGGGTGTCTCCATTAAAAAACAATGCGGGCGTCCGCACCTGAGAATGATTATGTGTGTGTGTGTGTGTGTGTAATGAGATGAATCAAAATGCCCTAACAAAATCACCAATATCTTTTGAAATACTAACTAGGCAACCCAGGAGAAGGGTAAATTAGGATTTTAAAACTTAAGCTAAACAAATCGCACAACAACTTAATCTAATGCCTTAATAGAATAAAAAACAATAAATTCAATAAAGCACAATAATAAAAGAGTAAGGAGAGAGATAGCAAACACAATGATTTTTACATGGTTCGGCAATCCCCGCCTACGTCCACACCTCCAAGCTTACTCAGCTTGAGGATTTCACTATCCAATCCTTCAAATGCTTCAAATGCTTACAATTGACTTCCAAAGTGTCAATGAATCTTTACAATAAAGAGATTATCTCTCCAATCTCTTCACCCCAAGTGTTTCTCATACTTGTACACTACAATTTAATGAGAAATGAAAATTACAATAAACAACTCTCTTTTAGAGTGAATATAAAAATAATAGCTCAATGAAGATTTAATCTATGATGATTTTCGAATTTGAAGCTCAATATATATTGTGTGTACTTGTTTATGCTTACAAAGATTACCAAAATGAATTGGATTTGAATTTATATAGTTTGAGCTCAAAAACTAGCCGTTATGCACATTTTGGTGATAACCGGCTTACCGTTTATGGAATCCGGTTAGCCACTTTATGTTACAAGTATTCGCCAAAATTTAAATTTCGAACATCCTAGATGTCGCTTATGAAATCCGGATAGTCGCTTATGTTCCGTGCTTACTACCCAAATCCGGTCTACCACTTGTCGAATCCTAGGTTAGCCGCTTGCTTCTACAAAGGATCGCCATAGTGAACTATTTTTTAAAATTATAGTTTGACCTCAAAACTTTTCATAACTCAGTATTATGGCCCAAACGTTATAAATTTTATAAATAAGTCCAATTTCAGAATTTTTAAATAATGCTTCCTATTTCTAAAACTTTTTAAAATTATGATATGACCCAAAATGTTATGAAACTTTTCAAATAAGTCATTCTTCAAAATTTCAAGCAATACCTATTGATTTCAAAGTTTTCAAAACTCTTTCAATAAGACCATAAACTTGAAAAATAACTAATTTCATAAAATCAATTTTCCATCAATTTTCCATCCGGTATGCTTCTTATGAAATCTGGATAGTCGTTTATGTTCCAAAAGCTTACTGCCCAAATCCGGTCTACCGTTTGTCAGAATCCAGTTAGCCGCTTGCTACAGTAACTGCTATAGTGAATTATTTTCTAAAATTATAGTTTGACCTCAAAACTTTTCATAACTGTATTATGGCCCAAATGTTATAAATTTTATAAATAAGTCTAATTTTAGAATTTTTAAATAATACTTGCTATTTCTAAAATTTTTTAAAATTATGATATGGCCTAAAATGCTATGAAACTTTACAAATAAGTCATTCTCTAAAATTTCAAGCAATACTTGTTGATTTCAAAGTTTTCAAAACTCTTTCAATAAGACCATAAACTTGAAAAACAACTAATTTCATAAAATCAAATTTTCATTAAATATAAAACCTTTATAATGTGAAAATAATGATTTATTTAAAATGTATAAAAACAATGAGTTTTTAAAAACTTAATCATTCTTAATTTTGTTTGTTATCATCAAAATCAACATTATGGATACAGAAATGTTAACAATCTCCCCTTTTGATGATGACTAACTTTTCATGTGTATTTAAAGAATGATTGCACAAATTGCTCCCCCTAAATGTAAGCTCTCCTTACAATTTGAGCTTAAAAAATTGATCATTCTTAATCTTGTTTGTTATCATCAAAATCAATATTATGGAAAACATATATGTTAACATCTTTTAGCACCATCACATGACCAAAATTCAAAATATCTACTATTGCTGGGTCGATTGGTGTACCTGCAACCTGTTGTAGGAGGGAAAAAATATAATAACACGAGATGAATATAAAACTCAATGAAATCAGTAAGTGGATAGCAGTTTTTTAAAATAACTTACTGTAAAATAATTATATCATTTATATATTTAACTTTATTAGACTATATGTAAGAAACATGAATAATTTATTTAACATTAAAATTGAGTAACTAAAATTAAAATTGATACATAAAGAAGTACGTAATAATCATGAAAATCATTTCACAAAATAAAATACATGAATCTAAAACTATCACTAAATAAGTACCCAGGGGAATGATCTTGTTGTACCCGGAGCTCATATGGGTATTGCAATGACATAGTATATAGGTATGTATCGTCATGCTCGGAGCTATTACAGGTAGACCAATGATATACTATCTCATAAATTTCATCATATCTCACTATACTGCATGCATAAAATAGTCCCCAAAGGACAAAGACGCCCAAGCACGTGGCTTAAAGCCTCTATTTACTCGGATGGGCCCCAAGGCCTCAGTATCTTATTTGTATCCCTGTTTTCATTTGTATAAGCCACCAAAAGGAAAAAATGCCCAAACACACAACTCAAAGCCTCTATGTGTGTTCAAACGGGCCCCAAAAACTTATCATCTCATTTGTATCACTGTAATTGGAGAAGAAGGGTACTATCTCATGATTTTACAAACAACTTTTTATACACATACAAATAAACATATAATCATACTTTAAATCCACTTTCTTTTTCATTAACATACTTTAAATCCATTGTCTTTTCTTTAAAGTGCTATCGTGCATTACTCAAATCCAATACGAAAACTGATAATCGTACACTTTTTAAATAATTTATCAATATGTAAATAAAACTCATTTATAGGAAAACATTAAACCCAAGCATTACACACTTATTTCGCAAACATGTTTTACTATACTTTGAAATCATAATAAACTATAAAAATCAGTTTGTATGTTCCATTCATAGTGAGGATGCTCAACTTAGTTATCGTCCACGTCCGCGGGTTGGTTATCGCTCGCAGTTCCTCCTAAATAAAGGAAACGACATAATTACTTTCTGTAAATGTGAAAAAGAATTAAATTTGTGCAATAAAGTTAGAAATGAACATCTATCCACAAAGATATAACTCCAGTGTCCATAAAGTTACCAAAATACTTGCATCCATAAATTATTAACTATAAATTATCATAGCATAACTTTAAAAAAATTATTTTGTCTCCACTAGTAAAAACTTTAATTTTAAGTTATTTTTTTAAAATGTTAGAATGTCTAAAATATTTTTTATTTATTTAATAATATTATTTTATTCTTTCATAATATAACTTTAAAAAAATTATTTGTTAAAGTAATTTTATAATTTTTAATAAAAACTATCAATGAGAATCAAATAACTAATTTTTTTTAAAAAAAACTATACTAATAAAAATATTACTTAAATAAACTTTGTTTAAAAAAGTTATACTAAATAGAACCTTAGGCTAAAAAACTTATTTTAAGCCCAGCTAAATTGAAATAATTTCTCAATAAACATTATTTATTAAATATAATAGCCTCATATTTCATTGTTTCTTTAGATTTATAATAATAATAATAATAATAATAATAATAAAAAAAAATTCCTCTATAATGTCATAATTTTTTACAGCATCAATATAGCCTTTAACAAAAAAAACTCATAAATATCAAAATCCACTCTTAATAAAAGAGGTTTTGTCTCAAGGAAAAAAAAAAAAAGTGCGCACGAGAAGTTCAATTTCGCACGTAGTCCTGGTTTTGCGTTTGTATGAAAAGACTACAAATGTACGTGCCCGTACATATCTCCAGTGTTAATTGATCATCAATCGCGGCGTTTCGTGGGCATCCAACCGAAACTTAAATATCAGGGAAAAAAATTAAATTAAAAACGGTTTTCGCTTTCCATTGAACTCTTGCAAATTAAGCAACTGTATATTCTTATTAAATACTAAACCATAGTTGATAATTATGAAATTTTCTACATTGTTATTTTTTCATATTATTATTAATAATTTAATTTTTATTATATTTTTAAATTATTTACAATTGATTAAATAGATTTTATGTTGTTTCCCAAAAAAAGATTAATATTATTGATAAATTAATATACTTTTATTATATATTTAAATTATTTATTATAGATTAAATCGATATTTTGTTGTTTTATAAAAAATATTTTATGTTCTAAAAAGTTTTATAAGTTATTGTCCTTATACTGTCGTTAATTTTAAGAGTTAAATTGGGTTAATGGATCAAAACATAAAAATTTAAAATAATTTAAAATTATGTGTCAATTTGTTTACTCTTTTACTTTTTTTAAAAAACATCAGGGATATCAATGTTAAAAACCAGAAAATATATCTATGCCATTGAAGTAAGTTCTGTGTTTGATCTAACGGATAATTCATATATGGACAAAATGGGGGTACCATGCACCAAGTGTACGGTAGGTGGACCCTCATTATTATTGCTTTTATTATGTTTTTGTTGCATTATTGTGAAAAAAATCAAAGGAATATCGAGAAAAAGAGATGATGTGATCTCTTCTTTCAAGGCCCCTGCTGTATACAACAAACAATTAATCAGAAATTCCATTTTCTTTTATTTTCCGTTTAGTTTTTCTTTAATTATCAGAAATATTAAGTTAATGGTTTATTAATTGAAAAATTTTCCCCCTTCACAGAATGGTTTTTGGCTATGCTTACCCTGCATATGAGTGCTTTAAAGCAGTAGAGAAGAACAGGCCAGATATTGAACAGCTCCAGTTTTGGTGCCAATATTGGTATGGAACTATGGATCCGTGCTTGCACTATTAATTAAGAATTGTTTTGCAACAATACTAATTAATTCCATGTAGCGAGTCATATTCGCGCCTGGATGTTTGGATTTAATTAGTTCAAATCATTAGAATCAGAGTTATACAGCACCTGATTCTAATTCTTGATTTTGTAAAATCATGACGTCCGAACCTACAATCATTTTGCTTGTAATAACAAAACATCACCAATGTACAGTGAAGCTAAGTTGGCATTCTTCGTATACCTTTGGCATCCCAAAACAAAAGTAATAAATCTGCATTAATTCATCATCTTTTTCAGTACTCTGTAAAATTTCTGATTGAAACTATTTTAAAAAGTTTCAACTTTTAATATTTTCAGGGGACGGCTTATGTTTATAATATTTTATTGCGACCACATGTTGCAAAACATGAGAAAGAAATCGATTTTAATTTGTTGAAGCTGAGAATTAAGGCCAGGGAAATAGGTCTTCTGTTTTGGGAGAAGGCTACCATTTATGGGCAAGCAAGGTTTTTTGAGATTTTGCAGTACTTCTCTTCTCACTCAGCTTCACTGACTCACTCCGATCAGGTAATTGAACAACATTTTGTAATATATTTTGCTGCCTATTTTCTTATTAAGAGACAAAAGATGTTTTGTTTTGGGATTTATGAAAAACGACAGAAAAGTAAGTGGAAAAAAAATAAAAGAAATTCTAGTGAATTTTCTTTTTATATTACAATATATAGGAAGCAAGTTAAACTGTTTTTGATTCTGCTGCAGCAGCAGCAAGCAGCTAAGGAAGAAGCAGGGCATTTGCCAACAAAATATGAGGCTGTGCTAAAATGAAAACAATGCCAGTATCATCATCTTTCCAAGATGGCAATTTAATTAATTCCTTCAATCAAAAAGCAGTAAGAAGTAAATGGAGGTTGTTCAGGACTGCAGCAAGCCAATAATAAAGCCCTTGTATTTGTCTTGTGCCATTATGCAGATGATTTATATATGTAGAAGATGCAAATTGAACACCAATTAATAGTTAATTAGTCTCCATTGTTTGTTTGCTGCCAATTTTATATCATATAAATCTCATCATGGGACTATTGATTAACAAAATATATAGTGAGTAGTAGTAGCTGGGTACTTTCAGTTAGAAGAAAATTGTAACATGCAATAGTCAATACTTAATAACACGTTTAAATTGCAGCATGTACTGGCTTACTTAAATTGTCTATCCATTTTTATCCACGTGTGGAGAATTAACTAATCAACAAATTAATCTGCGACACGTTTTGTAATTGCATGCCGATCATTTTTGATAAGGTAATTTAATGCGCGATGCAGCCATTTGAGGCACGAGGTTTGGATGTACTTCTCATTGTTATTAAATATGAATTAGGATCCCATTTTATATTGTTATCTACCAAAATCTAAAGATAATCATAATCTATTAAGTAAATGATGAGTTATTTTAAAGTACAATCTGATTGATTTTACTATCTATTGTGGAAGCAACTAAGTCAAGTACTCAAATTTTAAAGGATTAAATTATTTACACTGTAAAAATTATTCTGAACATTTATTATTTCATACAACCTTTCACTTAATTTTAAAAATTAAGGTTATATATATTTTTTTAATTTAAAAAGGTCTGAATTAAATGAAAGTCTGAATAGCTCTGAATGTTTATGATTGAGGACATGTTTGTTTTTTTTAATGACTAAATATGTGTTAAATTATTTGTCTTATACGCAAAAAGAAAAAAATTGAATTATGATATTTTGACATTTATGTCCCTAAAAGTATTAATATATATTTGATAAGTTAAAGATGGTAAGTAAATTAAAATCATTTTATTATTAATTATAACATATCTATTTTTTCAATAAATACAATGTTACAGCTAAAAAATGTACAATGTTAATTACATTATTTGTGTGTATTATATGATTTTTTTTTCGTTCAATTACGCAATTTAACACAGAATCAATTAACAATTCCAAGTAAAATAGTATTTTACATATATTATTAATTGAAAATGTTAAAATAATTAAGGAATTTAAACACCAGTTACATCCTAGCATATTAATTTTTGTTAAAAGTTTTGTTCAAAATAGTTTTATAAAAAAAAAAAGAGCCTGAGATGAGTACAAAGTCCAAAAACATAGCTTTTACAAAATAAGTTGATTCAATCCTATAAAATCTCCACGAAATAACGGCAATTGGAAAGAATAAAATAAAATAAGTTATGTTTGATTGGAAATAAGCCTATTAAATAGGGGTATTTTTGAGAGATTGTAACTATTTTCTTTTAAACCTTTTTCAATTAAGATAAAAGTTAAGTTATTTAACTTAAATTATTTTATTTAAATAAAAGTATCCAAAGTAATTTTTAAAATATAAATACCCTATTTATTTTTAAAAAAAATATTATATTCAGGCATGCAAATGTTAAAATAATTAAGGAATTTAAACAACAATTGCATCCTAGCATATTAATTTTTGTTAAAAGTTTTGTTCAAAATAGTTTTATAAAAAAAAAAGAGCCTGAGATGAGTACAAAGTCCAAAAACATAGCTTTTACAAAATAAGTTGATTCAATCCTATAAAATCTCCACGAAATAACGGCAATTGGAAAGAATAAAATAAAATAAGTTATGTTTGATTGGAAATAAGCCTATTAAATAGGGGTATTTTTGAGAGATTGTAACTATTTTCTTTTAAACCTTTTTCAATTAAGATAAAAGTTAAGTTATTTAACTTAAATTATTTTATTTAAATAAAAGTATCCAAAGTAATTTTTAAAATATAAATACCCTATTTATTTTTAAAAAAAATATTATATTCAGGCATGCAAATGTTAAAATAATTAAGGAATTTAAACAACAATTGCATCCTAGCATATTAATTTTTGTTAAAAGTTTTGTTCAAAATAGTTTTATAAAAAAAAAAGAGCCTGAGATGAGTACAAAGTCCAAAAACATAGCTTTTATAAAATAAGTTGATTCAATCCTATAAAATCTCCACGAAATAACGGCAATTGGAAAGAATAAAATAAAATAAGTTATGTTTGATTGGAAATAAGCATATTAAATAGGGGTATTTTTGAGAGATTGTAACTATTTTCTTTTAAACCTTTTTTAATTAAGATAAAAGTTAAGTTATTTAACTTAAATTATTTTATTTAAATAAAAGTATCCAAAGTAATTTTTAAAATATAAATACCCTATTTATTTTTTTAAAAAAATATTATATTCAGACACTCAACCCTCCCAACCACAAAAAATGCAGGTATAGAAAAAACTCGACCGAGCACATGTCAAAAAGATTTTTTTTTTTTTGGTACAATAGGGCTCTTAACAAGAGATAAGGACGGATAAAGTAGGGATAGACAATCCCATACATATCATGCGTGAGGAAAGAGAGCAAATTAGTAGGGGGTCATTAAAAGTATCATTAAAAGACCTTTTAAATAAGATTTTATTATTTATTTGAAAAACCACACCAGTATTTAAAGATCTAAAAAAATCTCCAATTAAGATTCTTCAAATAAGAAGTTATTTTTTTTCTCTTCAAATTTAAAGAGTTCTTTCTCTTTTTTTAATTTATATTTTATTATTTTTTGTTGGAGAAAAAGAGAGCAGTGCTTTAATTACTATTAATTTTTTCTTTAAAAAATAATTTTTTAATTAAAATAATATTAAATTATTTTTATTTAAAAAATTTTTTAAAGAATAATATATTTTTTTATTTTTTTATTTATTATATAAGTAAGTAAATAAATATTTAAAAAATAAAATTTATAAAATCTTTTAAAAATACTCTTAAAATAATGACATCTCAATGATAGAGTCAAGGACATAATTAGCCAAGAAATCCGTGGTAAAATTTACTTCACAATACACATGATTTATGGTGATGTTCCAGTTTCGGTTCATTAACATAAGTTCAGGAACAAAAAAGGAGGCTATTTTTTTAACATAAGCTCAGGAATAAAAAATAAACAACCACATTGAAGATTTAAAACACAAGTTGCCTTAAATTAACTGGATTACGTGTGTCTATTTGAAATTATTAAAAATAAATTCTATTTTTCCTGTTATCCCTATCACTTTGCCAACGTGTTATTTTCACATTGGCCCGATATGCAGCCTCGAATTGACTACAGCAGTCAGCAGATGAAAAAGAGCATTTGTATACTGAAATCGACAAAATCAAAAATACAGACCAGCCACAAACTTTTATTGGATGATTGCCACGTAACGAGGAATCAACGGTCGCTACGAGCTGGGAACTGACCGAGCCTGCGCTGTAAAGTCCACGCGGCATGCAGATACGGGCCGACCAAAAAGTGGAAAGCAGACTCAATCACCCCAGCCTCTGCTGCCTGCTGGTCTCATCTCTTCTCGTCTCATCCTCTTCGATCTAACCTCTTTCCTACGAGGCTGTCAAACCGTCCCACGTGTCCTGACCACACATAGATTTGTGTGGTCACCAACCTCTGTCTTTATCTCTCTCTGTTTCTAAGGTCGTGTTTGGTCCCATTTGTCAAAGCGCTTGTCACAATGAAACAAAGAAAATAAAATATGCTAATGGATCAATAACATGTTATGCTCGTTTAATTTAAATATTTAATTGAGATATTTATTGATGTATCACAAATTATTTAAGAGTATTAATTAATTTTATTATTAATTATTAGCTTATCACCACTCTTTAAATTACACATAAAATAACACATCAATTGATATCTTAATTAAATATTTAAAGTGAATAAATATAGTAATTAATCTATCATAATTCTATTAAATAATTTAATAAAAATATTCTCATACAACTCACATCAGCTGCTGTTAAAATTAATAAATTTTGTCAAAATTTTTGAAAAATTATATTTTGCGAATGACAAGCTAAATAGATTATATGAAGAAAGATAAAAGTTTAAGACAAGTGAGAGTTGTTCTTTATATTTTAATACAAGTCAACATTTATCCGTTTATACATTGATTTTGTTTTAATATAAACTCAATTAAATGATTAGGACAGGTTCAGTGCACTATTTTCTCGTGCTTAAGACATGTTCAATAAATATAAAAGTAAACAGCTTAAGACATGTTCAATAAATATAAAAGTAAATTCAATATTTAATAATTTTTTGGGATGTGTAGCATTATTGAAAAGTAAATTCAATATTTAGGGTTTCATTTTAAATTCTTTTTATATGAGTGATGTGCCTTTTCACATACATGTATAATAGATATATTTCGAGTTTGGGATAAAGATCTCACTTTTATTATATTGTATAACACGTATAAAAATGCTACAAGTAAACATAATACATATCATAAATTAAAAGAAAGAGTGATGTTATGTTTATTTAGTTAGGATATTTAATTTTTATCTTAACTTATGTATTAATAATAAAAATCTATTATTTTGAGTTAAAAATAACAAGATTCGGTAATCATTTATCACTTGAATTAATTACATAATAATATATTATTTATTATATTAGTTAAAATATAAATTAAGAATCTTTCGTTAAATAAGTATAATATTATTATAGTAAAAGAGAGAGAGAGTGATACACGTTGAAAATAATACTAAATTAAATGAAACGAAACCAAAGAGGCCCCACACTTTAGTTTCTGAAAGTATACATTATCTAACGACTACGGCTCTCCCTTTTTCGTATAAAAGTGAGCCAAAGAGTTAATTAGACGCAGGGGAAGAAGAAGGCAAAGGGGGGGACTCGCCCAATACCAAAGGCAACTCTTGTGAATCACGAGACTCTCAACAAAACAAAAGGCAAAGGCAAAAGCAAAGCAACGAACCTAAAACCCCAGCTTCACGAGAATCATCACAGGAAGATTAATGGAGACAGCTGAAAGTACAAGCACGATGAAGCAGCAGCAGCAACAACAGCAAGTGCTGGACGGTTCAAATATAATGAAGTTGGTTGGAAATGAGGAGGTGTTTAGCAGCTTTGTTGATCATAAGTTCCAAGAACTTGACAGAGACAGAGATGGTCAGCTCTCCGTGAAAGAGCTTCAGCCTGCTGTTGCTGATATTGGTGCTGCTCTTGGCTTGCCTGCCCAGGGCTCTTCTCCTGACTCTGATCACATCTACTCTGAGGTTCATTTCTACTCGAACCCATTTCATTTTTCTATATTCTTACCGTACTTTTGTTGTTTTAACTGCTAGCTTAATTTTGAAAGTACAATAATTTGATTACTGCATAAGTCTTTTTTTTTTTTAATATTCGAGGGGTAGTGATTTCATCCGACACCTGTTATAGGAATAGTTATTTTTATTTATATTTGACAATTTTATTTCCGTAATTTTATTTCCGTAATGGTTATTCTTATCACACCAATACTACTACTAGTTGTAGTCAGTTTCTTTTCAGTTTAATTGAACGAGCCTATATTACTTATATGTCAAGCCTGTGATTTCATTACACAACCCTATTTCAATCATAAGAATGCAATTAATCCTTTTTTTTAAAGCAATATTTCTTATACATCCCATAGGAGCATGAGTTTAGAATAGTCTCGTAGTTATTATTTACAACTGATCTTATCTGTTCCTTGAGTTTGATTTTTTTTTAAAAAAAAAAAATTTTCCCCTAATTGTAAGTTAGTGATATCGTTTCCAAAGAACAAGGAGAAAATAATAAAATAAAAAAAATTAGAAAATATCATTTTTTCTGTTGCAAGCTCCAAAGGCCAGCGAGAATAAGATAAAGGTGTTACATAAGTGGTGAAGACTTTTGTGCTCTCCGTTACGTGTCAAATTTTTTCTTTTATTCTAGTGAGGTCAATTAAACTTATCTTTCAATGATGATAAATGAGCAAAAATTGTGTCATCATCAGATTGTTATGTGACTGTCCTCTTGTGTCATTCATATTTTTCAATTTTAAGAGAATTTATGAATTAAAAAGAAGGCGGTGCAATCTCTTCCTGGTTGGTGGGTACTGCACAGTCTAATCTTGATATAACATTTTGGTGATCTTAATTTCAATAGAACATAATTGTACAAGGTCGGCCACTCAATTACGTTTAACATATAAGCTGTCTAATGTTTCCATTTTCTGCGTAGTTAGCTCCATAATTATCCAACCTATGATTCAATTTTGGTCGGTGTATTGCGACTTTATAACTTTTAATTAGCTAGCCTTTTCTTTATTTATTTTCTTATTGACTTTTTCAATGTTCTTGCTTTGTATATATCTTCATAGTTAAGGAGGAATCTAGTGACGAATGTTGTGGAACTTACTGCCTGTCTCTTTGGAACTTTATTGTTGTTCCAGAAATAATGTAAATGGGGACCAAAGTCAATTTGCTTTTTAATAATTTGCGATGAAGGTTTAAGTGGAGCCTCATGACTTTGCTTGCTGAACAAGTGATAATCTTGTACCTAATCTTCTAGTGTTCGGCCAAGCTCAGCACATATTATTATTTACATGTTGGAAGCCAAAAAGTATGTGATGTTGGAATAGTATTTCCTTTTAGGCGCACGATAAATGTGGAAGCAGTAAATTAAAGCATCATAGTCATGGCCAAAAAGCAGAGCAGGGATAAAGTACCAGGGTGGTCCTGATGCTCTACCTGATGTCTGTCCTTGTTCTTGATCTCTCTATACCCATGGAAATGATCTCTCCTTGGTCTTTATTGTTTTGTTACCTCAAGAACATAACTACTCTTGCAGTGATCTGCAGGATAATAGGAAAATGTTTGTCCAGTAAAATAAGTCCTCTTTTTAAATATTTTTGTTATCTAATTCAACCATCATTAGTTTTTAACATGAACGTTCATATGGTAAGATTTGACTAGATAAATTTAGATTTTTTGCCGGATTTAAGAGACTTTTGACTTGCAGTAAATTTTGGACGTGGCTAAAACTATGTAAGAACATGTTCAAGGCTTGTTATTGCCTTGAGTGTGTGTTTAAAATGACCATCTTGATGATATGCCATGTAGGTTTTGAATGAATTCACCCATGGAAAACAAGAGAAAGTGAGCAAGATTGAGTTTAGAGAGGTTCTCTCGGACATTTTACTAGGTATGGCTGCTGGCTTGAAACGAGATCCTATAGTCATCCTCCGCATGGATGGGGAGGACCTGCAAGAATTCATCAATGGCCCTGGTTATGAGCCAGAGATGGCATCCATATTTTCCCAGATAGAGTCACCGGATGGATCAATGCGGGATTTTATTATCATGGCTTTGGATAAACTTACTGTTGAACAGGGAATGCCGCCTTCTTCAGATTCTTGGGTAATTGACCTTTCACATTTGAACTTTAATTTTATGGCATGGTTGAACATTTTTACATATTCTTTAATCTTTCTTATTTGATATGTGGGTTTGTAATTTCATAGGTTATGAGCAACATTGTGGAACCAGCGATTCAATCTTGTGCTATAGATGAACATGGCAAACCTGTTTCAGAAGAGACATTTTTGGTGGAATTTAAGAAACTAGCCGATTGCGTGGCACAACATCTAAAAGAGCAGCCTGTGATTGTTGCCCATAGTGAAAATACTTTTGATGGAAGTGGCATCAAGAGACTCTTGTCAAACAAGTTTGAATTAGACAAGGTGTGTCCTGTTTAAAACATGCTTTTGTGTCATATTTTGGAGTGCAGCATTATTATGGAAAAGCTTACTAAACTTCATCTCAAAATACAGACAATGAGTGCAGCTCTAGGGAATGTGCCAAAAGATCGTAATGAGAAATTATCAAAAGACTATTTACGTGTAGCGTTGGATGCAGTGGCCGCATCAGCTGGTTTACCTCCAATTGGTGCAATCTCACAGGTATACTTCATTAATTTACAGCCAAGACTAGCCTGGCAGAGCTGGCTTCTCTTAGCCATCCGTGCATTTTGTTGATTGCATATTTATTTCATCTTAATGATCTGCAGATGGACGTGGTTGTCAGTGAAGCGTTCAAGATGGTGAATGTGGATGATGGCAAGCTTGTAAAAGAAGACGAGTTCAAGAAGCTACTGACTGAAATTCTGGGGAGTATCATGTTGCAATTAGAGGGCAATCCCATCACAATTTCGTCAAATTCTGTCGTGCACGAGCCCCTTGCCGCACCTTCATCTACTCTTTTGCAGCCATCTTCCTAATTATTTATGTGTCCATAGTTTCACAAGGTATATGTGTCAAGGGAAGCAAGTTAAAATCCTAGTCTTTTTGTCAAGGAAATTAAGTACGGCTAGCTTAAGTTTGTGTACCGTGTCATATAGTGCTGATGATTCCATGACGGGATATGATGCTTAAGACATGAAACATAGAAACAGGGGGGCCAAGAGTTGTTTATTTTATTGTCATCAACCTTGTTTTGTGTCTTTTGTCCTTGAATTCTGATGTAATTAAGAGAGGCCTTTTTGCTAACCCTTTATTGGGTACTTTCTAAAATGTTGCTTTCGCTAGATACATTGGATTAAAAGGTTGTGATATTTGTGGCTTATTCTAAAGAATATTCTATATTTGAGATTTCTGCATTTAAAAATTTAAATGCAAAATTGAACACGTATGAATGTATGCATATTTGTTTATTGTTTACTTTTTCCTTTGAGGATGACGGGAAGTACCTGTCCCATTGCAGCAAACCCTAGCCAAATTTATAATGTCATGCTCAAATTTATCTTCCCACACCAAGCCTTCCTCCGGTAAGGTCTTCGTGAAGCCATAGTAAACGGCACAAGCAACAAAGGGGCCAACCCAAAATACCCAATGGCCCTTCCATAAAGGGCCCCCATGTAGCAATGCTGGGCCTAAACACCTAGCCGGGTTGAGGCCCACACCGGCATAACCGGGCCTTTGAGTCACTGTTATGGACACAAACACAGCAATTGCCATTGCCCCCGCCACTAAAGCACAAACCACTAAAAAGCAATTGTAACACCAACAAATAGCACCACAAATGTGCAAGTAAATTCCAATATCAGTGCTGTTTCTGCACTAATCCCAGCTGACGTCCCATTACCAGCAATTAAACAGCCACCGAGAGAGTATCTTCTTGCTGCATTGTGGCTCATCACACTGTTGATGATTAGAAAACCTATGATGGAGCCTAAACATTGTGCCAAGACATATGTGGCAGCTCGTGCGAGGGTTACGATACCCTTCAAGGCGGCGATGAAGGTGAAGACTGGGCTCATATGGCCGCCGGAGAGAGGAACCGTCACCATGAGGAAGAGGAATGCAATGATGAATACAGCAATGGGAACAAGGAGCTTTTGTTCGGACACGTGCGAGTCCAAGCATGAAATGATGGATGTGGTCAGTGTAAATACAAGGAAGGCAGTTGCTACTAACTCTGTAAATGCTGCCCTCCACATCTGAAAACAAAAAGATAATCACATGCATGAGGATCATAATAGTGTTATAGTCAAGTTTTAACAAGTCCTCTCATGAAACATGAATTAAGACTTGAAAAACAAAAATTTATAAATGGACGAAGAGTCCAAAAGTGACCCAAGAAATAAAAGAAATAATTGAAATAGAGTTTATGCATAACACAAGGGGAATAAAATTTTAGACATTGGCTTTGATTCTATATTAGTAAATTTAGTTGACTCAAAAGTTAAAGGTAACAGATAAAAACCTGATAATAGTATTATAGACAAATTTTAACATTTAAACATTAGTATAGTTGATTACCTTTGGTGAAAAAAATTCATAAAACCCAATGCAAGCAAGAAACATTTCCCTTCTTGTTATTGTTCCATTCATGATTTCATTTTTCTCAATTGAAAACCCTTGGGAAGGTAGGGGATCAGCTGCTTCATGGGAGACAATTAAATCCATATGTTATGGCTTTAAAGTATATAAGAAAGAGAAGAGAGGACAGCTTTGTATACTTAAGAACCATTAATTGATACATAAAGAAAGAGGCATGCAGGAGAGTTTTATAATCCACCATTTTTCAATTACAAATGGAATACTAATAATAGATCTTATAGCTACAAGCCATGCAAAACTGCCAAACAAGTTTTGGTTTTAGGGTTAGAGACGAAGCAAAGACCAAAGAGATTGGATTGCATAGGCCTCGTAACGCCAGATGGATAAAGCATACATACATCTGTCATATTTAGACAGGCATGGAAGATAAAATTGATGCATCAGTAAGAGTAATATTTTTAAGCTTAATATCTTATCTTCAAGAATATTCATTCAGCATAAACAAAAAATTCTGACTAAAGACAATGGAAATGATTGTACGTAGATAACTTATTAGAGAGAAACAATAGGATTATAAATTTTAACTCTAATTTTCCAATTAAGTGTGCAGTTTTCTGACGTACTTGGACAAACAAATGTGTAACTTTAATTACAAGTCAGATCTAATTGGATGTATGCGCGAATATTAGATAAAAGGAAAGGTTCATTGAAGGGAGCCCTCTAAGTTACGTTCAACGTTAACTTACGCCACACACAACAACAGTAACACATTGGTGAGACTCACGTGTTGCTGTGTGTGTGGGTTAAGTTACGTTAAACGTAACTTAGCATTCGTCTTATTGAAAGGATAAGGATTTTGTGCTTTGAATCAATAGTTGTTAGATAAGTGAAAAGCACAAAAAAAAAAAAGAAATAAAGAAAATCATTAGCTAGTGACTATAATAAACTTAGGGGTGGCTCTAGGGTATGGGGTTTTACATGAAATTTTTTATCCGCCCTCTTTATATGCAACAATCTTAACATTTAAATAAGAGTCCAAAATCAATTCAATCAATTTTTTAACTATTTCTCTAAATTTCAACAATAATAAACAAGACTCTAGGAAATTTCAAAAAAGAAAAATAGTCAAAAAAAATCTTTTTTATTTCTTTTGGAACCATTATTTCAAGAAATTATTTTTCTTTTCATTCAAAAGTAAGCCAATAAATGTAACAATTTTCTTTGTCGAGAAGATGCAAGAAATTTTGTGACATTAAATAATTACTTTTTAAATTAAAAATAAAGAATTTAACTTTTTTTATTGGAAAAACTAATAATGAATGAAATAATTATAATTTTTAGCCGCTAAATCTATCAAATATAGAATTTTTATGAAAAATTCTTAATAGTAGGATAATTATTAATTAGAGAGGATTAAAAATTAAGCTTCCCTACGATAAATAATTTCAAAATTTTATTAATTGAGTATTACTAAGAAAAGAAACATCCATGGAGGCAAGCACAAAGAAGAAAGAAATGAGTGGAAAACTCTTTTAAAAAATGGCTATAAAACATCAACTGCATCCTCGCGATATGAGAGATTAGGTTATTCTTCCCTTGAGTACATAATATCTTTGTATAGGCAGGAAATAAAACGAAACGAAATCATATTAAAAGCATACCCATCCACACGATGGGTAGAAAGTGGGTTTTAATACTAATTGTAGCTACCCAAGCCCAACAAGCAGTAAATGTTGTCTGCTTTAGCCATATAACTTGTTATGATTTTGTTCTTAACTTTAATTTATAACCCAAAAGATATCTACTTAGTTATTTTTCTCTATTCAACGGATGAAATGATAATAAGGAAACTGCGATCTTATAAATCTATCAGTTTGCCGGCTTTTATTCAAGAAATTTCAATGATTTAAATCAAATCAACAATAATAAGTTCACTTGTACAAGAATTAAAAAGATGCTATAATAGACAATAAAATATATTTTCAATAGATATTTCACTTTTTAATTCCTTAAAACATGAAACACCTTCAATTAATCCTGATAAGCCAATAAGGGTGATTGAAATTCAAGCTATATCACTTGATGGTGTGCAAATTCTGACTTGGAATGAGCTTTGTGTACAAAGCAAATGCCACGCAGCCGATAGCCGGCCCCGCCCAGAAAACCCAGTGGCGATCCCAGAGATGGCCTCCTCTAACGAGTGCTGGGCCCAAACATCTTGCCGGGTTGAGCCCAGCTCCGGCGTAGCCCTTTTGAGCAGTAACAGTTGTCGAGACAAAAACGAGAATACCCAACACTGTTCCAATGATAATGCATACGGTAACTCTGCCAAGAGGCTTGGCTTGTCTGGAATCAAAAGCCATCCACACGGAAGCAAAAAGGAACACAAACGAGCAAATTATCTCAAGCCAAAGGGCCTGCCTAGTCCCCAAGCCGATCTCGACAGGCCCATCTGGCCCAGGTACCACAACATTCAGGGTGCAGCCTCCAAGTGAAAAATTATGTGCAATTTTGTTGGTCACCACAGCTTTTAGTGCTAGCGCTCCGAAAATGCCACCAACACATTGAGCCAAAATGTATATGGCTGCCCTTGCGAAGGACGCGATGCCAGTGAGTGCTGCGGCAAAGGAGACTAATGGGTTGATGTGCCCACCAGAAATTGGAAAAGTTGCAATTAGGAGGATTGTTATTATGATTGCAACCAAAGTTGACATTACAAGATTTGGGGTCTTTGTGTCTGTTTGAATGGAGGAAATGACAATTGTGTCCAGTGCAAAAACCAGCACTGCTGTACCAAGCAGCTCAGCCATTGATGCTCTCCACACCTGATGATAAAATTTGAACAGTACTGTGAGATTCTCTTTTAATTTGTACCGAATATGATTCTTCATTTACACACTATATACATGCAAAGTTTGGCCAAACATGTTATATAAAATTAGAATACTTGGCAAAAACATACTAACTTTCACAGAAAAAAACTCTTCAAATCCCAAAATCTTTTTCCATGTGGTGGGATTCTGTTTCTTCTCTTCATTCATCAGTCTCTGCTCTTGCCTGCAAAATTGTTTGAAGATTTTGTTAAGGACAAAAGCTAGAAGCTTTAATTTCACTTATCAACAACTAAGACTCTAGCTCAAAGAATTAAATGAGATTTTTAAGGGCACTTGCATTGATGTAGCAAAAGGCTGGACTCTGTTACCACTATATGCACCCTCTATATCACCGGCCAGTTCCGAATTTGCAGCCATATTTGCTTTAGCTTACTCTTTGTGCTCTATTTTTGGAAAATATTTATAGCCGCAACTTAGAACTTCAATGAAGAATTAAATTGCATTAAGAAGATTAATGAATGCAATGATGGTGCAATTTAATTAGTAATGAAATAGTTTGGCTTAACCTACCTTATCGGCTACTGATATGCGAAAGCTCTTTCATTTATTATTACATGATGGTTCAACTTTATTAATATCACATGTAGGGATGGTAGAAATCCCAATGAGGATAGGCCTAAGATATTTTTTTAGGTTGGAGAGGGTACGCTAATGATTCTATTAATTTCTTATTTGGAAATGGCACACCAATTTTTTATTCAGAGATGGGACAGTGCAGTGGAATCTTTGTCCGCTTCTCGTTTTTTCATTTTTATTTTCCTAGAATTATTAGTGAATAAATAATAAAAATTAAATTGTAAAATAGTAAAATTAGTGTAAATAACAAATGTCAAAATATTTATACAAATAATACCAATATTAGTTAACACAAAGGCTTTGATGTAATTTTGGCTTGACCACACAACCCAAAGCTCACCCATAAGTGCACAATCCACAAATTAAACCCTCAGCCATGCTCTCACAGTCTCACTCATATGTTCCTAATTATTCACGCAGCAGTGAGCATCTAGCTCGTCTTTATCTCATCATAATCTAGTAGCATGTCACGTCCTCATCTCATTAATTTAAATATTTATATCTACTTCATTTATTTGATTATTAATATGAAAGAAATTTCATTTTTTTTCTTGTTATAGGATTATGAAAATTGACGAAGATAATTACTTTGATAATTTATATTTTGCAATGTGATTTTTTTAATAGATTAATGTTAATATAAGATATATTGCCAAACTTTATTTTAATTTTTTATTTTAATATGATTAAATCAAATTCAAAAAAATAAAACATATCAATTATTATGATATTGAAGACCCTTAAAAATCTCTTGATATTCAAAATCCCTATCTCCTTCCCTCAAACAATTTTGATGGAAATGGAAAAAGAATATGAACATATATAAAATATCAAGAATAAATACGGGGATATGGTCACCTCCCCTTCCCTCCCCTCGCCTCCCCTCTGCGTTGCGATCCATAAATTCACATGCACGCCTTTTCAAGTTGGATAAAAATCACAAACGACTTCATCTATTTGGTCATTATTGGTGTATGCAGACTGAAGTTGAAGTTGAGGTACGTATAAATAAAAAGTGGTCACATCTTCTTCATGTTCTTTGTGTATATTTATTTCAATGTAGTTGATGACTCGTGTTTGCTGTCTTTTGCAACTTCCACGGCAATAAATGACGTTGTTAAATCTAATTGTTTGACTTCTCATTAATTATTAGAAAGATCAAAATCCCTTCATTCACGTTAATTTCTATGACAGTCGTCGTATTTGATGCTGTGTATCATTACAGATCATACCTCAAAATTGCATTTGATATTGTGTATCCTTACAGATGATCAAATCTCTTTAATTATTACTCAAGGGATCATTGAATTAAGTAGAACGCTCTCCTCAAAGTTATCCTAACTTTTCTTTTATGTTAGTTAAAGGATTATTATCCTTTTAATTTTTAACTTTTAAGTTATCATGAAATAATATTTAGGTGCGAGGGAATGTTAAAATATACTTAAATATCGTTGATTTAAAATCTTACCATATACAATAAATTGAAATTTTTAAATCAAGTAGTAAGTATGATAGCAAAGCAAGGTTAACAAAAGCATCTTATGTTAATTTGGGAGTCACCCTATTAAGGAGGTCTTGCAATTTCAACGCATGCACAGGTGACGATATATTGAAGAAGTATCATCAAAAGAGTTTGAACCCAGCAGTCATAATTGGCCTCACAAGTTGGAACTTGTGGCAGAGAATGGGAAGCTCATGTCAACCATAGCAGTGGCAATCAATAAGCTGCTAGTAATCACTCAGTGTCAAGCAATAACCAACGCTCTACTAACTTCCCAACCAGAACTGATAATGATAAACTTCAATATTGTCTGCGAGTGGACCTCCAAGAAGTTAAGTGCTAGCTTTATTAGCTTTCGACAGAATTTTATGGGTCACTGCTAGCCTTAAACATTGTTTGGTGTTAACGTAATCTAGAATTTTATGGGTCACTGATAACCTTAGACATTGTTTGGTGTTAAGGTAATTTAGTTTTTGAGTCGCATTTTTGTAAAAAAGAAAATATGTAATTATAAAATAAAAGTTGGCAGTATGTAACAATTATAATTTTTAATAGTAAATTTAACAAACATGGTAAAGATACAATAGGTTTTTTATTTGTATAAGTGTAGAATCAAATCAACTTAGTTTTTAAGTTATTGCAGTCTTGCAGATAATCTTTACTACACACTTTAATGATGTAGTTTTTAAGATACATCTACCTAATTTCAATGCCAAACAAAGCACTTAATATAGTGGTTAATTAATCAGCTTACGGATAAGATAAAAAATCTATTTCTTTTTAGTTATATTACAATTGCATACCGTTATTGATGTTCACAATGACAACAACTATAACCCGCTTGATTCTTAAATATCTACTTCAATAAAGCAGGAATTTGCTCCATTAATTGTAGAGAAATGTATCCCATAGTTAGAAAAAATTGAACATCTTTTTACAAAGTTGAAGAAGAGATGAGAAAACCAACCCCTTCTTCAAGCTCCATTCACATGGATAAGATAGGAATTTAGTTGTCCTCGGACTAAATTAAAAAAAAAAAATTGTCATTAGTCACTTACTCGACTCTCCTTCTAAATCGAAAGTTTCAGTCTCTTTGTGGTTGTGAGAATTATTATTTTAAATTTGTTATTATTTATTTATTTAAATTTGTTAAAAATTTCAATTTAAGTGATTTGTTTTATTTTTAATAGGGAAACCTCCCTCTTCTCCCTTCTTATTTTAGTAATTGCCAAATTTCCTCTTCATATTTAAAAAATACCCATATTCATTTACTAAACACAATTTCTATAAATTTTTTACTATGTCACCTACGCTACGCTACATATGTTCAAGTTTAATCTAAAAAATTTCTAATCTTAAATGATGTAGGATTCGTCAAGTATATAATGAGATGAAAAATTATCAATCGATCGATGAATCGCACACTATATGTTATGTCATTTCTCTTAAAAACTTGTCCTTACCGTTTTATTTTATAATATTTTTGTCAACGGACTTAAAGACTTAGACTGTTAGACTGCTCACAATAAATCATAAGAGAATGCGCATTACTGGCATCATGACCCTAAAAGGAGCTTGCTATGACCAACATGGACCTGGTTTTTATTAACTCGTAAAAAGTAATTTGTTGAATTGTTTCTTCAAGGATAAGTCAACAATCAAAAAAGGTGGCTTGAAATTATTTTGGTGATGAATTCGCAAATTCTAGAATATATCACATGCTTTGGTCGAGCTGCCGGTGTTTTTCTCTACTTCAAATAACCGTGGTAATTTGCTATTAAATGATACTACAATAAGGGAGTTGTCGCTGTTTTTGTGTGGCTGTTTTTGTCCCATTTTGCTTCAACCCTAAGATATTATTAGAGTTTGATTTTGTGGGAGTGGTTGTGTCAATGGTGAAGGCAGATTCATTTTAAGAACCTTTTTTCCTTCTTCTTTTTTCTTTTTTTGGGTGAAGAGTAGTCGGATGGTCCTGAAAATAAGAGAAGATGACTTTTAGAGGTGTCGATGGTGATAGCATTCCAACGGTCAAGTCAGGTAAGTCTTAAAAGGTATGTTAATTTATTGAGAAACCATAATACCAGTGAAAAATTAAGAGTTATGGAAAAAAAATAAATTTATTTTGTTCATATTGACCTAAAATTATTTAGAAATTGCCCCTAAGACTTCTTAAATTCTTTTTAAATACGTGGTAGGTAGTAATAAGTCATTATTTTACTAATGGACATATTGTCCTTAATGAAGGAACGTCTTAATTTTTTATTGGCTTATTTCAAATGAGTTAATTGGGCTAAATTAAAGTTTGGTCGGTCCTCTCTCTCACTCTTGGTGCATATGACTATTGGGAGATATCTTAAAGAGATACCTATGCCTGTAGCAATTTTGGTGAAAAGGCTATTGTTGTTGCAATGATCCTCCATAAACATATGACAATCTTAAGGTTTCTACACTTCCTAGGTTAATAAAGTGGTTCATGCTCTTTTCTTGAGGTCTTTTCATTTTACATTGCCTTTTGAATTTTCCCTTCCCATTTTATAAGGGCCAGTCGGTTATGGGAGTCGTTGTACGCATGTCACAATCTTTTTTTTTTTTTTAGCTACATCCAATTTAAACGAAATATATTCCACACTTACAAATAAATATTTACAAAGTATTGTGAGTCTGGCCCTTACAATTCAAACTCAAAATAATTTCTTCATAACATAGGGAAAAATTATTTACCATCCGCCCAATTGATGGCAACTTTGAGTTACAATTAAGTACACCATCATTATAGATATTTGTAAAGCCAAACTCTCATTCACAATCGGTTCACCTAATTATACTAGAGATTCAAAACTATTGTATTCTAAAATTTCATCTCAAACAATATAGTATATATAATGTGTCATTCGTTAAGTCAGTCGTATTATTTTTAATCCAATTTTACACTTCAATTTTTTTTTCTATTTCATTAAGCATGATTAGGAAATATGAAAGCATACACATCATGATTATGGCTCATATATACATATCACTATAACACCAGTCGCATGGGAGCATTATGCCAGGAATTAAATATATAAAGTAGCTAGGATTTTTCTTCGAAGCCCCCTGATGAAAACAGCAAACTTGATACCAACAATCAAATCAATTTGCCAGGATTGAAACACAAACACCATCACAAAGTAGCATTTGCGAACAATTACACGTTTACCATCATAATGAATAAGAGTAGTGCTTGGTGTAGAGAAAAATGAGAAAAAGATGAGAGAAATTTATCCTCTCTCTCTTCCCTTTTTTTTTTTTATTTCTTTAATCTTTATCTCGTTTTTCCCTACACCAAGCATTTTCCTAATGCATAATGGAATATGATAAAGCCTTCTATAACTCCTGCATTTGTTTGCTCAATAGGTATGGAGATGCTGGCTTGGAATTAACTTTATGTACAAGGCAAATGCCACGCAAGCAATAGCCGGGCCGGCCCAGAAAATCCAGTGTCGATCCCAGAGATGGCCTTCTCTAACGAGCGCGGGGCCCAAACACCTTGCCGGATTAAGCCCAGCACCGCCGTATCCATTTTGGGCTGTAACAGTTGTTGACACAAAAACCAAGAGACCCAACACTATTCCAAGGACGTTGCAAACAGTAACCCTGCCGAGAGCTTCGGCTTGCCTCTCATCAAAAGCCATCCACACTGAGGCAAAAAGAAACATAAAAGAGCAAATTATCTCAAGCCGAAGTGCCGCCCCTGTCTCCAGCCCAATCTCGACGGGCCCATTTGGTTGTTGTTCAACAACACTGAGGGCGCAGCCACCAAGGGAAAATGCGTGCTCAATTTTGGTGCTGACCACAGCTTTTAGTGCAAGTGCTCCAAACACTCCACCGACGCATTGAGCCAAAACGTATATGGCTGCCCTTGTGATGGCCATGTGGCCGATGAGTGCTGCTGAGAAGGTGACTAATGGGTTGATGTGGCCACCAGAAATTGGGAAAGTGGCAAGAAGGAGAATTGCAATTATGATTGCAATCAAAGTTGACATTACTAGATTGGGTGTCTTTGTATCTGTCTGAGTAGAGGAGATGACTATGGTGTCTAATGCGAATACCAGCAGTGCTGTACCAAGCACTTCAGCCAATGATGCTCTCCAAACCTGATCATGATAGAAACTCATGAGAAAGAGAGCATACACTTGAAATATGCGAAGCAGCCATCTTTATGCTGCTTGACACTTACATCTTTTAATTTGTCCTTAAGCAAATAAGTCAAATTAGTCCCCGTAGTTTCAAAATATTACATAAAACATTTTACGCAATTTTTAAAGTAAAAAGATCGGAGTAACTAGATAATCGGCTCAAATCCTAAAGACTAAAAAATGAAGGGAACTCAGCATTAATATTTTAGTAGTAGAGTCTTTCATGCACACGGGATATATGTAAAATTTGGGCAATCCATTTAAGTAGCGATAAATAAAAAGCTAGTTAAAGTTTCATTCGTGCATGCAAAATCAGACTAACGTTCAAAGAGAAAAGCTCTTCAAATCCCATAATCTTTTTCAATGAAATTGGCTGTTGCGTCTTCCCTTTCCCAGCTATCAGGCGCTCCTCCGACATGCAAATTGATTTGAAGGAAATTAAGAACAAAGCAAAGGCATTTATTAAGCTTATCATCACTTAACAACAACAAAACCCCAGAAAATAAATATTGAAATAAATAGAGTAAGATGAAAGGACATATGTGTATATATGGCACTTGCTTTGGTGTAAAGACAGGTTGAGGTTTGTTCCCATCATAGGCATTCTCTATATCACCACCAATATTCTGTACATTTCCAGACATTATATTTTCTTCAGCGTACAGAATTGGCTTCAGTCTTTGTGCTTTATTAATTCATCAGATGCAACCGTTTATAAATAGGCAGGAGGTTGTAGAATTTTGGAGG
This sequence comes from Atalantia buxifolia, assembly GCA_030444775.1. Lineage (NCBI taxonomy): Eukaryota > Viridiplantae > Streptophyta > Magnoliopsida > Sapindales > Rutaceae > Atalantia > Atalantia buxifolia. Next base: position 25,571,802 of record CM059838.1, read on the forward strand.
TTAGATGATCATTAAATTAAGTTACATTAAGATAATCAAATATTGCATCTGCAATAATTGACCAATTTATTATTGATGAAGTTGTATTTAATTCCTACTACCTGCTGTGTCAGCCAATGATAAGCATAGGCTCTTTATTTATTATTGCGTATGTTCAACATAAACATTCTCAATCCTTTTCAAATTGACAAAATCACAAACGTATCAGTTTCTTTATTTGGTCATGACTGGTGCATGCACAATGAATTTATATGTTGTATATTATCATCAATCGCCACATCTTTCTCCATGCACTGTCTATCACGTTTTAAATCTTTTTAAAATATTTATAATATATGCTATGCTATTTTCTCCAATATTTCACAGCAACAATTTAGTAATTTTATTAATTTTATAATGGATTGAATTTTCATAATGGTATGGCAGTTGTATGATATTGTTGGTCTTTGATATTGTGAGAGAGATAGATATTTATACACGCACACAAAGAGACGTTCATTACTAAATTAAAACTCTCCGACGAAATAGGTGACAGTCTGTTATATAATAATATGTTCTACCAATTAAATTAAATATCACTAGCAAAGATGTTAAGATTGTTTTTAAGTTTTTGGGTTAAGCTGCTTCTCTAACTTGGTAAAAATAATCACTGTGATTCCACAAATCAATCTCTAAGATTTTATAAATCCTCAAGATCACGATTCTAAAAGATTATGAAATCTACATATTTGTGTGCATACTCGTAGTTATTTTGTATAACTTTCTTTATCTCTTTTACTTTTATGGTGCGTTCACCGGTCAATAATCAATATAGGTTAAAATCAGAATGGATTAAAATTAGAATAAGAATGGGAATCAAAATAAATTATTTACTTTATCCATAGGAATCGGAAGAAAAATGAGTTGTATTGTAATTGATGTGTTCACTTTGTTTTGGAATTAGAATTGATTGCTACAAGTTACTAAAATGACCTTAATTGATTACTGTCATTAATTATTATAATAATTGTGATTATTATTATTATTCAAAATAACTGTTGCTAATACTAACAAAAACAACAAGAATAAGAATAATTATTATTGTTATAACTACTACTACTACTATTATTACTATATGTAAATAGGATAAAAATTAATTTTTAATTTTCACAAAGGATACAAATGTCAATTCACTCCTCATTCTCATTCCTTATTCTCATTCTCACCTTCCCTCATGACAACCTCTCTAATTCAATATGAGTAGCTTAACTGTTCGATCATAATTGAAGATTCAATATGGAGCTCTCCTTCTTCAATTCTAAATTTATGAGACCCGCTCCAATTTCATTCCCATTTCTTTAATTTTTGCAGGTAAATACTAACAATGATTTTCATTCCTATTCTCATTTCTCAATCCCACAAGCAAACGCACCATTAGCTCCTTCATAAAGATTTAAAAATACTTTCAATTCACAATGAAATAAAGAAATTTTCTCTTCCGCACTGAGTTAATTAGGATCTTCTCTTCTTTCAATTCTCATTCTAGTGTAATGAATGGGCCTTTATATAATCTAGAGAGATGGTTTCCAAGTCAAAGAATAAGCCCAAGCCTATTTAATGGGCAGCATTGAGAGGCCCATATGTTAAACAATACATTCGACACTCTTAATGAGTTAATTCTTGTTATCCTCAGCATTTTCCATTGGCGCAGTCACCCCCAATGCGCTCACCAGTTTTCATCCATGCTACACCACCACTAAGTCTAGACCACAAAAAATTACCCGCCACCAATTGATAACCCTAAAACATATAATTGATATTATGTTATCCAATGAAAAAATTATGGCTTGAGTGTTAATTAATAAATAAATAAATAACATATATTAAGCAGATATATTTCTTATAAGATCCTTAAAAGATAAGTAAATACAAGACGAGTAGATGATACGATCCATTTTTATTATGAAAACATTAAGAAATTTTAACTATATATAGCATGTTTGTTCCGCTGGTCCTCCAAATATAAAATTTTGTTGGATTAAATTATCTCTCGAGATAACTTTGGTGATAATTAATGATTTTCTTGGTAAAATCTCTTAGTTCATACAAGATTTCTAAGATTTGAACCCCACTTGCAAGAGTAAACAGAGGATTTCATTGCTATTTGTTAAGACTTCTTGGGTTGATGGAAAAGGTCAAGTGTAAACGAAAATTTAAAATCACGATAATTAAAATAATGCGATTATGTTGTTTTTTCCCCCCTTTGTCCAACAAAAATAAATGAAATAGTAATAGAGAAATTCTATAATATTATCTATTTGGAAACAGGCTTTAGATTATTGCAATGTGCATCTTATTAATTTGCCTGATAAGTAGACTGCAAATCCAACAATGAAACAAGCCCTCGGGAATGGCCAATCCCATGATTATAAATTAAAACAGGTTCAGTTTAAAAACGTTGGTGAATATTAAATTCAAGCACAGCTTTAATTTAAAATTCAGAAATCAAATAAATAAATAAGATATATAAATGTGTTTACACGTCACTTAATAGAAATCAATCTACATCCATATTCAATTTCAAAATAATGAATCATAGTTTGACTGCAGGGCATAGAAAACAAAAAATAACAATAATAATAATAAATAATAAGATAGTCTATTTAAATAACAATTTTTCTATGAAGTGCATTAACAATTTAGCATCTATTCAGAGAAGGAAGCAAAACCATCTTATTTCACAGGGGCAAATCAGTTAAAAAAATAAAAATAAAAAAGTAGTACAAGAGGTTTCAATAACAATAAATAAACAAAATTTCGGGTGATGATATTGATTTTACATGCAATTAATTAATTTAAGATATGGATGATTAAAGTTGAATACAGCTGCAAAGTAACTCATGTAATTAAAAAATGTGACAAATATTCTTAAAGTATAATGAACTAAAGATACATATATGATTTGTGAATAAAGTGTTTTTTATTTTTATTTTTGAAAATGAAACTAAAAATGTTTTTTTATCGAATGAATGTGAGTGAAAATCAAACGTAAATATTGGCACCCTTTCGAAGGATCTTGGAGAAACAAGGCTAAAAGTTAAAAACCAAATCAAATGATAATTTCTTCCATTCTTTCTAGTGAAGAAACAAATCATTCGAATATTGAAACAAAAAAAAAAAAAAAACGGAAGAAGAATGAGAAGAATAAAGGCAGAATAAATCAAAATGGGAAAAAGAAATATGCCATTGAAATGTGCCCTCATCATTTGGGGGAAAAAAAAGGCTAACTAAATGAAATAAGAAAACAAATGTTGAGAATTTTTTTTTTTTGAGTGACTTTCCTTAAATATTATTATTGGGCCTAAAATATCAATTTAGTGATTGTTTAATATGATTTATTTAATGCTGGGTTACACATACTTATTTCTATAAGTTTTTATAAAAAATTTAGTTGTTATTTAGATATTTTTTAATAGAACTTTTGAAGATTAAATAAGTTTTTTCTACTTCTACTATCTCAAATTTTGAGCTATTGGGAGTAGAGATTAAAAAGTTTCTTTAAAATGCTAAAATGTTAAAATATCTAAAATATCATTTACTTATTTGATTTTTTTATTCTTTTCACAATATAACTTTAAAAAATTTGTCTATTAAATTAATTTTATATTTTTTTAATAAAAGCTCTGATTGACAACAAAACAACTAAAACTCTGGGGGTAAAAGCTCTACTAAAAAAAACTCTACTTAAATAACCTCTGTTTGAAAAAATATATTAAATAGGGTTTTAATTTTTTGGATTAAGTAGTTTCTCAAACATAGTGTCAGAGTCAAGGTCTCAAGTTCAATTCCTTATTAAAACTTGTCCTAAAAATTATTATGAATTGTCTTACAAGCTTAAGATGAAATGAATCATTTCTTCATTTTTTTGGCTCACTTTTCAGTTTATTTACACGGTTCTATTTTAAGTTTTAGTTCATATTTCATGTCAGAACGCTTGTTAAGACTCGTCTTAAATATTATTGTCAATAAGCTTGAGCTTTCAGGAAGTAGTTTGAATGAACCAAAATGGGGATAAATCAGGAGATATATGCTATTGAAATGTGCTCCAATCTATCGTTTGAAACAAGAACACTAACAAAATGAAATAATCAGGATATGCTGGGATTTTTTGTTTTCATCATGACCAAAACCGGCACTGAATCTTGCGTCTACTAATTAAGGTTCTCAGTTTTCCCCCTCCTTTTCGTTTATCCAAATTCCAAAGATTGCCCGGCAAATAAACTTGGACATGATTTAATATCTAAAGTGAAAAATCATCTAAAGGGATAACAATATTATTTTGTTCTAAATCGATGATTACTATAAGAAAGATAAGGCAAGTGCCATTTGCTTTGTTTCTTGTCTTTACTGAAATCATTTTTTTCCCCATTAATTTGACTGATGATCCATGCCGATGCATTGTTAGTTTGGCGTTTCGGGTTATTGCCGCTTGTAAATAACAGGGATATGTAGTTGTGAGCCGACCATTGTAATCACTTTCACTGTTAAATCATGTAACAAGACAAGAGAAGCCTTCCAGAAGCTTGCGCTGTGTTAATTTTACACGGCATACATACATATGAGCCAAAAGAGAATCATTTGATTGAATCTTTTTTTTCACAGAATAAGTCTTTTTGATCTATAATCGGTATCGATGAATCCAATGATTCTTGTTTTTCTTTTCTTTTTTTCTTTTTTCCCCCAGCAAAGCATGATGTGAGCGAAAGCAGTAACTGGGGTTTCTCTAGATTACATTAAAGCATCTTTTCTTAGTTAGTATAGTTCATAAAAGCCTTTGTTTGTCTCATTGTAGTGCATACTCTAGCTTCATCATCAAGTCTCATATCCTGCTGCTCTCCAAGCAAAATGGAGTTGATTTTTTCTTACCTACACCCGTTTACTCTGGCGTTCGCTTTACTGATTGCTATGGGAGGCTTGGCAGGCATTGGCAATTTTTCTTCTGATGACTCTTTATTGATGTTACTTGCGTGGAAAGCATAATGGTACTTGTTGCTGAATTGCATGCACTTTCTTTTTTGCCTTGCAGATTGCTATGACCCTCTGGATCCAAACGGAAACATTACTGTCACTTTTGACATTCATCAGTGGACAAATGATGGCTATGTGGTGAGTTTGTGATTCTTAAACCCAAGGGTATGTGCATATGAGTCTGGTTTCTGAACAAGTAATGCATTGTTTCAACTCCATAGGATGACCAAAAGACTAGCCTGATTAATTCTGAAGCAACGCTTGTATTATAATAAGACTTCCTTTTCCTGAACTAAAAACAAATCAATTTATCATCATAAAAAAATCCTCATTCTCCAGGATGATTTTGATTGCAGGGCAGGGTTACTATCCAAAACTACCATCAGTATCGCCACGTGGATCAACCTGGGTGGAAGATTGGGTGGACTTGGGCCGACAATGAGATAATCTTATCAATGTCAGGTGCTTTTGCCACAGAGCAAGGCAATTGCTCTGACTTCAAGTTCCAGAGTCCACATTCTTGCAAGAAAGACCCTGTCATTGTTGATCTCGGGCCTGATGCCTCCCCCGAAAACATGACAGATGCCTGCTGCCGCGGTGGCCTTCTTTCTTCCTACACTATCAATCCTGCGAATTCATTTTCAATTTTTGAAGTTACAGTTGGAAACTTAGGCATGAATGCATCCGGCCATGCACCTCAAAATCTCACGCTATGGGCACCAGGTCCTGGTTACACTTGTGGCTTACTCGAGGATGTCGATCCCACAGTCACTTTAGAAATTGGAGGCAGAAGACAGGTTCAAGTTTTCAGTAAGTGCTTCATGTCACTCACCCTCAGGGCCTCAGCTGCTCAACAGCCAGAAAGAAAATTATCAAACATTGGACAATGAAAATTTGTATGCAGGAACATGGAAATCAACATGCACTTACTCTACTTTCTTGGCAAACAAGACACCTGTGTGTTGTGTTTCACTCTCAACATTTTACAACCCCAAAGTCACACCGTGCCCCGACTGTAGCTGTGGTTGCAGAGATGCAGACAAAAGCACAGCTTTATGCATAAGGTAATTAGTTCTCCCTTCCTAAACTGCTTCAATAACGGCAAAAATTTGGCAACTCGGGGAAATTTTCATTAGCTCATCAGGCTTATTATGCTTCCCAAACTTGAATGATACAGTCAAATAAATCAATTACAAGGACCAGAATTCATCAAAAGTCAAGACATAGTGCATTGCAGTGATCATATGTGCCCGGTCCGAGTTCACTGGCACGTCCAAAACAATTATGTGGATCATTGGAGGGTTAAAGTGACAGTATCTAATTACAATTATAAGAGGAACTACTCAAACTGGAATGTGGTGGTTCAGCATCCTGGTTTTAGCCAGAAAGCAACAGCATATAGCTTCAATACTTCTGTTCTCCCTTCAGCTGGATTTTCAGGTACTTGTTAAAAGCTAATTATTCATTATATTCAAGTAACAACCACCCATATGATAATGTGTACTCCAATTACATGCTATGTATCTCAATTGATATGATATCTAGCTTGTCATTTCTTGATAGATATTACAAGATAAACATATTAATAATAGATATTACAATCAACCAGCCCCATACATGGGACAATGAAAAACTTGTACTAGCTAATGTTTACTAAACATTCACTCACTTTTAGTTGACATTTAGTGATTTCATTTTAATGTCCAATATCGAACTTAACCAAGGATTTTTCATTTCACAAGGCGAAGATTTCGTCTGAGTGAGAAATGGACACTCCTCTCCACTCCATCCACTAGGCTAGTCTTTTAATTTTGGATAGATTGCCTAACGTATCATACACTGCCTTCACAGAATTTTAAACTGCACTTGTATCTTGGTACATATTGTAATTCTTGCAGAAAAAGTGGCTCTCTTCTGGGGAATAAGCTACTACAATGAAGAACTGCTCCAGGCAGGTGAAAATCAAGTGGGTTCAGTGACAACACAGATCCTTCTGGAAAAAGACTCAGATTCATTTACATTAAGCAATGGATGGGCATTGCCTCGTAGAATATATTTCAACGGGGAGAACTGTGAGATGCCACTTCCTGACACTTTTCCAATGTTACCAAATGCAGCAAGCTTCAGCCTGAAACCTGTTAATAATTGCTTTTTCATTCTCCAAATTCTATTTTTTTCTTACTTTCACATCACCGCTGCTAAAAATTACTTGGTTTGGATAAGTAATTGAATAAATTCTGCTTGAGCTCGCAGGTTGAAAATATTATGTTGTAAGCTTGTAGAATTATATTGTGAATTTTGGGCCACAGTTTTTTGATCCATAATCCATTGTTGTTCTGACTTTTGAATTTTGATTTTGTATTCAGCAATAAGAGACTCAAGCTTTACATGTATACATATAATATAGATGAATTATTTCTGTGCAAGACCATTGGTTTTGTTTAAGTTGTTTTTTTTGGGTAAAATATTGTTTTATATACGGAGTAAAGATACATCCGCAAATAACTTACGTGGCATGAATCGATCAGTTGAAAAATAAAAATTATTATCAAAATAATTATGTAGAACTTCTGATACTTTTATCGAGCCAATCTATTAGTACAACATAACCTATCAACCCAGTTGTGTAAAAATATTTGTTTGGCTGTTTGTAAGTGTACCATTATTTCTATAATTGTCTTTAAGATATTATATATTCTTTGATGTAGAAATCACTGTTAATGAACACATGCCAAAGACTTTTAAAAGCTCGGGAAATTCAATATTAGTAGATGCAAGTACAGGTTTTCTAAAACTCTAAAGAACCCAAGGTCGTGCTTAGTATTGTGATGTTATAACTATTATACTATAACTAGAAAATAGAACCGCGCTTCATGCGGCTTTGAAAAAAAAATTAGTATTATCCTTTTTTCTTACTTTACACTTGATGAAACTGATAAAAAAATATGAATTGATTTTTTTTAAGATGAGGCAGCCTTATAAAAAACAAAAAAAAAATTATTAGGCAACAATACAAATAAAGAAGAAATGCAAGATAAAGAATAAAATGAGAGAATATATTATAGAGTTATTTTATTCATTCCAATTGTGTGTGTACAAAACAAAAAGATGAACTCTCCTTTTATAGTTACATAATCACTCCATGAAATTAATGAAAAATTATGAATCATAATTCCTTGTGAGATAGTGGGAGTTATAGGAAAATTAAAGGTTGCTAATGGGAGATAATGAGGAGACTAAGAGATATATGTTATGAACATCTATATTTATTTTAATAAATATATAACACTCCCCCTTGAATGTTCATTACAAAGAATATGTCTCATTAAAACCTTTACATAATTGTTATTGTGTAATAACAATCAAATTAATTATGAGAAGATGAAAAACTAAATTTAAAAGAAAAATTCTCTATTTATTAGATAATAGAGAATATACAAAGATGAGAAATGGTGATGCCACATCACCTCTCTAAGTCTCAGCTTTATATATATACTAGAAAATAGAACCGCGTTTCACGCGGCTTTGAAAAAAGAATTTAGTATTATCTTTTTTTCTTACTTTACACTTGATGAAACTAATAAAAAATATGAATTTATTTTTTTAAGATGAGACAGCCTTGTAAAAAAAAAAAAAAAACTATTAGCCAACAATACAAATAAAGAAGTAACGCAAGATAAAAATATATTATAAAGTGATTTTATTCATTCCAAGTATGTGTGTACAAAACAAAAAGGTGAGCTCTCATTTTATAGTTACATAATCACTCCATGAAATTAATGAAAAATTATGGATCATAATTCCTTGTGAGATAGTGGGAGTTATAGGGAAGTTAAAGGTTGCTAATGGGAGATAGTGGAGAGACTAAGAGATATATGTTATGAACATCTACATTTATTTTAATAAATGTATAACACTCCCCCTTAGATGTTCATTACAAAGAATATTAAAGAAAATGTTTAATGTTCAAATTCTAATATTACCTTACAACATCCCAATAAATTATTTTTGTTTGAGGGTGCCCTGCAACCATAACCCCCATCAAACTTTGATTTTTGAAATTTTAATCTAAATTATAAACCCAACATAGTATTACTTCTATGCTTTATTTACATGACGCCATGCAATTATAACCCCATCATTGGACATTAATTTTTGAAAATTTTATTATTAATTACATGATTTTTTTTTAGCTCCTACTTACTTCAAATCAATTGACTTGTCAAAAAACTCTGCTTGAAGATCACTCAATCAAGCCTCTAATTAATTGCTTATTTAGTTACAAGATCTTAAAAGTAAAGAGATTATATAATGACGTAAGAAATATTTTGCTAAAGTTACGAAAAAATATTAGTAGAAAGTTTGTTAAAAGTGAGGAAATTAAATGTCTACGGCAGAGCAAATCTGAAAAACTCCCAAATTTTTCTATAGATTTTTAACGTGGTTAAAAAATTAATAAATAAGGATAAAATGGTTGATTTATTCCTAAAAGATATTTCAAATGGCTCTTGCAGTAGATGCAAGAGGTCGCCGGTTTAAGCCTAACAGCATACATTTAATTTACGGTGGGAGTGCATACATTTAGTATACATGTATGTATGTATTTGTCTTCTTACGCTCACGCTAACATTTTCACAAACTTTTGGATTAAACGAAACTCTTGGGCTTCTAAGCCTGCCCAAATTAAGCTATCCCAATTATATAATAATAAAATTTGAATAACCCAAAAGACACTAAATAAAAGGTTGCATTATTAAATATGAGATTGTGGCATTGAAATTAGGCCCTAGTGACATTGTTGAGGGAAGATAAAAGAATATCTCTTCCTATATTAATTAATTGATGTATTTTAAGTCACTAAAGTTTAATTGCTAGCATAATAAAAAAAATAAATATTTCAAAAGACTTATAATTAATTATTATTATTAGTTATATATTGTTGGATTTAAAGACACTAAACAAAAGGGTGCATAATTAAATATGAGATTATGAGATTAAAATTAGGCCCTAGTGACATTGTTGAGGGAAGATGAAAGAACATTTCTTCCTATGTTAATTAATTAATATATTTTAAGTCACTAAAGTTTAATTGCTAGCATAATAAAAGAAATGAATGTTTCAAAAGACTTATAATTAATTATTATTAATGGTTATATATTATTGGATTTAAATAGGAAAAGGAAGATATATGTACAAAGAATTAGACCCTAGTGGCATTATTGAGGGAAGATGAAAGAATCTCTCTTCCTATGTTAATTAATTAATATATTTTAAGCCACTAAAGTTTAATTACTAGCATAATAAAATTTAAAGAACAATCAAATTAATTATGAGAAGATGAAAAACTAAATTTCATAGAAAAATTCTCTATTTATTAGATAATAGAGAATATATAAAAATGAGAAATGGTGATGCCACATCACCTCCCCAAGTCCTAGCTTTATATATATATATAGATATATAGATTGTGATAAAAAAAAATATAATTATAATATAAAAATTAATAATTTTTAATAAATATAATTTTAATAAAAAAAATATAAAATTTTTTATTATATAAATAATAAATTAATCAATTTAATTTTTAAACTACGATAATTAATATTTACTATTTATTTTAATAGTACATATTGACTGATCCAATTTTAATACTAAATAGGGCCTAAAAGCTTTTATTCCCGCACTGAGTTTTAGTAACTGAACTAAATGGGGCCTTTATCTCCATTGATATTGCTCGGATGCATGTGCCCAAAATCATTTTTCAAATGATTTCTAGAAAGATCATATACAATTAAGCTACAGATAACACTTAATTAAGCATATGTGGGACTTGGACACTTGGTTTCATTCGATAAGGCAAACATTTCCACATGTTTTATTAAGGTCAAGTCAATAAAATAATTGAAGCCATCACCGACACCCTCTTTGTGGTTTGTTGGCTCGAGGATCTTTTATTTGATATGGTGAAAGAAGAGATATAAAATTAAAAAAAAAAAGAATTAATTTGAATGATACTGAAATTAATTAGTTTTAAAATGTTTTTCAATTTTTTTATGTTATTTCTTTTTTATTAATTTTGTTAAATGTTAATAAAAATATACTTAAAATGACGTTAATTTAGATGACTTGTTTTAAGTTTTTTTTTTCTAAACTTATCTAAAACAACATCATTTTAAATGAGATTTTATGTTAGTTTAGTCCGTATTTAGTTTCTAATATTTTTTTTCTTTTTTTAATGAATTGAAGGATAAGTGCCTTTTGATTGTCTTGAACTTTTTTTTTAAATATTAGTTAAGCACCAGATACTGTATTATACAGATATTTGTAATTATTATTATAGTAGATATTACACTGATATTTATAATCAGATGAACATAATTGAGACTTATGTATTACATTGAATCATATATAGTACATGTTTAAACAGATAACTCTTACAAAAGAAAAATATTCATATTCCACTTGTATTTACAAAAAAATAATAATAAATATTTAAATATTTAACACCCACATTACTTTTGTAGGGATTCAAACCGATGTGCTCACGCTTGTGTGAGGGCAGCAACCCTGTCTTCAACTTGCTCATTAGTCTCAAGGCATTATAAAGTTATAAGCACATGCTTCAGGCCATTCGACCAATTTGAGGACAAGTAATTATTTATAGAAAAAACTTTCCCAATAAATATAAAATATTTTTGAAAAGCTTGCATCATGGCATAAGATAGTGGAGTTGAATCAGCCGTTGATGTTTTTGTTGCTTGTCATCCCCGCATCCGAAACATCAGCCCACTTATCATATCACAGCATATCCGCTTGAATGTTTGCTCTTTTACATAACATTCGGACCCATTAATCTTCTTACTTTTTCCCTTAATAAAGGACATGGTTTTTCTATTTATATCAAATATGTCACTGACCCCTATTAAATGACTAAATTATTGAACATGTTAATTAATTGTGTTAAGAATCTCAAATGCTAACCCGATATGATTTCTAAACAAGCGTGATCGATGCAACATATCACTAAGTTTTTAATATGGTTTTTAAAGGGTTTATACTTTGTAATATAGTACATGTTGGTTTAATTCTTATATTTTAGTTTAAGTATCCATTTAGTTTTTATATTTTAAAAAATATTATAAGATATTTTTCTTGTTAAATATGTTACACTTCTTTTTTTTTTTTACAACTTGTACAAAAAATTATTCATAAATAACCTTCAAACATTAATAAAAAAAATTGATTTATCAAAGTAGTCCAAGAAAGTGAACAAAAAATAAATTTTTTACCATTAAACTTTTAGGCATATTAATTCGATAAATAAATATCAATGTAAAGATTGTTACAAGGGTATTTTTACATAACTAAAGAAAAAATAAGGGTAAACTTGTAACATATTTAACAAAAAAGATGTTTGAATATATTTTTTAAAATATAAGGATTAAATGTACACTTAACCTAAGATATAGAAACTAAATTAATATGTATCTTTTTGTAATATTATCTTCTTAAACTTTGATCAAACTTTTTTTCTTTTAAAAGGTAGAGTTGTGGATTAAACCTAACTTTTTCTTAACTTCTAAGAGCCTGTTTGGTATGGCTTATTTAAGAGGTATAAGTGCTTATTTAATCCAATAAGCACTTTTTAAAATTTTTTATGGTGTTTGGTTATTTTTTGAATAGAGGTTTTTTAGCTTAAATAAGCTAATTTACCTCTATTAGCAAAAGCCCAAAATTTGAGCTTTTGGGAGTAGAGATTAGAGAGCTTTTCAAAAAAATATATAATATCAAAAATATCTTTAACATATTTCATTAATTACATAATACTTTTTGTATAAAACCTACCCAACGAAAATTGTTGCCGCCACATAAATATATTACTGCCGCCACTTCACTTTATCTCTCTCTCTCTCTGTTTTTTTTTAAATAACCAGTACTTTAATTTTGTAATCCCTACACATACCCAACACTTAAGAGAGTATATATCAATGATGCAATTTAATTTGGATAGTATTATTTATTTGGGAGAATATATTAATGATGCAAATTTTAATTTTGAAAATTAAAGAAGTGATTGAACTGATTTTTCTTATTAATTGTAGCTTGGATGCATTTTGTTACATGTTATATAATTATGAATACATATTCTTTTTGGTAATTTAATTACACAAAAGGACTTTTAGTTACACAACAAAACAGTTTAATGGTTCAAAAATACTTTTTTAATTGACAACCAAACACCTAATGGCTTTTTATTCAAAAGCTCTATTGGTATAAACTCTACTCCTATAAGTTCTATTGCTATAAGCTCTATTTAATAAACTGTATCAAACGGAGCCTAACTCTCATTCGATTCAAACTCTGGTGACAAATAATGTTACATAAAAACTTGTCGCCCAACCCTTGAGTTATTTTGTACAAATATAAACAAACACTCACTAAAAATATGACAACAAATGTAAAATAATTATATTGGATAAGATACAATTCAACACTACATTATTACGGATTATCAATTATAATTAATCGAATAGTTAATCATGTCACAAACGAGTTCCCATGCTAACAACACTCAAACCCAAACTCAACATAATCATCACATGAGTAAACTCGATTTCGAAACGATTAATGGTTAGTCCAACTAAATTGCCATCGTTAATGTGGTGTTCATATAATTGCAAATTGTTGACTTGTTGTGTCACAATTTGTCACCCTTGTGAAGCACAAAGACACTGAGAGAGAGACTTATTTGATACAAATAAATAAAATATGCTTCTAATGGAGAATTAATAGAAGTATGGCGATTCGTGTGTTATTTTCCCACAACCAATAATAGAAACTCCTCGCTGTTGATTGGCCGCAACAGTAATACAGTATATTTAAATTTCCAGCAGTTTCTGCCACTTTGTCTCGGTCGCTATATTTTCCAGGAAAATCGATTGCACAGATTACAGATAGAGAGAGAGAAACAGAGAGGAAGTGCCATGGCTCCTTGTGGCGAGAAATCACAGGAAGCCATTTCCTCCGTCGTCATTATTATCGGTACATTCTTACTCTTTCTTTAGTGCGTACATATATTATTTTATTATTAATAATAATAATAATAATAGTAATTTTTGTTTATATAATTAATTAATTATTATTATTTTGAAGCTATGCAAACGGAAGCGATGCCTCTAGTGAACAAGTTCGAGCTAAAAGAGGACCAAGACTCAGTGTAAGTTTTTTTTTCTTTTTTTGTGTTTATTTTTAACTAAATGTTTTTTCTATCAGTTTATTTGACTTCAATTTCTAATTTTTATTGACAAAAAAATGATTTTCTATGCAATCATTTGTACTTGAAGAATACGTACATATATGCAACAAATGGGATTTATGTTAAGATGATTTTGTTTTCAGTCAGTTTGATTGATCTTCGGCAGGCCCTTCACTCCTTTTTTTTTTTAACAGCAATCTGTGAATTACTAAACTTTCAATGAGTGTAAGTGACAAAATATTAAGTTTTGAAGTTTGCATCATTGTTGGGTCAAAAAGATTTGCTTGCCTATGTAACTATTATTTACACATTGCAAGTGTACTTTTGTGTTTCGGTTCTGGTATATTTGTGTTCATATTAGTACATATCATGGAGAATTCTTGTTCGTGTATGAGTATCCTATGTGCTTTCGTTTGATATGCTTGCAAACTGAGTCACATATGTGTTCATTGGTTGGTCTTAAGTTTGATGGATTAATGCAATTGATCAGGTTTCCAGAAGGGGTCCCTTGGGTCAGGTATCATGGTACTTACAAAGACCTCCGCCTAAATATAATATGGCCAGGAAAAGACACATCTTTGGGTTAGTATTTTATTCTTATAATTTGTGTTGGTAATTTCTGTTTTCTTTATGTATTACTTTCCAAACATTAGTTATCTGCCATGGTTGTTTATGACTATGCTTTCTTTAATGTTTGATGGACCCTAAGAATCACATCGATAAGAAATTTGATAAAAGGCTAACATATTTATCATACTTTGGATCCTTAAGGATAAGGAAACCATGCTTAATACGCTGTAGGGCTTCAATTGTTAACTTGTGCAGAACTTAGAATTCATATTCATGCTGTGATCTATACCAAAATGCTATTATTGGGTAGATTTAGACCAGCCTACACTTAAGTGGGCATTGCTAGCACGTGCAAAGCTCTGCAGTGCCCATGGATGCAAATGGCATTGACATGGAAGTAGTAGGACAAACATGTATTCAACAGGACTATGAAATTCATGATTCTCTTTTTGCTGACTTGAACCTAATCCTTTCAGAGGTTGATAGCGTTGGCACGATTTCGGCATCTCTTGTAACATATGCTTCTATCCAAGCTTTAAAGCCAGACCTGATCATAAATGCAGGTACTGCTGGTGGCTTCAAGGTATGTGCGCTGCAGCACAGCTTGTTTGACAACCATTCAATTATAATTTGTAGAAATGAAATTCTCTTTGACCTTTTACCATTTTTACTTAAGATTCGACTGCTACTCTCTTTCAGTTGGTAGAAGATAAGTAGTTTTTTTTTTATCCTTGTAAAAATTGTCGACCTACTACATTGGGACTTTGTTTTGTAGTTTTAAATTAATTTCAACTGCAATCTATCAATCCCTCTCTTCTGAATGTAGGTATCTGGTCTGTTCATGAGGCATGAATGATGTGTTAGCCAATTTTCTTATACTGATATTTGTATGTTTTCAGGCTAAGGGAGCATCCATTGGTGATGTGTTCCTCATAACTGATGTTGCCTTCCATGATAGAAGGATACCTATCCCTGTAAGCGTTTCTCAGTTTTCATTCTTACATTTGACTTTTCTGCAAAAGGGTTGATGATATTCATCACTGCCATTCTGCTTAGTTCAAAAACTTCATGGTCCAATTCCACAGACATAGATTTCAAACTTGACAAGCAATTTCATTACATTTATGTTTTCCTTTCTGGCCATTGTTTATCTGCTCATTTAGTACTTGAATCTACATTTAACTCCTAAAGTTGTGCACAGTTGTTGTAGATTCAATGGTGGGATTAATTAATTAAACCTTGTTGCTCTAAGTTGCAATATTCTTAAAAAGTCAACTTTTTCTTCATGAGCGCTTATTTATGCTCAACCTGTGTCATGTTGACAAATGCAAATAGATAACTTTATAAATAAATATTTAGAATTATTTGTCACCCTGTTTTCTTTCGCTTTCCATGTCTTTTGTAGGTTTTTGATCTGTATGGAGTTGGTCAACGGCAGGCCTTCTCAACACCCAATCTCTTGAGGGAACTTAATCTAAAGGTGACAACAAAGTAGAGTGATTGAAATTTCAATCATTGAACATATAAAACATCTTGCTCGGACGCTGCAAACACTTTCTTTTACCAGAATGGGCTGTCAATTTTTTGATAATTTGGTTTCTTTCAACATTCTTGTACAGATGCTTTATTGTTTTCTCTGTCTTGTTCTAGTCAACTTTCTTCGGCCTTCACTTAACATATGTGGTTATGAACTACTTTTAAGTTCATTCTTTATTATGTTTATTTAAGTTATCGATAGATTATTATATAGTAAACCTGCTTAGTGATATAAGATGAGACTCAGATTTCTTACGATGAGATTCTTTGATTTCAATGGTTTAAATCTCACTTCACTATTCAATGAAATGAGCTGCTTCTGATATCAATTTCAGATTAGTCTGGCATTTGTAAATAGACACCACTGTTGTTTAGGGACACACCTCAATCCTGTGATAGACATTTCATGCTTGAGGTACTAGCTGCTTGATAGGTTTGTCTGGGTGTTAATTTAACCCCCTGTATTTAGGAGATATGGTGCAACATACCAGCATAGTTGGATAGGATACGGTTCAGGTCAACAAATTACGGAAGTTAAAATACAATTTATTTTGTCTTGTGCATGAACTTTATGCTCTTTCTAGAATGCGTGCAAGACTTTTTCTTGTTTAAAGTGTTCTGGAGTACTTTTTGGATTTAGAGATCTGCTTGGTTCTCTTATATGCAATCATACGTAACAAAGAGAGGACTTACTGCTTGTTCTATCCAAACTGTTTCGCTGACCTCATAGTTTTATGGTGATTGAGGTGAATCATATTTAGTGACTGTATTTACATTATGAGTTAAAACAGCAAGATTAGGTGTCCAAATAACTGTTTTTTTGGGCCCTTTGTGTCTGTTTAGGATCTCCATTAATTATAAATGACGGTCTTAGACTCATAATCCTAATTTGCTTCTTCATTTAAAGACTCATAATCCTAATTTGCTTCTTCATTTAAAGTGAAACTTGGTTTTATCTTTATGATGCTGAAATTCGTTGCAAATTTCATTCACTTTTGCATACTTGCTTCAGGTTTGCAAATTGTCTACGGGTGACTCTCTAGATATGTCCTCACAAGATGAAACATCAATTACTGCAAATGATGCAACTATTAAAGACATGGAGGTAAGAGCCAAATTTATGTCTCTCTTAAACTGTGGTAGGACCGGGAAAGTGAAGAAAAGAGAAGAGAGAAAAGGGAAGAGGGTCATCCTCTGTCTAATCTATTTGGTTAAATAGGATGCAAGGGGAAGAGTTGTCATCACCTTTTCTTCCATTAAGTATACACTAAGAAGGGGAGCCTTCAAAGATGGCTGTTGGTGAAGTCCTACCCATAAATTCTTCCCTTATAAGTACTTGTGATGAACCTTTGATAAATCATCCCCTATTTTTCTGCCGAATTTCTGCCCTGTTATTGATGTATCTTCAACCAAGAAGTATTTTCTTTTTTCTTTATAGATGATGAAACAGAAAATTAAATATATTTGTGAAGGTGTGTTTACTTTTTTCATTGTTCATTTTTCAATTTAGGCTGTACCGTTCAATATATGCTTCCTGATTCATCTCTTGTTGTTCTAGTTATTCAGTAAAATATTGTACCAGCATCTGATGTTGCATCTTAGGCCAAAGTACATTAATGGCTGAAAATGATTTACATTCTTAGTAAAGGAATATTCGAGCAAAGTAGGCTACTATCCTCATATATGCTATTATGCATCACATGATATTGGGAAATAACATATGAAATGGGAGTTCAAATAGTTTCTTTCAACATATTTGTTTCGAGTGTTTCTACATTGATTAAGTTCCTTTTCCCCTGAATTTTGGTTTCAGGGAGCTGCTGTTGCGTATGTGGCTGATCTTCTTAAAGTGCCTGCAATATTTGTGAAAGCTGTAACTGATTTAGTGGACGGTGATAAGCCAACTGCAGAGGAATTCATGCAAAATCTGGTTGCAGTTACTGCTGCACTTGAACAGTCAGTCTCCCAAGTCACTGATTTCATCAATGGAAAGCGCCTCTCTGAACTTTGACATGCTTGGTCCTGACTTTTTATTTTCCTGGAAAACATAATTCACAAAATATTCATAAATCATAGTTCCGTAAACCACCAGATACGGAGCTGTTGCTTGATTGTTATAGTTTGAGTAGGTATGCGTTTTAGTTATCCATCCGCTCAAAAGAAGCTTCTTGAAATGGTAAATACATATGGTTCGAGCTATTATTTGCTTAGTCATGTGAGCTTTTCGAGAATCGGCTGTTTGATTTCTTGCATTCAGTTACGTTAACCAAAGATCGATTCTGCTAATTATTTCGCACCATCGAAGATATGCTTTAATGTTTCCAAACGATTGGATTTTTTCTTATCGTATTTCTTCTACTTTGGACAACTACATTTTCTGGAAGATCCGGCGGATTCACACATTGAAGTGCTTACACCAAATATCTATCAAGATCCATAAACATTTCCTGCATGAAACCCTTGCTTCCCAACTAATTCATTTATTTAGGAATTGCTCATTTCTGCTGTCAAGATATATAAAATGTCAATTCCCCCTTTCAAGTCCCCTTTTTAAATTAACATTTTAACTTGTTGGCGAATGCTATAAATAGAAGTGCCATTCAGTGTATTAGCTTCACCGTGGATTCGGGCAGTTTGAGCGCAACCCCTGAAAGTTTCATCACCGTTTCTTTTGAAAGAGAAGAAGCATGGGCAGCTTAGCAGGTTTCGCAAAGAAGGCAAGCCCTGGCAAAGCTAACATTCTGGCTCTTGGCAAGGCTTTCCCTCACCAACTTGTGATGCAGGAATTCCTGGTTGATGGGTATTTCAAGAACACCAACTGTGATGATCCCGAGCTCAAGCAGAAGCTAACCCGACTCTGTACTCTCCATTCTCTTCACTTCCCTCTCTTTTATTTATTTGCGTTCTGTACAGGCAAAATACAATCTCTAACTAAGCTTACACAGTGCTTCACAGACTTATTAATCTCCTAATATGGTATCGTCTTACAGGCAAGACAACAACGGTTAAAACAAGATATGTAGTCATGTCTGACGAGATCCTGAAGAAATATCCTGAGCTTGCCATAGAAGGCCTTCCTACCGTGAAGCAAAGGCTTGATATCTGCAACAAAGCTGTCACCCAAATGGCCATTGAAGCTTCACAAGCTTGCATCAAGAGCTGGGGCAGGCCAATAACAGACATAACCCACGTAGTTTATGTCTCCTCAAGTGAAGCTCGGCTGCCTGGGGGCGATCTGTACTTGGCAAGAGGCCTTGGACTCAGTCCCGAGACTCAGCGTGTCATGCTCTACTTCATGGGCTGCTCTGGTGGAGTTTCCGGCCTGCGTGTGGCGAAAGACATTGCTGAAAACAATCCTGGAAGCAGAGTTCTGCTAGCTACTTCTGAAACCACTATTATTGGGTTCAAGCCACCAAGTGCAGAAAGGCCGTATGACTTGGTTGGTGTCGCACTCTTTGGTGATGGTGCTGGAGCCATGATCATTGGCTCAGACCCGGTTCCCAGTGAAAGGCCTCTCTTTGAGCTGCACACAGCAATCCAGAACTTCTTGCCAAATACGGAAAAGACGATAGACGGGAGGCTTACGGAAGAGGGAATTAGCTTCAAGCTGGCAAGAGAGCTACCTCAGATAATCGAGGATAACATTGAAGGATTCTGTGGCAAGCTAATGGGCAATATTGGATTAACCAACAATGATTACAACAAGATGTTTTGGGCAGTTCATCCCGGAGGGCCTGCAATATTGAATAAGTTGGAAAAGAGACTGGATTTGTTGCCAGATAAACTGAATGCTAGCAGAAGAGCTCTGATGGATTATGGGAATGCTAGCAGCAACACCATTGTGTATGTGCTGGAGTATATGCTGGAAGAGAGTATGAAAATGAAGTCACAGGATCATGAAGATACCGACTGGGGATTGATACTGGCTTTTGGCCCTGGAATTACCTTTGAGGGCATTCTTGCTAGGAATCTCACCGTCTGAAAATAAGTGTGGCTCGAGTAGTTTCATGCTCTTGGCTTTAAAATCGTTAGACAGAAAACAAAGCCTCTGTTTGTGTTAATCCCAGCGTCCTATGTTTGTTGTTTTGTGTAATAACTTCAGCTACTCCCAACACCTTGAAACTTTTATTTGAAGGTTCGTCCTACATTTTGTGTCACAACAGATTCCACGTGTAAGTTCCAGTCTTAATTGGCAGCTCCGGCATCTAAAACAATGATGAAAGTTGAAACCTTACTGCCGATCGCATTAAATATATATATATATATATATATATATATATATATATATATATATATATATATATATTTCTTTTCTTTTTTTTTCTATTTCTTGTATATCGAAGCTAAACAAATTAAGTTTTTAATAAGATGACACGTAATAATCTGAAAGCTGCCCAGTGCCCACATTAATTCAACACCAGTAGCCATTCAAAATATAAGGTCTGACTTTAATTGCATAACAAGATGGAGGCCAACAAAATCTAACATAAGCTCCCGACATTCACCGTATGCAAGAGATCAGCCTTGGCAGAGTTGAGTGACTATAAAATCATTTTCAAATTTAAATATCCACCCAAATTTCCTGCATCCCCAACTTTACAAAACAACCTATGGAGTCCAAAATCGAAAGCAAAATGGGAATTTGAACCAGAACCACCAGCCACATGCTCTGATTAAAGTTAATTGTATATGGCAATGTGCTCATAGACCGTGCACGACGATTTTTTGCAATTACACCACCCCAGAGGGAAGTCGGAGGACTAGCTGTCCGCCAAAGACACTGCAAAGCAAAGAATAATTGTTACATAACAGTAACAGTACTGGGGAAACTACATTCAATTAGGTTTTACATATACATACCGTTCATCAAAGTAAATGAAAGAAAGGGATAAGCACTTAAAAGATTTGCAACCAACCTTTTGACATAGTAGTAACAGAAGTCCGCTAAGATGAAAGTTTGGACAATCTCTGAGATGAGTACCATCGAAGGCCACAATCCATAGCCCAGGGCTACCAGCAAGTGTCCACGACTATCCAGAACCTGTTAAAAGCAACATACACAAAGCACCAACGGCAGATTTAAACATGCAATCAGTAAAACCACCACAATAAATGCCAATGACAGAAGAGAAATATTAAACGAACAAGCACATCAAGTACTATTTCTAAAATATCTTAATCCATTTAGAAACATGAGTTAATCAAAGAGCTACATAGGCAAATCATGTTCCCAGTACCAATACTCTCCCCCAAAACACCCCACCATTGCATAAAAGAAAAACCAAATCTCTCCCCAACCCTGATGTGAGTAGGATTCAAACCCAAACTAGTATCCACATCCTTATAACAGTAGTGGTAGCTTGAACAGTATTCTTGTAGGGTGCGAAGCAGTGGGAAATGAAAGCTTACTCTGCTGGTGGCATATGTAGTAGGGGAAAAATGTGATACCTAAATTGGTTCTAGTGGGTGTAGATAAGATGCCCAGCAGCAATGACATATAAGATACCATATGAATTCTCCCATGTTGGTATATGCAAAAAAGTTTCTGCACTATTATTAAAACGCCTCAAATGAGCTCCCACTGTGTGTTGCTAGCCAGTAAATGCGTCAAATCAAATTTAGAAGCTGAAATCATCAAGATCCGGATCAATCCTGTTCTCTAAGAGTAGTACATCTTGCCTAAAGTCATTGTACCAGCACAGTTTCAATTAGACTCTAAAGTCATTGTTCCAGCACAGTTTCAATTAGACTTCAAACATCAGCACAAACAGCATGGCCAATATTGAAGGAAGAACACAATTAGAAGTGCCAAAAACAGGCTATTAACCTAAGCTAAATCACTACACAAATTTCAACACTATGGAATAAAACCTGGAGAACCCAGTGGGCACAGCTCAAAAACCTCGCAACACCAAGCGCAAATACATAATGGGCTGTGAATGGTTCAACAATCTGAAAAAAAAAAAAAAAAGAAGAAGAAGAAGATCATTATTTGGAAGGGTTTATCAATAAAAGCAACATTATTTAGGACAGAAAAATGGACCAATTTCAAGCTAATAAGCATATATGTTGCCACGTAGAAAAAGGTACCTTTGTGTTCTGCATGACCCGCAACTGGGGCAGTACTGAAACAGCTTCCAGATAAACACAGAATGCCCAGAAAATTCTATTCAATATATTATGCGAAGTCGATGGATGAATTAACAGAGCCAATACTGCACAGGGTACCACCTGTACCAAAATTTTAAACAGGATATTGCTTTCACAAATGAATAAATAAGTTCAAAAGAAGGCACAACTAACACAATCACAATTAATTTGCAGAATCTGGCCAGCGTAAACTGAGGACCCATTTGGGATTGTTGTTGGGAGACTCAAAAGTGATTTTGAGTAGCTAATTTAGAGTTCAGTAAATTTTTTCAAATGTTCATATCATCCCATAGCAGATTTTGAAAAGTAGGGAATAAGTAGCTTTTTTATAAGGTAAGCAAGATAAACCCTCAGTAAACCAGGAGACCAATTAGTTTACCCTGCGAATCCATTTCTAGATACGTATTAACTGCAAAACATTTTAAATGACAAACTAGCCTGGAGTGCAAAGCAAAAATACAAGTAGAACAAGTCACGAGTAACTTGATCAACTTTTCATAAAAATTTGTTGCTTTTACACAGACAGTAGATAAATTTTTTAACCATTTCTACAAATAAAGAACACATGAAATCCAGGAAACAATGACTGATAGACATCACAAAAATATGACCAGTGCCCTTACAGATATAGTTGACTGTCGTTTAAAAAACTAGAAAAATAGGCATAAATGGTAGAAAACTTACCACATAATATATTGCAAAGTTGTCCTTGTCCTCCATGTAACTAGACCTTAGATTGAAACGGATCATATAAATAACCCAAAGGGTCGTAGCCAAAGTAGCTAAATCCAGTAGGGTGTGTATATCGTATTCCATCACAAAACTACAGTATAACCTCACAGCTAAGAAAATAGCTGTTAGTTCCTGGGATTTGAGTGACAGTCCTGCAAATAATCAAAAGAATTTTAATGACTGAGGCAGTCTAAAGATAATAACCTACACAGCCGTCTTGAAAAGAAATCACATACATTATATCAAGGAGAAAATATTACCTAGGCAAAAGCTCTGAAACATCAACTAAGGCCAAATAAATATAAACTTATTTAAGTAAGGCAACATTGGTAGACATAAGTCTTCAACTTAATAAACAAGTCTCTACCCCATAATTACCATAATAAGGATCTATTCTTGAATTGCAGAACCTCCTGAACAAGTCTGGTGATAAAATTGTGCGACCATATCTTTAAAAAAAAAATCTTTTTAAATTTTAAATCACATGTTCTAGAAAACATCTTTATCTTCCCTTTTCTTTTGCGTCACATTTTGAGGAACCAAACATACTCAAAACATCAAAAAGGATAAAAAATAAACAAAAAGCACGGGACTATCCTTCTCAAGGAAACAAATTAAAGCAAGCAAAAAGAAAAAAATACAAGATTATCATTGACCAACCAACCAATGAAAAAAGTGTGAAAGTGCGATCATATTTACCCAAGCATCATCACATTAGAAATTCCCAATCAACCTAACTTAGAAACCCTAATTAAAAGCAAAAAAAAAAGTAGAATTCAACAAATATAGATATAGAAACAATAAATCAAAACGCCCAATTCGTCAACAAATCCCAAACTTTCTCTTCTTGACTCACCACAATCTATCATCCAAAAAACAAACACAACATCAAACTGAACTGCGATAAATAACAAACCCTAAAATTTCGCATTCATAACAAAATCCCAACTTTAGAAACTACAAGTAATAAAGAAAAAATAATAATTTCTTCGCAAAATCAATATGTAAAACCCATCCAAAAAATAAAATTTATTGCGAAAAGATCCAAAAAGCTTTAAATTTTAAATTTTTTTTTCTGTTATCAATTACCAGCACAAGTTTTCTCTTTCATGAGCTTGTATATTAACACGGAGATTCCAATGGAGTGCACGGCCTCGGCAGCAACGAAGAGGTTATCGTGGTCGTGTACAATGAATCGGAGCAAAACCAGCGCTGCCATGCCGGAAACCACCGCCAAAAATGCCTTCACTTTCGGCGGCTGTCGCCGGACCCATGTCGAAACCGCGTGGATCGGCCTCTTCGGCGCCCTCATGAGCGATCTAAAAATATTTTCCCGGAAAGTAAGAGAAAGTGAGATGTAATTTAGAGAGAGCGAGACAATTGAGTTTCCGATTGGGGCTTGCTCTCCAGTGATGATACATCGGTTTTAGCTCTGCTCTGAATATAATTTGCTCTCCCGGTCGGGTATGGATTATCGGGTCCGGATCTGAAAAATTATTTGACCAAATGGTCTTGTGGACTATTTTTTGGGTTGGAGCATGGGTGGATGGGTTGACCCTAGAGGCGTATACGTGGAGTTGGGTAACCAATAACTAACTACTACATTTATGTTTTCTTCATTTTTATTTTTTAAGGAGCATTTATATTTATATTTATTTTATTTTATTTATATTCGTTCAACAAAATTTTATTTTTATATTTAAAATCTAAACCTAATAGAAAAGATTAACTATAGCTATTCTAAAATTTTATCTTATGTTTTACCACAAATAATGTGGTATATGTGTTATTTATTGGGCAACCAATAAATTTTTCATAGATTCGAATTGAATTAATTTTAAAAAATAAACTTTTTTTCAAATATGATGTACATACCCATATTTAAAAAAAAAAAAGAATCTTTGAAATATTATAAAAAATATCTAACTCAAAAATCTAATGTTGTAAGTGAAATATGTTTGATAATGTTCCGATTTTTTATTGTTAAATTCAGATATTTAAAAAAGCAAAAAAACACGATGATTTTCGTATTGAATTCAGACTTTATTGGATTTCGATAAAAACAAACGCTATATGTTAAATATGTTTGATAATGTTCTTTTGTTAAGGAAGCAATAATGATGTTAATATATATATATATATATATATTTCTGAACAATGTGATATAAATATGTATGCCTTACTTTTGCATGTTTTAATTAATGACAAATAATTAACTATATGTTTCCTTAGTGAATCTCATATTGCAAGCTTAATTTGGCAGTAAATCTGATACAATAATTTAGTAACTCAAATAACACTCCATGTAGCAGTAGCACGTTAAGGACTTCATACACAGACTCGAAGAAAATCAAAGTCAAATCTCTTTGCTGTGTTTTGCGCATTCTATGTTAGCATGAAAGACTGAAAGAGTTGCTGAAAGAATCGTTCAATTCAAATCTCCATGATCTCAGCAATCTCCCAGATACGATTATGCAATCTGTAAATTTCTTCATACATCTGAGAATACGCGTAACACCTATATAAAGGTACATTCTTAGAGGTTGTTTGTTAAATGTCTGAAGTCTGAAATTTTATTAATTTCAGCCATTTTCTAAAATATGTTTGTTTGTTTTTTGGAACTTATATGTCGATTTTCATTACATTTACGTCTGAATAGAAAAAGTAAACTTTTGTGACTTTTATCTGAATGACAACTAAATATTATATTCCAAAAATATCTATGTAAAATAATTTATTTCCTAAACTATAAAATCTAATCTTCCTTTTTTGTTTCAATTTATAAGGACATAAATGTCAAATAACCAAATTTAAGATATTTTTTATTGTAAAAACAAACGAGATGCCACTTAAATTCAGATATTTAAAAAAGAAAAACAAACATGTCATTTAGATTTTCGTATTCAGACCCATTCAGACTTTAGAAAAATTCAGACCCATTTAGATTTCAGACAAAAAAGTTTTCATTCAACAAGCGAAAAAAAAAAAAAAGTTTTCATTCAAATTTCTAAATGTGCTTTTGTTTTGAGAAAGTGCTTTTTTTAAGTTTAATCTCTCTTTTATGATGCATCATAACTAAAGCCAGATGATTAAATTGAGAAAATATAGCTATCAGAAGTGTGTGAAGAAGGCAAGATTGAAAAAAAGGGCATAGCAAAATTGTAAAAAGGGAAAAGACAAGATACATGATGCATCCTAAAAGCACCCTACATGGAAACCTGAAACTAAGAGTAGCAAAAGACTCATTCTAGCTCTTGCTTACTCTGTCTCTCTAACCTCACCGTCACGTTACAAGGTTGATAGCTAAAATGGACAAGGTGATGCACATCAGAATGTCCATGAATGTGATCTTCTCAAAAGGGGTTTCAATTGTTTGTCTTCCTCGAGTGATATCATTCCCAAATGAGATGGGTCTTCTAACATCATCTTTGCCACCAAGTAACCGGCAATGGACCAAGTTTGGAACTTGCGGGCCTGTTTTCCGATGTATCGACCAAGCTTCCCATCATAATACTCAGGCCAGCTATCTTTCAGCAACCTGTTTTCAGCAAGTTCAATGGCACGTCTAGCAATTTGAGGGCGCCCGGTCTTTATAGATGCAGCAGTGAGAAGCCACAGAAGTACTGCACCCGTTGCCAAAGGCAAAAAAAATATCTAAGCAAACATCTTAGCTAAGAATCAAAAGTATTGAAAAGAAATATATAATACTTCAATTGTCCTATCACGATCAATTAAGAGTTGGTCCAACTATTATGGTGCTGAAAATTATTAGTAGGTAAGTGATGGAGAAATCAACTTCATCTCTGTAACTTATCAAGTCCCAGTTTTACAAGATATGAATATACTTTATAAATGTGATTATGAATTTGTAAGAAAGTGAAGCATCAATAATGTGCATAAGAAGCTGAAAATTCTGGTCAGCTGGCCAAAATCTAGGCATAGCAGATTCAACTATCACAAGACACCACTCTGACTAAAGACTCTTAGCAGTCCAGATGGCATAGGAGTTTTGAGTCAATCCCAGTGGTTCTCTAATGTATAAAGCAGAACATACCTGGCCAAGATCCCCCATTGTGGTAGCTCCACCTGGTATTTTTTGGATCACATCCTGTAATAATTCTCCAATCGTGGCTTTCTATGGCTGGATAGCAAACCTTTATAGGCATTTCTCCAACCAACTCCTCCCAGCGTGATTCTATAAGATCCATAATTGCATTCGACTGTTCTTCAGTGGCCAATGACGAAAGAATAGCAATGCAATTGCCCAAGGCAAACCAGCGGAAATCCATTTTAGCAGGACTAACATTGCCAATAAAATAGCCACCTCTAATTGGCATGAAATCAAAAACCCATTCTGGAAGTGAGTCTGGAATTACATTAAATTTGTTGACTGCAGTGTGAGAATACTCCTCTGTTTTATATCGATATATATCATTAAGCTGCTTCAAATCTAGCCAAAAATAACTTCTCATGTGATAGTTTAAGGCATGAAGACGTTTAACTATTCTTTCAACAAATTCCTTTCCCTCATCATCTTGCTTGAGTAAAACCAAAGCACATCTTAAAGCCATGAAGAACAGGGCCTGTATCTCAATGGGGTATCCATAAACACCCTGAAAATATGTAAAAATGATGAAGCTGATGATGTAGAATTGCAGCATAAAGAAGATAAAAGACCACATTTCATTTCATAAACCAACTTCAATGGGGTACGCCTAACCACCCTGACAATCTGTAAAATGTAAATGCATATTGAAGGATAAAGTAAAATAACTGCTACTCTGGGGAACCCAAATCAGAATTCAGGAGCATGCCATCAATGCCAATTATTGGAAAATCCAATACAATTAATCTGTCAACTACATTCTGGGTCAATAGGTGTTGGAATAGGAATGAGAGAAAAAGTAGTTTTCTATAAGGTATGCTAGATTGTGAAAATCTCAATATCTTCATCAATGAAAAGCAAACATTTGGTGCTCGATGGAGTGATCTTTTTTTCTCTCAAGTTTGTCAAGCAACAATGCAGAAAGAAAAGGAAAGAAACAGAGTGCTGAACTAATGAGGTAGATTTATGTTTTCAAGTTGGCATCAACTCATGGAAGCCAGAGTAATCAATTTAGAATTGATTGTAAGAAAGTAAATGAAATGCTACATTTTACAATATGCAGAAACAAGTTCATTCACATTTTTTCAACAGCTAATTATTGATTAATTAAGTGACAACGTTAAATCTGAAACTGATAATATCCTGTGAGCACTCACCATTCTTCGATCAATCATGCAGCATCCATCAGCACAAAGAAGAGTAGGGAATGTGTCGAAACCCTCTGAAAGACATAAACTAAGAATTAGCCGCATACCCTTCTGGCATTCGGGCAACTCAGCCAATGAACTGTCCCCCGTTGACTTTGTATAGGCCCGAAGTAATATGATCCACCAGAAGCCAGAATCAACTGGAGCCACCCTTCCTATTGCACTCTCCCCAAAATCAGCTATTAAAGTCTCAGTGTTCCGGATTGGATCATGAAGCACTTTGAAACTAGCTGGCATCACTCCTTCCCCAAGCTGAAACCTATCAATCTTTTTCTCCCACGATTGCAGCCGAAGCGTCTTCAAAATAAAGTTCTTTACTATCTCTGGTTCCCCATTCATCAAAAAGGCCAACGCACTTGGAACAAAATCTCTAACAAACACCTGCACAAATAAACTCCCATTCATACCACCACACACTTTTCCAACACGAGCCTCGTACACTAAACCAAGCGGCCCAAGCACAAAACAAACAATATATATATATGTATGTATATATATATATATATATGCGGAGACAATAAATTTGCACAAATTGAGCCTTCTAGTTCCACTAATTCAAAGTCCATAGTGTGAGATCTCCAATTAAGAGATCATATTTTCCTATATAAATCTTACCGTGATATAAACTTAACTTTGTCAATAGACACAATAATATATATAACAGCTCAAGAGTTTAGACTTTCATATGCCTGCTTCTACCTGGCTCTTTGTAATTCCGCATTAAGTCATACAATTCAGCACAAATTAGTAGCAATTCCACAACCATTTTACATTTTCTAAAATACATACTCCCGCACTAGACAAAAAATTATAAATGCAAATATATTGAAAAAAAAAAATCCGTATACAGATGTCCCTACGCATACTTCTACATGGCTCTTGGCAATTCCACGTTAAGTTACTACAATTCAGCACTCAATTGGCAGCAATTACATACCATTTTTCATTTTCTTAAGTACAGACATCCACACTAGACAAAAATGTCTGTGTAGAGCCGTCCCTATGCATACCTGTACATGGCTCTTTGCAATTCCTCGTTAAGTTTTTACCATTTACTACAATTCAGCACTAAATTTGCTAACAATTATGTAAACACAGAGGTAGGCACCATATACATGTAAATGTAACAAAAGGTTGAAAGCCTGAAACATTTTATTAAATACCTGATCGTAGTTAAGCTCTTCCTCAGAACTATCCAATGCAGCAATGGTGCCGACCGGCTTGCCGCGAAAATAGACTAACGAACGGCGCAGCGCATCCCAAGCTTCGCCGACCATCGGATGCGGCTCGTAGCCAATCAGCGATCTCGGCGTGTTGAATCCCGACCTTCTACCGGGCGAAAACGGTGCGTCTAGAATCTGATCGATCACTAACCGAGAAAAGTTGGCGTTAGCGTTGGCGTTATCGGCGCTCCTTGTCATTACACGTGGCGAAAATCCAATGGACAGTTCACTAAGCGACCGCTCATCGAACGATCTCTGTCTGTCTCTGTCCATATTCAATGACCTCGGCTTCTCTGATAGCATCGAGAAATCATTTCGTTGCACTCAGCTACCGTACACAGCGTATCCATCTTTTTTTCCTTCTTTTAAAAAATAAATTTTAATTTAATTTTTTTTTTCAAAATTCGTATTTTCATTCAATAACCTGCAATTTGATGAGCAGAATTCGGTTTCAGCCATCGCTAACAGAGACCAGCATGCATGTGATTACGTGAATATAATAAATAAAAAATAATAATTCCATTTGCAATCTTTTATTATTTTTTGAATTAAAATTGAAAAATAATGAATTAATCTGAGACTGACTGACCGCAAGACTTGGTATCGCTTGTTTCGCAGATTCAGAGAAGGAGAAAATGAAACAAGCGTACTCCACTTTATACAGACTGTCCATTATTTATACACGACACACATTTTAGTATTGAATTTTGTTTTTTTAAATGATAATTCAGGTGGGTCCCAGCAAAGCGATTGTTAGATGGTGACCGGCAGGTTTGTAACGTTTACAGCGTGACTAATTTTGGACCGTATTGATATGAAAAATATTGTTTACATAATAAATAAAGTAAGTGGTCAAGTGTTCATTTTTTAATTGGGGGGGGGGGGGGAATTTTTTTTAAAATTAAAAATCTGCTCTAAAGTTCGCTGCCCTCATAGAAATTGATTGATAGGTTCAATTAATTACACATGAGGAAGAATAGGATAATGAAGTGAACATGCATTTAAGTGGCATCTTAACTGAGGTATTTTTAAGCTTAATAAGTAGGTTGATACTATGATACTCGTATTCATAATTTGATGCTATTAAATGGCTGACTTCTTAATTATTTGGCTAGACTGCAAATTTAAACGGTAGGATATGTTACTTGATCTATGTAGTCTGGCACTCATAAATATTTGATTATCACTAATATGATATTGTGTATTACAATAATAAATATAAACCCTTGTTAGTGGCAAAGATTTGCTCCAAGTAATGCCCAAATTAAGAGGGCGAACTGGACCCAAACCTCAATTTTGAGTCAGCACTATGGCTTTAGCAGGTGTCGTACGGATGACGGACTGCATCACGGGAATTAGATGATGGTAGTTGTGGGGCCACGTGGGGGAAGTTTCAGTGGGTGAGTGAGTGTTTCTACTTTCTGATTCAAATAGTCCGGTGCATGCTGACGTGGCCCAGAATTATTTGTTCTGTGCTTGGGGACTTGAGCGCGCGTAAAAGGGCAACGACAATAATGCACGGGATTGCAGGGCATCTCTGCAGAGGGTCATAAATGTCTGCTGTGACACGTGTACGGTTAGGAATGCTTCAATAGATTGATGAGTGATAGTCCTTCGCAAATCAAATGAACGAGCTGGCCACTCGGCCTTTAGGGCTGCTGCTCTCCATTGGAGGCTAACAGTTCCACTCCCCATAAATATAATGAGGGTATATTTTTTTCTTTGTATAATTAAATAAAAATAATTATTTTTTTAAGAATGAATAAAGTAGATATTTTTTTAAATATTAGTGTGAGTTAAAATCTGAATAAAATTTTATAAGTATTAATATAAATCGGTCTCAATAATAATTTAATTTATAAATATCAGTTATAGTCTCATATAACATACAATGTACTTTAAATAATAGTCTTATGTAATAAAAAAATTAAATGAACAAGCTTAATGAATCTGTTTAAGTTGTAATTACGTCTGCTAGGAGTTTTATATTTACATTCAGATAATTCATACGTCTGTTTTATATTAAATTTATTGTTAATTAATTAAGAGAATGTTTGAATTAAAGAATTCAATATTAAAAATTTAAATCTCTTAATTTTTATTTACTTTATTTTTTATTTATTATTTTATTTTGTAATTTTTATTTTCTTTAATTCATTATTCATTGTAATAATTTGTTAATTATTAATTTATTTCAAATTTATAACAATTGAAAATAATTTTAAAAAAAAAGTAAAAACCCAAGTCTTGTCTAAGTTCGGCCCAAGCCGCGATACGCTCAATCCTTATACTTTTTTTCTAATGAGTTTAGGCCTAGACTTGAAAAAACCCTGCTCTAACCCGCATTTTGGCATTCATAATTCATATTTCATAAAGGAAAAAATTATCTCCGCACAATTAAAAGGAAATTTAAGTCTCTAGTTTCAAATGGAGACTCCAACCACTAATGGCATGAAGTAGCAACCTACACTTGTCCAATTGCCAAGTTTGCCCGAATGGGTATGTATGTTAAAATTTGACTCTACTAAAAGAAGCCTATTAAAAGTCGTTGTAGATT
Organism: Atalantia buxifolia; assembly: GCA_030444775.1. Classification (NCBI taxonomy): domain Eukaryota; kingdom Viridiplantae; phylum Streptophyta; class Magnoliopsida; order Sapindales; family Rutaceae; genus Atalantia; species Atalantia buxifolia. Next base: position 25,604,146 of record CM059838.1, read on the forward strand.
AATAGAGTTAGTTAATACCATATTAAATAATGCTAGGATTTTCGTGTTTGAATCCTAATTTGAGCCCAATTAATGTGATTACTTACTCACATCATGGTTCAAATAAATTAATTATTAGCTATATTATGTTGGCTATTAAAGTTTAGTATAATGTGTTAGTTACAAATAAGTTGTCATATATTTAAAATTAAAACTCAAATGTTGAAAATCCGTTGCATTATTGTACTTCAAAAATTATAAATAAGAAAAGGGTCACCACAATATATTAGACATGTCATAATTTATATTTGAACTCGAATAACTAGCAAAATAAAATTGTTTGAATACTACTTAGCTAAGCTCTTAAAAAAATAAATAAAAAATAAAATAAAAAAAGTGTCTAATATAAAAAAACTTAAAAAATACTCGTAAATTAATCTTTATTAATTAAATAGTATGTGATTACCGACTACTTATTTGGTGTACTTTTTTTCCCTCTCTTTCTTTTTTAGAGAGAAGAGAAGTGAAAACAAAAACAAAAATTAAGTGCAAGCTTGAAATTAGGATGGATTATTACTTGAGAATTTACTCTTTAATTACAAAGGTCTGATCAAGAAAAATACCCCAAAAAAAGAAAGGATGAACAATGTTTTAGATAGGGATTGTAAAAAAACCTGGGCCTGGCTTGGATCTAGAAAGATCCGAAAAAATTTAGATTTGCACGTAAAAAAATGAAGATCTGAATGCTAAAACTTCGAATCCGAGCGAAAAATCGAATATCTAGATCTACATTATTATTTTTAATTAAATTATTTATTAAATTAAAATTAAATGAAAAAGTATATAACCTAAAAAAACATAATATGATTAATTAAAAAATATATAAGCTAAATTAAGTTAAAAAATATATCAGGATCCGTATTATTTTATATGGATTTGTGGTGTTTTTATAATTTTATTTGTAGATTTGTGACGTTTTTAAACTTAGATTTATGTCATTCTTGATGTTTAATTTATGTTGTGGTATTTTTATTTGTGAATTTACGATGTTATATATTATTCTAGATATTGAATTGTGATTGGATTTTATTTTATATTTATTAGGTAAATTATTGAATTTTAAATTATAAAATTTTAATTTATGCATGTTAGGATATGAAAATATCAATAGGTGTTTGGATGCGGACTTTGCCTTCCATAGTTTTGGGATAGATTTGGAAGATTATTTATGACCCAATAGCAATATGAGAGTTTGTAATGAATATTAAACAAAAGCTTAATTATTGGTAAAGGGACACCTCGAGTACCCCACGTGAGCCAGTAAAAAATAAGCGTAACTTTGATAAATTTAGTTCACTCAAAAGGGCAAAGCCAAAATAAACTAAGAGATATTTAGGTCTCTTGTGTACTCACTAAATGTCAACATCACTGAGTAATAGTTCTTTGTCTTTTATTCTCAGCAGAAGGAATCAAATATATAGAGGTAACTAATCAACAGAGGACACCTCACTATCTCTATAACTATCTTTATAGAGGCAGCAGAATTGCCTAGTCAATAAGCACCATGTGGACAGGAGTCCAACTAATAAACACCACCTTTTTTTCTTTGATAGAATAATAAACACCACTTGCAGCTTAACCAACAAGCTCAATGGAGTGAAATCTCTAGAATATCCTTATATAAAGAGGATCTAGCTAGCAGAGAGATGCATCTTGCAGAAAGAATGAAAGCGCCCTTAGGGCACCCAACCTTTACATATTCACCTAAAGGGGCATAGGAGATATCCTCTCTTTTTTTTGCGCTCTCCAAAGCTCTTGAGATCTTTGAGCGGTTTCATCATTCTCTTACACCAATTTTAGGATTTCTTCTACTTTTAATAACTTAATAGAAGATCTTAACCACCTCATATTCCAAAAGATTTTTATCCTTATTCTTCTTTATAAAAAAAAAAAACCCATATTTTTCATTATGTTATCACTCATCATGAACAACCCTTAATAAGGTTTTATTTATATTATAATGAAAAATCATTTAATACTTCACTTATAATAGATTAAAAATAGGGTTATTCCCATTGATGTAGGTCGAAGAGTCGAGCCATGTAAAATCTTATGTTAATTTATTTTTATGCTTTTTTTTACTTGTTATGAAGATTTTGATACCCAAATTGTATTTAACATGTAAGCTCATCTAAACCACCTTAGGTATGTTCAGTACTCCAGACTCATCTAGGTTATTCTTGAGCTTACTTGAGTTTCTTATATCAATTCTCTAAAACATTCTCTCATATGACCGCCTCAATTCACTATTCAGACCATCTCAATCACTTAGTTCAAACATAAAAAAAACACACTTAAACCCTTATTAGCCCAATCTCTCTATTAATATAAATTTATTTATTTGAATTGGGTTTGAACTGGATCCGATCAGAAACACTAGTTGGTTTAAATCAAATACTTGCGAAAATCCAGTGAAAACAACACAAGATGACAAGAAACTCTGATAATGTTGTAACTGACATGGAAATTAAATGAATTTGATGAAGATAAGACTTCGCTGAATTTTGGTATCAGCTTGCTGATATCTAGAAGATTTTGTTAACAATTGGAAACTACTTGCTAAATGAGCTGGCTGCTGGCTTTGCTGATTGGTGAATTAAGCTGGAAATTGACCTATTTGGGCTAAACTTTTGCTGTCATTGGTTTGCGGGGCATTTTGATTTTCTTGCGTAGACTAGATTTTGGGCGGGTTGCGGCTGTTATTGGACTGGAATTAGGGCTAGAAGACAAGGAACTTTACGTTGTTGAAATTTGGATGGAAAATGCAATGAATTTGATGCAATTTTGAAGTGGAATTGTCAATTTGCTGGAATTTTGGTCGATTTTGTTTTGAAATGCGACGGAGGCGTTGGAAGCTTGGTGAAATGAGGTGGCTTTGTTGAATTGCGCAGAAATTGAGTGATTTGAGCTGAAGTCTGTTAGCTGTGGTCAATTGGGCTTCTGTTGAAGTGGACTACAACTTGTGTTGGTCTGGACTGAAATATTGTTTTTCAATTAGTATTTTCATAATACAAAAACGAGAATATAGTGTTTTGGTGATGTTGTATTTTGAATTTAAGTATGTATGTCATATTATTTTATGTATCATGTATTTAAAAAATAAAAATATTAATATGCATTTGGTAGTCAATTAAAAATAATAAAAATAATGAGTATATGTGTTCAATAGTACTACTTTTAGAAATCATTATTACTCACAAGAAACATGTGAAGTGTATGGCTAACCTAATAACGAAAGTTTTGTAAGAGGACTGGCGATAGGGTATAGGAGGGCAAAAAAGAAAAAACTTCATTCTAAAGAGACTTATATGAAAGATAAATCATTGCAACTTAAAAGTTAATATAACAAAAATAATATAAGACGTATTTTCTTAGGGCTAGTTTGTGATTGCGGAGGCTGATGAAATAAGTCGTTTGTGCTGTGCAGATGAAAAAAACTACTGATTAAAAAAATAACTTGGTGTTTGGTAAACTGTGCTGTTGCGGTTGCTGTGAGTTTGAAAAGTCGAGTACATGCGTTTGGTAAATCTTATTACGAAAGTGTTGTTGTATTATATAATGATCAAAATAGATATACGTTTTAATTACTTTTTATTTTATGTTTAATAAATTATTTAGACATATTTTTTTCTTAAATATGTAAAATTACATTAAAAATAGATTGCCAACGAATTTGAAACAATTAATTAACAAAAATATAAATATATAGAGTAAACTTCAAAAGTATAGTTATGAAATTAGCATATGAACTTACCAGATCAAAATTGGAGAGAACGTACTTGGTTATGGCGGTAACTAAATTACGGCGATAAAATAATATCTAATGATTTATATATTAGGGTTTATAGATAAGTAAGATATCAGTTTCTTTTTATTAAAATACTAGAGTTATAATAGGTATTTAAAAAAGACGTAGTAGCTTATTGAATAAGCTGCTTATGAAAAGTAATAATCTACCTGCTTAAAAGGCACGCGTGTGAAATGGAGAAAATTATGAAATAAGCTGCTTTTACAAAATTTACCAAACACTGTTTTTATCAAAAATTATGAAATAAGTAGCTTATTGAATTTCAACCTCAATCCAAAACGGGACCTTAATCTCCTTAATAAAAATTTTTTAAAAAAGGAAAATCTGAAAATTTAAAGTTAATATAACAAAAATAATATAAGACATATTTTCTTAATCTCTTTAATAAAAATTTAAAGAAAAAAGGAAAATCTGAAAATTTGGTCAGAGAATTGAAGATGAGGATGAAAGTGTTGGGAAAATGTACTCTTTAAAAGCATATGTGTTTATTGAATTATAATAAACAATTTTTTTGATTAATAAAATAAATGAGGTATTTTATTCAAATATCTTAATTGCATTAATATTTTGAGTAAAGTCCATTTGATCATATTATATGTATTTATGTGATCACCATGTGGATTCACAGAAGACATAAATACAAGTTATCTTATGATTAAATAAATTATGTTCGCAGTTGATAAATAAAGTGTCCAACTTTATTTATCATTGAATGGTTTGTCTTATTTAGGTATAGACTGTAATAAATTCATTGAATGATTTGTCTTAATCATGTATGAATTTATTGATGTAGTACGACTACATTGAGCATGATCACATATGAGATTTAATTAACTCAAAATGACCGCTCGACTTTATTAAATCTCATAGGCATTGGTTTTACTGTAGTCTTAATCTTGAGTTAGTTATGATTTCATGATTGTAATTGTTATTCCATTTGAGTTACCAATGGGCACGACACACACTTGTGGTCAAGATTACCCGGTATCTTGGTGGAGGCAATTATGAGTATTGGAGTTATATATTAACAATATAGAATTTGTACGACACATCTCTTGATGGGTTTTCGGCACTTGATCATAAAATTCTCTGGCCAGAGTGTGTCAACATATTTAGTATGTTGAAAATGATTATTAGAGAAAACCAGTAAGTATCAAGGAACAAGAAGTAATTAAATCGATTGGACAGTTGAGATATCGATTTAATTAATGATGTGGTATAAATGATTATGCAGTAAAAAAATCAATGTGGTTTGGGCGAATTATTATTCGAGCATACAATTATGGAAGTCAGTTCCAATCTTATAGTGGAGTAGAATTGGAATTAAATAATTATATTTGTTTAATTACAAATTTAATTATTATAGCCACTATTGTATGTTCCCAAATGATCCCCGAGTTAGCTCATTTAATTGACAACACCATCACTGGACCCAAAAGCAAGAAAACTGACGTATTAGGTAAAAATCATAATTATAATATTTGTTAAAACCTAATATGTTATATTCAAGTGTAAAAAATGGCAGCATGATATTTTACAAGCGCTGGTCCCTGCTAGTTAGTTCTGGTCATTCTCTCCACTTTTACGTAAGTGGAGAGATATCATTTAATTTAAATATTTAAATATTTAAATTAAAAAGAGGAATCCTAATTCTAACATATTAGAGTTTTTCATAAGATATATTAAAAAAAGGTACTTTTCTCCCAAAAAGTGAGAAAATAGAATTTCCAGGATTTTCGAGAAAAATATACAAGACATGTAAGAGACGCCAGTTGCAATTGGGAGTGGTGAAACAGACGCTCACACGTTCAGTGTTGATCGATCTTGAGTCATAGCCTGGAAGATCGTTTGGAGACAGATCTACAACTCTCAATCGTTCGTCTTCTCAGATCATCAAAGGTACGAATTTTTAGATTACTTAATTCTTATATGTTGTATGAGATCAGTCCAAAAAGGTTTTAATTGAAAAATTGAAAAAACCTGATTTTCTCCCTACAGAAAGATGAATATCGGATAAGAGACTCGGGAGAAAGTAGTGAGAAATATGAGGGGAAGATGAAGATGAAAATGCTGGTGGCGAGAGAAGGAAATAAATAGATAAAAGTACAATTTTTTTCATATTGGAAAATTTGTTAAATTTGTTTCATAAATTTTATAATTTGTTTTGTAGAATAGCCAAAATATATTTGACTTGTTTTATAATTTATTATCTTGTTTTCAGTCTTCCACAATAAATATCTGAAAATACCCACCGAATATGTATCACGCTAAAATTTGAAAAACGAAAATGAAAACAAGTACTATAACGCATTACCGAACAGGCCCCGATTACTCTTTTGTATGAGAAATCATTCATTGTCACGTTGGAGATGAGTTATGGACATGCTGCTAACATGGCATGATAAGCCAATGTTAGATGCTCCAATTTTGAAGAGGTATTATTGCATAAAGCATTGTTACTAACCAAGGTTAATAGTGTAATATCGCTTACAAGCACAAAATTGTTTAACACCGAGGTAAAATATGTTATAACAAAATGAACTGGAATTGTCAAGAGTAAAAATGTTATTTTTTGAGTATATTTTCAAGAGAAATGACACTTATCCCACTTAAATTTTATTTCTTTTTTTGTGTGTATAAAACTATCTGATATCTAAAGACTACATTAAATTCTAATTAATTCAAATTTGAGTCGGATATGACCACTTAAATCTCATTTCAAGTCGTTTCACTAGAAAGCAAAGATACTCAATGCTCTACCCTTGTGCTTTTAATGGTTAAAAAGAAAGGGAGAAAAAAAAACAAATCGTTGTCGTTTACTTGGGTTGGATTGGGATTGAAGTGGGCCGTCACAAAGGGATGCCAATTGATCTAAACACGTATAACATGTCGTTTATTAACTCATTAGAAAAAGATGATATGTCGTATATCTTTACTAGGTCTGCATGACTTGTCCTGCATAAGTTTAGAATACTGGACATGCGTAGAAGTTTTACTTTGGAGTTAAATATATTTGACACGTCGTGTATTAATTATTAATATAAATGACAAGACGTAAATGTTGAGAGTTTTGGTATGACATGACTTTTATTTCATACAAAAAGCAGAAGGCAAAACCCAGCACAAAACCCAAGCGCGCTGCTCCGTCTTTCATTCCTAAGCAAAGAAGTTTGCCGCCTCACCGCGCTGCCGCCGAAGCTCCGTGCATTGCAGCCGATTGTCTTTGTGAGAATATTTTCTGGCTCTAGTGGAAAAAAATTTGCTTTCGTCTTTACCTTCAACTGTTTTTATTATCTTGGTCCTTTGGTTGCTTATAGCTATGTTTTAGTTGCAGCACCCTTTACAAAATCCCTCTCTTAAATCTGTCAGAAGCAAAAACTAAAATTCGCAAACAAATGGCTGATTTATCAACAAAAAAGAAGAAGAGAAGGAAGCTTGAAAGCGTCGAAGAGAATCAGAAACCACCAGCCAAACGGCACCGTATCAGTTTATCAGATAACGAACCAACAAAAGTTGAACCCGACCAGAAGCTCGAAGAAAGTGGCCCGTGGAAGAACTTGAAGCTGGTTCTATCAATCCAGAACAAAGAAATTGACCTTCAAAAGTTAGTTTCTTTTTCTTCTAATTGAGTGGCCCCCTCTTTTTTTTTTTTATCCTTTCACTTATTGACTTTGTGTTTATTTACTGCCATGAGTGAGTGCATTAAGATTTTTATTCTTTGACAAGTGAAATAATTATCGAATGCAGGAAGGTGGAACTAGCGTTTAATTTTGTGAATTTGAGAGGAGTCGGTGGTGATGCTGATGAGGAACATGAAACAGTGAAAACATCACGATTAATAGTTTTTCTTAGTGATTGGATTCAGTCACTATTGGTTTCCACTGAAAAGAAAGTTAAAGTTAATGGAGGGGGAACACAGTCTGGGCTTATTGAGGCATGCTTGGACTTTAGGTGCTGGGTGATTTTCAAGTTTTGTTTGAAGGAGTCTATGAAATGGCATGTTTCCTTGAGTTTCTCACGGAACCTCTTGCGGGCTGTCAGTTGTATCGCAAGAAAGATATTGTCTTTGCTGGACGAGAAGTCTTTGTGTTCAAAGGAGTCATTATTTGTTTGTGAAGGATTTGAATTGTATAATACTGTTCTTGATTGTGTTTCTTTGGTATTCTCATCATCGGGCGGCTTGTTGAATGAAAATTTAGATTTGTGGGTTTCTACCGTTGATCCAGTGCTTGAAATTGTTATGAAACTTTATGATCAGAATCTTGGTGGATGCAATGTAGGTGCTTTTGTCCAGTTCTCTTGCTTGGTGCTTGAGCCATTTTCCAGGTTCTTGAGGGTCCACCCAACTCGGAAAAATGGATTTCGTGAATTTGTGGATAAACTTCTTGAGCCGCTGCTCCACTTGTTGGCGATCCTGCATTGTCAGGTTGACAACAGTAATCCCGGTCCAACAAGAAGCTTGCTAAAGTTGGTTGAAGAAGTTATGTGTAACGGGTTGTTTCATCCGACCCATATTGATGGATTTCTGGGCTTACGCAATGTAGAAAACTATCTTGCGTCCAATGATGGAAAATTGAGTGGTTCAAAAACTGTCGTTAAGAGTTATCATAGACATTTATTTGATAAACTAGAAAGCATTGTGGTTGCAAAGAAGGTGTCGGTGTTGAATGGTATAGGAAATCTATTTCACTTGCTTGTTGATCAAGTAAAAAGGCAAAAAGGAGCTTCAGTTATTTCTGAAGGTACCAAGAAGATCAGGAAACTTGGAGCTTCAAGCCTGTGGGAGAAAGATTTATCAGGTCTTGTGTCTGAAGATACGTATGTTAGTAGTAATGCACTTCCAGAACAGAGTTATACTTCAAGTAATTTGAATTCAGAAACTCGAAAATCACTTTTTGAATTTTTTGTACAGATTATGGAGCCTCTTCTGGCTGAGATAAATGGGTATGTTCAACCTAAAATAGTGGAGAGGCCCATCTTGGTGGATGCTCATTGCACACTCAAGTCTGTTAATAGTTTACTTGCTAGCTTTATGTGTGAAAGAGTTTATGTAAGAACAGAGGATACCTCTGAAGGAGCTTGCCTTAATTTCTTAAAGAAGGTTCATGATACAATAATGTCATTGGCTTCCAAGTTACCTCAGTTGTCAACTTGTGACATGAATGATAGGATGCTGAAGGAGATGTTTACTTATTTAGCCAAGGAGCTCTTAGTTGCTGTAGGCAATCTTTTAGATATTGAATATGAGGTTTTTGGGCATGATTTGGTAAGTTTATGGCTAATGATGCTTGCTTTCTTGGGGATTGGGCTTTCTTTTGTGGATGCACCAGATCAACACGCATTAACTTCTCAGACACTTGATGTTGGATGCCGGCTGGTTAATCTTTATAGTGAACTTCGCCAGGTTAGTACTACTACATTGCATCCGTATTTGCACGGATATGCTTTTAGTCATCTGTACTAGGTGGAAAAGCTCGATGACATATGGATTACTTACAGATTGTGTAATACTAATATTTCTTTTGCAATCAATGTCTATATCCTTCCTAGTTATTATAGATTGTATATTCCTAGTTTTTACAGATTGCATACTGTGGTGCTTGAGTGGGATGGCTTGTTATGAAAACCTTTATATTTCTGATGAAAGAGTATTAGGTTATTTCTGATCTGCTAAGCTGTGTCATTCCCTCCATTTGACATCTGTAGTATTCTCGTCCTTGAAAAATTGATTTGACTGATGTTTACTTCTAGAAGTTGATTTCCATGCACTATTCTAACAATTTCAAACCAATGTAGGTGAATATTATTATTATTTCTCTGTGCAAAGCAATGAGGCTTTTAATATCATTCAACAGTGACAGTGATGGTGAAATTGATCAGGCTAGATTTCTGTGTTTCATGAATTCTATCCCTTCTGAAGCTTATGCAAAATCAGTGGGGGTGCTATTGTGCTCACAAGTCTTCAGGTTATCCATTCAAAATGCTATTAAATCCATACCAGAAGGGCAAGCAAGTGGATGTATTCGACAATTAACTGCAGACATATCGGAATCCATGGAATGGATGAAAAGAAATTGTGCAGTAACTGATAGAAAAGAATTCAAGAAATTGAAAGCAAGAGATAATGGCATTATGGGTTTTGATCTGCAAGCAGAACTCTTGGGAAGATTTTTGTCTGAATTGTATGCACTAGTACTAGATTCACTGATTGTCACTATGGGGAACAGTAATGTTCTTGGGTTTTCTATAAAGGACCTCATGAGCATGGTTCGCCCTTGCATTAGTAGTCTGGTACAGCTGCAGCCGGTCAGTGTAAATGAGTTCCTTTTTTCTGTCACAGGACAAACTTTCAAAAATGGGGTGGCTGGGAATAAAAATGGTTTGTCCACTCAATGGATCTTTGTGTTCTTCTTTCGGCTGTACATGTCCAGCCGAAGCTTATATAGACAAGTAATTAGCTTCATGCCGCCAGATACAGCAAAGAAGATATCAGCAGCAATGGGAGATTCCTGTTCGACATACTGTGGAAGGGATCGGTTGGAGAAGACTGATTGGACTACTGAGGGCTATTTTTCTTGGATTGTCCAGCCTTCAATTTCTCTTGTCGATGTTATTAAATTTGTTTTGGACATTTACCTCAAGGACAATGTTGCAGATTGTTGCATACTAATTTATTTATTACATGCTATGGCTCTTCAGAGGCTTGTTGATCTGAACAAGCAAATAAGGTCTCTGGAGTATTTACTGCAAAAAAATGAAAATGTGGTCCAAATTAGTACGCTTGATGATGTTGAATTGTGCCAGTATCAGAAAAAATGTAAAAAATATAGAAAGCGCCTCTCATTTCTAAATCAAGAGGCTGCAGGTCTTGCTGATTTCATGATGGGATATGTCTCCGTGGTGACCAATGAGCAGCTGGCAATCTCCAGTACCACTGCTGCATCTTCTGAGGATGAATATGCCGAAGAAGTGCATGGAAATAAAGAATGGACTTTAGGCATGTGTACGGTGGATGAGAAGTCATTTCCCATTGCAATTTGGTGGATTGTTAGCCAAAATATTGATATTTGGTGCACTCATGCTGCTTCTAAAAAGTTGAAGATTTTCCTTTCACTTCTAATTCGTACTGCTCTCCCTTGCATGGCAAGCAACTTCCCCCGTGTTGAAAAGCATGTAAGAGAAGCTGGTTGTTTGAAGAAAATTACTGTGCATCAAATATCATCTGAACTTCTTGGTGATTCGTTTCTGTATGAACATAAAGTAAGGATTTCTTGTATGGTACATTATCTTCTCCCTTGCACACACATTGTTTATGTTACAAACGTACATACACAAAGAACATACACTCACACAGACTTAAACATGTTTATAAACACTCTTATTCCTATCGTTGATCTATGAATTTGCATGGAAATATTATATTACAGGATGTTCACACTGACTCTTTTACTAGTTTGTTCGCAGGCATATGGCATCAAGGTTTTGCCATATATTGGAGAAGTCAGCAGTATCGTTGTTTAAAGATTTTACAGTTGGGGATGTTGATTTCAGTTCATCACCTAATTGGACAAAGGTTTTGAATGATCTTGAAGAGTCATTACGGGTTGTTTCAGGCAACAAACATGTTGCAAGTGAATTGTTTCCACTGGCAAAATCTTCTCCGTCATTTGATGAGCTACCTACAAGATTTTGCAAGGAACAAAAGGCCTTTCATAGTTTGCTTAATCTTTTGTGTTGGATGCCAAAAGGTTATTTGAAGTCAAGATCGTTCTCGCTTTATGCAACCTATATACTCAACCTTGAAAGGTGAACTCTATCTCTTGCAGTCACAGTCAATCTTGTGATGCTTTGATGCATTTAAATTTATGTAATTTTATTTTCTTTTCAGCTGCTAGCTTGTAGGCCTATTAATGCATACATAATAAATTTACAAATCCACTAAAAGAATAAGTGATAATATGGTCAAATAGCTAGTACTGAAAAGTCAAGATACAATGACAATAATGGTAGTTAATATTTGCTTGCTGCAGTTGTTTCTCTGAATTTTGTGTATCAAACAACTGTTTACAGAAACAGTAAAACCTTAATTTGTGCGCTTCAGCATTTTACAGATTTCAGGCACAACTACTTTGTGAGAGTTACTGACATGTGTACAATTGTGTGTATATACTATATTAGAAACCTGCTAGGCTGGAAGACAATGAAGTATTACCATCTTGACAACTTAAGATGGTGGGACGATATGATTGCTTGTCTGAAAATCTTATGGTCAGAATTAGGGACTTGAATTGTAAAAGATTGCCCATCCTAATATTAGATTGGCCCTAGTAACTTTTGTCTATGGCTAAGCTATTCCTTGTAAAGCTGCAGGTTTGTTTAGTTTGATGAGAAAGAAAAATTAACAAATTCAGATCAAAGGAGTTTTCCCTCGAAGATAAATAAAGGAAGAAATATCTTTCATCAGCAGTTTCATCATGTGAATTCAAGATGTAGTTTATGTTTATCTGGGAAATTTCTGGTGGTATCTGAATAGAAATGACAGTACCAAGAGAGGGGCTTTCAAACATGGTTGAAAGCCTAATCTGAAGTCTGATAACTATAAATCTGGACAGCCTAACTCACATATCTAAGTAAAGATAGTGTTATGATCTCAATAATTAAGATCTAGTGTTATGCATTGTCTATTTCAGGATGAGAAATATATCATATGAATGTCTATCACAGTGTTCAGTCTAGCTCTTAGTTTTTGTGTGATGAGATGCAGAATCTTTATTAACGAATGTTTCCCTTTCTCAGGATTGTGGTTGGCTGTTTAATACAGTGTCAGGGTTCATTGTTCTCCAATAAATATTACGAACTCTTCCGATTGTTTGTATCCTGCCGGAGGACGTTGAAAAATATAATTATGGCATCCTGTGAAGACAAGACAGAGTGTAGTCAATCATCACTTATTCCGATGCTTTCTGAGGGTTCAGATTTTGTATTGTGGCTTTTTAAGTCAATGGTCCTTGTGACCGGACTTGAAGAAGCAGTTTCGGACCATCTTTTTCATGAAATTAGAGATATGATCTTTTCATTGATGGATCTCACGTCCCACATATTCCTGACATTAAGCAAATTGCACTTCAGTAGTGCACTTAATTCGTTCATATTTTCTCAAAAAGATTTTAAAGAGCAGTCCAGTTCTGATGTTGCAAGTGGGAATAGTAATTTAAAGGAAAGCAGTTTGCGTGTGGATTCCTCCAAAGATGTTGATGCTTGGAAATGTATTTTGTTTGTCTTGGAGAATTTAGAGGAACAGGCACAAAGCATACTTATGTCAGTAGAGGATGCCCTTTGTGAAGGAAATTCAGGAATTCTTCTGAAAGATGTAAATTTGAATAAATTATCTTCTGTAGTTTCTTGCTTTACTGGGATTTTGTGGGGCCTAGCATCTGTTGTCAATCACATCAATGCAGAAAAGAGTGATAAAGTGAAATCATTATGGTGGAAAAGCATACATATCTCCAAAATCAACCTTAGTATTAATGTTGTTGCTGATTTTATTAGTACTGTTCTACGCATTTTGGTTGTTGAGGATGATCAGCCACCTGGAAGTTCAGGGGAGGTTTCATTTGAAACCTCTAATTCTAAGATGGAGAGAGTGAGTGATAAACAGCATCAAAGTTTAGGAGCAAGGACCTGCTCTGCATCTTTTGATATTGATGATGATGACTCAGCAATTGCTGGTCATGGAAATAACCAGTCACAGTTGGAAGATGTAAACTGTCCTGCCAATTCTCTGACTGAGTGTGATTTAATTGAGCTTCAATGTTTAAAAAAGCATTTTTTGGGAGGCTTGCTGAAAGGTGCTAATCCTGAAGCAGCGAATTTGCTGAGGCAGCTATTAGTTGCGGCTTCTGCTATTTTGAGGCTAAACCTGCAGATTGGTGGAACTCCCTTTGCTTCAAGCTTGTTGCCTATTTCTGTTGGCATTTCAAAATTCTTGCTGTTGCAGTTGGCAGACACGGTGGGGGTGCCACAGCCGTTTACATTTGTTTGGTTAGATGGTGTTCTTAGGTATCTGGAAGAATTGGGGAGCCACTTTCCCTTAACTAATCCTACCTTGACTAGAAATATGTATGCTGAGCTGATAGAGTTGCACTTAAGAGCAATAGGAAAGTGCATAAATTTGCAGGGTAAGAAAGCTACTTTAGCATCACATGAGAGAGAGTCTAGCACTAAGATACTCGATGAGAGTGTAGGCTTATCTGAAGTGTCTCTTTCTTATGGGCCCCACTGGCTGGATGAGTTTAAATCAAGGTTGAGGATGTCTTTTAAAGTGCTCATACAGAAACCATCAGATTTACATCTTTTGTCTGCTGTACAAGCTATAGAGAGAGCACTAGTGGGAGTGCAGGAAGGCAGCACAATGATCTACCAAATAAGTACTGGAAGTGGAGATAGTGGCAAGGTTTCTTCAACCGTTGCAGCTGGTATTGACTGCTTGGATCTAATTATGGAATATGCTCAAGGTAATGTTAGATTAGCGCATCTATCAAGATCATTGATTAATATAGAGATGGATTCATCTTATTAAATAATCTAAAGCATCCTTGATTAGTCCATTCTGCTTCTGGTAGTAGTTTTCGATAGAGATCATTTTAAGCTGCACGTAGTTATACTTACAGATTTCACAATGTTAAATTGTAAAATCTATCATAAAAAATTCAACTCATTTAGCGCATAGGACTTAATGCATTCACTTTAGATACAATAGTAATACATTCCTCCCGGGGGACTGGGGGGAGGGAGGGGGTTATAAAGTATATTTGGGCCTACCTTTTCAGGGCCCCCCAAAAAAAAGGATAGTATTACATTCATTATCACCCCTCTGTTTACTGAAGTTACTACACTTGCATCAACAAAGAGGTATATACAAAAGGTTGTAACAGCAAAGCTATAATGTAATGGGCATTGAATTTTATGTGACATCCAAAAAAAGAAAAAAAAAAGAAAAAATAGACCAAATGCCATTGTAAACCCAAGTGGTGATTTCTATTCTTTGTGACTTTTCATAAAGTTCTTTGTCATCTCTAGTTATGCAAATGTGAAGTATTTAAAATTTTTAAGTAGAGTTTGAATAGCTATAAGAAAGTACATATCCGACTTGCTCAATGCTGCTCAGGCCAGAATGATGCTATTGAAATTTTTTCCTTTTTTCTTATTTTTCTCCATTTTTTTATCAGTTCTTTTGTATATTAATCAATAGTTCAATACATTTTTGTTTTGACCATTTGTTTGTGTTATAGGTCGCAAACGGCTAAATGTGGTAAAAAGGCACATTCAGAACTTGATTGCTGCTTTGTTCAACATTATTGTGCACTTGCAGAGTCCAATAATTTTCTACAAGAAACAAAGTAGCTGTGGGAGGGAAAATATTCCAGATCCAGGTTCGGTAATTCTTATGTGCATTGAGGTGCTGACAAGAGTTTCTGGAAAACATGCTTTGTTTCAGATGGATTCATGGCATGTAGCGCAGTCTTTACGTGTTCCTGCGGCACTTTTTCAAGATATCCGTCAGCTTAGCATTTCAGAGGCTCCAGTTCCATCCAATTCTGCAATGTTTTCGGATGACCAAAATAGTGATACTGTGGCAAGCCAGAATTCCATTGCCGTGGATCGACAATTCTCAATAAACCTGTTTGCAGCATGCTGCAGGCTACTATATACCGTTCTGAAGCATCACAAAAGGTAAGTTCGGCCTCCTCATTTCAGTCCATATTTTACAAGGTTGTTGTGTTTCATAATGTCAGGAGTTAGATACTGTTTATCACGACCAAAAAGTGGGTAAAAGAAGAGGACTAGGCTAAAATATCTTGTTAAATCAGCAGTTATTCCTCATTATATAGAATTGGAAAACACAAGAGGCTATAAAAGAGTGGCAACAAGGAGATTCTACAAGCTTTAGTAAGCCCTTCAGTATGCAAAATAACTGCATTTATAACAGTGGGCTATCTGAGGATACGTTTAACATTCTTGTGCTATCTACGTATTAGCTTCTATTGTCTGTTTGATACCAAAGCTACCAGTTAATATCTAAGGCCATACCCTCGCATAATTCTATCTAAAGCCTGTACCTCTGCAATGGTTTCAAGTCACTGACACTATAATACCTCTTTTCTTTTTAAAAAATCATTTTTCTTTTTCCAAATTACAAACTAAAGGATTTATATTGATTAACAGAAAGAAGATAAATTTGTGGACCTGATGCTCACCTAGAAGATTGAAAGAACCCTGTAAAACAGTATTTTGGAAAAAGAACTCACATAAAATCTTCTTGTGTGTAAAACCAAGATGTATAACAGCCGTGTGCCAGGAGAAAAATAAATTAGATTAACCCAGAATCATCCCTACTTGAGTTGAATAGAGAAAAAGATGTATCCTAAAATTGTTTTGAGACCAAGGCTCAAAGTGAAGTAAAACGATGAATTATCCTACATAATACATACAACTGATATCTTTCCCTCTTCTATTTTTAAAATATGGGTTGTTTCTACCTTGCCTTAGTTCAAATTAGAGCCAGAACTGCATACTTTCCAAGAGTTTTAGCTTCTTTCCCTTCCGAAAAGTAGATGTGTTCTTTGCAAGCAAGGAGTCACAAGAACCCAGACTAACCCCACAAATTCTTGGCTCTGTTGCACAATAGATAAACAAATGATTATTTGTCTCTTCATTTTCCTGTATTGAAAAAGGTACCTACACTGGATACTTCCTGTAATGACCTCTTTTTGTACAGGTTTTGACTAAATCCAAGGCCCAAAGGACTTGAAGGTGTCCTTAGTAGGAAGGATGATGTTATAAGTGATAGTTTGGCTTGATTTCAAAGGGTGTCAAGTTTTTTATTTCATTTGGTAGACTAGGTTAGCCAATTGAGGAACTGAAAGATTTGCATTTTCTTTGTGGATTCATCTGTTTCCTAGTTTAATGTCTTTCCTGGTAAACGTATTACCAAATATGTGGTAATCTCCTTTTTGAAATTGTTGATTTTCTGATTCTTGGTTGCCCTGCATAGTCTTTGTAACGTCTCTATTTAACTTTCAGGGTCTTCCCCCTCCCCAATCCTCCCTCTCCCCTCCCATCCTCTCCTAAATTTAGGTACTTTACACTGTTCTTATTTGTTGTGTAAATTTCAGTGAGTCTGAGCGGTGCATTGCTCTACTTGAAGAATCTGTACGTGTTCTTCTTCATTGCTTGGAGACGGTGGATACTGATTGGGTGGTCAGAAAAGGTTGTTTTTCTTGGAAAGTACAGGAGGGTGTAAAATGTGCTTGTTTTCTACGAAGGATTTATGAAGAGGTGAGTGATGTTGCTTTGGCAAATATATATATATATTTTTAAACAAAGCTACTCTGCTGCCATTTTGGATAGGCATTTGTTGGATGTAGAAGGTGCCAAGGAGGACAAGCTACTTATGTTCCTCCACCTTCTTACTTCTTGACAGTCAAGTTCTGCCTATTTTTATTTGGCATTAATGTGATGTTGATTTCAAAAACAAGAAGCAATGACACTGAATTACTGAATTTACGGTTCCTTTTATGTATTTTTCAGTTAAGACAGCAAAAAGATGTCTTTGGCCAGCATTCTTTCAAGTTCTTATCCAATTACATATGGATTTATTCAGGGTGTGGTCCCCTTAAGTCTGGCATCAAAAGGTACCATTAGGCGTCTTTTTATCTTTATTATCATGATGTTAATATTTCTCTCTTTTGTTGATATGAAATGCTAGACCTTGTGCAACAACAAAGCTGACCTCCTTCTTAATCAATTGGCAGGGAGATAGATGAAGCTCTGAAACCAGGTGTCTATGCCTTAATAGATGCTTGCTCTGCAGATGAT
Source organism: Atalantia buxifolia (assembly GCA_030444775.1). NCBI lineage: Eukaryota > Viridiplantae > Streptophyta > Magnoliopsida > Sapindales > Rutaceae > Atalantia > Atalantia buxifolia. Next base: position 25,621,871 of record CM059838.1, read on the forward strand.
CTTCAATATCTTCATACCGTTTTTGGAGGTAAGCAATCTTGAGATTACCAGGATCTAAAATGCTTCATGTAAAGGACATCTTGGCTCTGATCTAACTTTTTTGCAATGTCATTGTTTTCACAGAGGGTCCTTGCAGAAACACTCTAGCATCTTTGCAGCATGATTACAAACTGAATTTCAAATATGAAGGAAAGGTCTGATTTGCCTCTGGTGGAACGGATTGGAAAATATAATTTTGGGCACATCAACCCTTCTAACACCTTTGAACAGCATTGAGAAATGGTAATGTTTTCGCGGTTTTTTGGTTTTCCCATTCAGCTCCTGGCAGGTGACTAGATTTTTACCAAAATTTGTTGTAATGGGTAACTGTGTATTGATTAATGTTGTAGCAAAGTGAGTTATCTGTAGGTTTGGTTACTGGTAAAGGGAGTAAGAGTCCGATAGCAGAGGGTTGAGGCGTTAAGTTGATCAAAAAGTATATGAACATGGATTGCTCTTGCCTTCAATGCAATTGATTCTTTTCAAGTTGTATATATAATTTTGTAGCTGTAAATTGCTTATCAATGTTAGTAACTTGCAGATTGGTTTTTTAGGCAGTAAACTTTGTGTACAATTAATAATCTATTGATTGATGCTGCAAAAAGATAGTGAGCATGCTCACAACATTGTGGTCTGTTTTGAAGAAAATTTTATTTGTATCCAGATGATGATTCAGGCAAGGATTTGACTGCCCAAATGTTACTGCCCAAATGTTAAGTCAAGAAAGCCAATGTAACTTGAGAAATCTGAAAGCTTTATCATATTTGTTCGGATTATTATATTTAACCCCAACCATCGGACCATTACAACGGGGAGAGGAAATGAGAGAGAGCATTTAATACTTAGTCAAGATCCCCTAATCCTGCTGATCTTATCCAATATTAGGCATCACATCAACTATTTATAAAACATGTTATTATAATTTTTTGATTTATTTTTTAATCAAATATTATGAAGTAATTGAAAATGATGGCATCTTCTATTCTATCGCCCAAAACGTGTCCTGTGAATGATATTTTGTAAGCTAAAGACAAAGTGGATGTGGGGTTGGCAAGCAGTGGTGGACTGGCTTTCAACAGCCCTAATTATTATTACATTATTATTTTTGGAAAATCAATAGTCCTCATTGTGAGCCTATGTTATTAGTACTTTAGTAGGACCATCGAATTGCCTCCACTTCATGTATTTTATTTATTTTCTTTCCTCGTTATAACCAGTTAGAAAAATAAGGTTTTTTTTTTCTTATTTTTTTCTCTTTTAAATTTTTTTAAAAGAAAAAGAAAAAGAGAGAATTTTCACTCATTCAACTTTTTCAATAGACCATGATGAGTGTAAAAATAATATCATTATTGCTGAATTTAGATTTTTTTGTCAAAATAATATATGACTAATTTTTAATCTTACACTACTATAAATATATGAAACTTAACTCATCGTTTGAATCTAAATTTTATTCCCCAAAAAAATAATAGTGATATAAAAAATCTCATAATGTTAAGTCAATTAAAGGATCATAAATCACCCAACTCAACATGATAAATGTTAAGATACATACATATATTATATAACTCTCTCCCATAAATAGTATATAAATATTATTTATGTGAGAAGTTATATGGTGAATATTATTCAGGGATTATATAGTACATACGTGTACTTTAGGGATCCACTCAACATACTTCTCTAGTTGGCAACCCACCAAATCAAACACCAACTTTTTCTTGCTATAAATTCCCCACACCTCAACTTGGCGAAAAAGCTTCAAACCCTCTTAGTCACCAAAAACCAAAAGACCGGATGCGAAGATGTACAGAAGAAGAAGTATCTTTGATTCATTCACTCTGAATCCGTTACCATATCCAGTACTCCTAATCATAGCAGTGGCACTAGTCCTTCTCGGCATATCATCGTACATCAACTATGAGTCACTCTTTGAGAGTGTCCAACTACAATTGAGTTGGATTCTTTTTGCTACCCCCGTTCTTCTAATATTCCTTGTTCGTTGGCTGTCATCATGGGACAGCGCAGATATGTTCTCTGCCTCCTCTCCCTGGGACAAACGCCGGCGTACTCACCACCTCCCGTCGGAGGGGAGCTCGCCGTGGGGTGTGGCTGCCTTCATTGTGCTGCTCCTCATTCTTGTGCAGTACCAGTCTAGATTTCTTGATCGCTGGTTTGCTTGATACTCTATATGTATATACATATGGTATGTAATGCTAAAATTAATTATATGTTCCTTTGATCAGTACACATAAGTAATTGTGCAAGTTTATATACAGTTGTAAATAGCAGAGAATATGTTTTATATACAGTTATGATTTAAGCTTTTTGTTTTGATATATAGAGTGAGTTATGTTTAATGATATTAATGCATTTTGCACATTATGTGTATATTTTTTTTCTTTGTGTTTAGAGTTGATATTTTCCTTGTTTGGTTGATGAGGAAACTGAGGAAATGATAAGAAACTTTTTCGTCAATTTTTTGGAGAAACTATGTTGTTTCTTACGAGTAAAATAATTGTTGCAAAAGAACAAGCAATCACTCACTTTCCCTTGAGATTCAAGCAAAATGGTCAATTAACGAAAATGAAAAAGTAAAGGAGTAGGTGGGTGGCTTTTGATGAAATGAAAAGGGTGGCAAATTCTCAGTGGCCACAAAATGTTAAAGAGATCAAGATATTGTTATTATTATTATTATTATTATTATTTATTATTGGAGGCAAAAGAGATCCATCACCCATATCACTTCTTTTGGTCCTAACCAAAACCTGATTCACACAAATGGCACAATGACTAAATATTCCCAATTAGCTTTCCCTAGCTAGCCTGTGTTGTAAGTGTCCAAAAATGTCAATTTCAGATGTCTCTGCTCTATGAGTCAGGGCAGCATTAAGATTGTTTTTAAGTGGGACAAGCAAATTGTCAGTTACCAGAACCCACCACGTGCCTGGTGATCCAATGGTTTATTGGAGCCATGCATGACCCATCAAGACAAGAGTGCCTGGGGGGTCGCTAGAAATTAGAATCCCACTACTACCCTCCAAATTCTTTTGGCCCTTTCAAGCACTCGTGTAATCATATGGAGATGAATAATCTAAGCAACGATTATGTTAACGTGTATATATGAAAGCAAATGTTAGGTAGACTTTGGTGCTAAAACTTTGTCTACATGAATCAATTTGTGGCCCTAGTATTACCGTTTTTTTTTTTTGAATTACATGAGACTAATGCTCAGATTACAACTCATATTATATGAGATTTACAATTGATATTTACAATCAAACAATTACTTGGGGACTTTACATTAATTTTATATAAAGATCGCCTGAGATTTTTACCCTCTCAAATATTCGGGACGTCAAACTCCCATTTAGGAGAAAATGCCTTCACTGGTTCTGAGCTCCAAGGAAGGAAATTTAAATTAAACCCCCGCAATCTTTGCTATGATCTTTCACACACTTCACACTTGTGAGGAAGGATTAACTGCTTCTGGCCAGCCCTAGTATTACCGTTAGAATTATAAAACTGGGCTTTAGATAAGTTTCAGTTACTATAACTTACGGTTCAGTAAAATATAAGTAATATGATGGGATCAGGGATGAAGCCATTTCCTAATTTAGCTAGACAGAAGGACTGTAACTTAACCTGAACTACAAAACCGGACTGAGTGTTTCAAATGTTTGAAAAGAAAATTAATTTTCATGAAGCATGTGGGATTAATTTTCATCAATCATATGAGATCGACTCAAATCCTTGACCTCAAGAATGGGATGCAGATATAAAGAGTAATTTACGCTTTACATTTAGAGTTTGAATTTAAATTAACTAGCTGAAAAAGGGATAATTATTTTAAATTTTTGCTTCGTATACACAACTAATCTATATTTAAGTTGAAAATACAAAATGTTTTAAGTTTAAGAACATATTTTCCTTTCAAAGCCACGCTATACATGTATCAGAAAGAACTATGTGCATTTCTTGACAAACACTTCAAGAGATTCCAAGATCAAATCTAATAACACCTCATACATATATTAATTTAATTTCTTATTTCTTCGACTTTTAACTACTTGTATAGTTCAATTCAAAAAAAAAAAAAAAAAGACTACTTATATACTAACTTCCTCCAAACCATTTTGAATGGAATGAAGATTGATAAGAAAGCAACACCAAAAGAACCGCCAACAACATGGCAATACCCCAAGGGATGCCACCACCACCACCCTGTCCCTGTTGCATTGACCCTCCACTGCCGTTGAGGCGCGGAAGCCGAAAGCTGTAACTCCCACTTGAGGAATATGCAGCTATGATGAATATCAGCACAAAGGGCAAGAAGATGAGGAATAGCTGAAGGTTGATTGCTGCGACGTGCAACTGAGCCTTGTAGCCTGTGTAACGAGATAGCCACAATAAAACAATAACAATGCCAAAAATTGTGAGTAATGCTGGTGGCGGTGAAGATACTGAGGCCAAGGTTTGGCCTGTCCCGCCTTGTTTCCACTCTGGTCCTCTTCTTCTTCTGGGATAGAACCACTCCATGTTTTGCTTGCTTCTCTTTGTCCTCGTAAGTGCTTAATATATGAGGTTCAAGGCTCAAAGTGCTTTCATAGGAAGTTTACTTTGGGATAAATGCTTTGAGTGTAGAGACTCACTGGGGAACTTCTTCTTTGGATTTATGCTCACTCAAGTGTTTGATGCCATATTAAATGCTTGAAATCAGATGTAATTGCATGGCATTGCCAGATCATTAGGCTTTTTCAAGTGAAGAAAAGTAATCTGGTAAAAGAGATTTTTTTTTTCCTTTTTTCTTGCGTCTTCAATAAATTTTTTATTTGGTATTCATGTTAAGCTCCATTTCGGTACATTTGATTTTTGTCTGAAATCTTTTTGTATGGGATTAGGATTCATTGCTGAACTAAGTTTTTGCAAAGTATTGAATCAATGATCAAAATTGTTTTAGATTATTATTTTTTTATTTATCTTGTCTATCAACCATTGATTTAGTGCTCAGTAAAAACTCAGCTCAGTACTGAATCCTTATCCTATTGCATGATATTATGACCAATAACATTGGCACAAAAATTGAAATTCAAATGTACTATATACATATATATATATATATATGTTCTAAATAAGAAGTTGAAAAAAGAAAAGATAACAAATTGCTCTGATTGAACTAGAGGATATTTAATCATAGGAGAATCAAAATCATGGGCCGGCTGCATTTAGGCATCAATAGCTAGTCAATGGCTCAATGTATTGACTGGAAATAAATTTGCTGTGAGCATGATTGTCAAAGAATCCCGGTTAAGCATACTTTAGATGCACGCTTTTCTGCAAATGGAAACTATATGCAAACGTTTGCAATTCAAGAATACCAAGGGAACATGAGTAGATGAAAACAAACAATTACAATATATTTCAAATTGAAAATATTATATATATATTTATTACAAAAAGAAAAACCATACTCCAGAGAATATAAAAGTTGTCTATATGAGGGTAAGCGTCAGATGACTCACAGAACAAGCATATAGTGTGGTATCACCATTCTTGGGGGAGTGGGAGCATTCTCAATCTTTCTGGGACCATCAATTTGTTGTTGCAGTCTTCAATACTGAAATATTTGAGTCTAGGCATAGCTCCAGACTCCACCACTAATGTCTCTAAGAAGCGCAACCAAGAAAGTCTTAGAACTTGGAGTTGAGGAAAACCTGCCATGGAGAAGACCATCCTCTTTCCAGAGAAGGAATCATTTCCCAGGTGAAGAATTGTTAGGCTCGGCAACATTTCCAATATTGGTATAGAGTCTTCCTTGAGCAATGAACCATATAAGACCAGGACTGAAAGATTTGGTGGAAACTCATCACTACTTCTGGGTAGAATATTGATTTTTCCTTCCAACTTCAGTTTGATGAGATTCGGACAACGAGAAAGGGGAAGCAGCGTATTGAAGGCTGTCTGTCTGCAATGTTAGACTCCGAAGGCTATTCACTTGCAATATGAAATTCATATTTGTATAAGGTATCTCACGTATCTCCAACTCTTGAAGATTAATCAAATTCCTTGCATCAACTGCATCCCACTGTTGAAAGCTTACGTACTTGAGAGTCTGGAGGCTTGTTAATGTACTAACCTGAAGGTGCCCAAGAGGACGGGCTATGAGATGTCTTAACTGATGAAGCTTACTTATCTGAAAAGGCAGCTTCCAGCAAGAGTTACCACTGGCAACCATGGTTTTTAGGCACCGCAGGTTGCCAATGGATCGTGGGAACTCCACTAAGCTACTGCATTTGAACCCAAAGTACCTCAGGTGAATCAGTTTTCCTATCGAATCAGGCAACCTCAAAACTTTTCCAGTGGGTTCAATCCTAGTATCCTCCAAATCAAGCACCCTTAGAAATCTGAGTCTCGAGCATATAGTTTGCAGATGCTTTATGTTGATTGACTCACGATCAGGATTGAAAAACAATAGTGATCTTAGCCGTGGATAAAAATGTACCAACGAAACATACTTCATGTTTCCAGAAGGAATAACTTGTCTACGAGTCAATGATGTAGAAGAGTAGGATAGATTTACTTTCCCATCATACACATCAAGAAATTCCAATGCCCTGGCTTTCTTGATTGCAAGTTCTCGTATCAAATCATGGATCCGACATGTCTTGACCTTATCCAAACATCTTTCAGCTATTTGAATCATGCTTCGGTCGATGAGCTCTTTCAGGTATTCCTCAGCAACATTCTCCACATCTTCTTCTTCCTCTGGAATAAAACCCTCTGCTATCCACAACCGGATCAGTTTTTCTGTGTCGATCAAGGAGTCTTCAGGAAAAAGGCTCAAATACAGAAAGCATGACTTCAACGGATATGGCAGTTCATCGTAGCTCAAGGCTAGTATAGGTGAAACATGATCTGAATCTTGTGTCAAATGCCACCATAGGTGGTTCTTCACTGTATGCCACTCATGAGGCTCTCTTCTCGATAGCAACCCGCCCAATACTATTATTGCAAGTGGTAAACCACGACATTTTTCTACCATTTCTCTTCCCAACTTCTCTAACCCAGGAGGACAGACAGTTGGCTGACCATCGGCAGTTTCTGGAAAGGCCTTCTTACAAAACAATTTCCAGCTCTCCTCTTGATTCAAAAATCTAAGTTTGTATACGAAGTTCTTCTCATCTGTGATCATAGCAACAGGTTCATTGCGAGTGGTGATTACGATCCTACTTCCATTCCCATTGTCTGGGAAGGCTCTTCTTAAGCTCTCCCAGGCACTTTTATGCCATATATCGTCAATAACCACCAAGTATCGCCGCCCTTCCAAGAACTCATAAAGATGCAGTTCCAAGTCTTCTTCTGTCATCCTTTCCATCAATTCCAAATCCTCTATTCTGGGCTTCTGAAAGGATTTTATTGTTTTCTGGAGAAGATCTCGTGTTGTATACTCCTGAGTTACACAAACCCAGGCACGGCAATCAAATCCTCCTTTTACATCAGTAGAGTTAAAGAGCTTTCGAGCAAGAGTCGTTTTGCCCAAGCCACCCATGCCCAATATTGAAATCACAAAACGTTGCTGCTCATCCTTAAGAAGCTGCTTGATCAACATCTTTGTATTCTCTTCAAAACCAACAACGTGCTCGTTGCCTGCATTAGAGGAGGTCCTTCTAATATGCCTGAATCGCTCGGTCAAGCTTCTGCTCCTTTCTGTACAGCTGCTGATTCTGATACCATAAGCTTCTGCACCACGAGAAATATCAATAATCCTCCCCTTCAGTGCTTCTATATCCTTCCCAACACCATAGTGATTCACTCCTCGGTTTAATATGCAAGCATACTTCTTCAAACTAGCCCAAAATCCTCCTCCATCAGCTGGTTGGACCATGACGGTGTCCACAATATCCTCAGCATCGTAAGCAGCATTTCTAACTTCAGATACCCAGCGGCGAACTCCATCATCAGTGTCCTGTTGTTGATCCGTGTCTTTCAGGAAACCTTGCATTCTTGCCAATTCTCTTTGCAGCCACAGGACTTCACCTCTCACTCCTTGCAAGAACACTGCTTCTTGAGTTAGTAAATCAGAAAGTCTTTGCACAGCATAGAGCACTGCAGCTTCAGCCATCTCTTGTATTGGAAAGGTGCTGTCTCTCCAGATGCAGAGTTATTCTATAGTCAACTCATAAAAATGCAAAAACATTTGAAGCTCATAATCCATTTACAAGAATTTTCCACTGTCGTGCTAAATACCGTGTTCAAGCTTCCTTAGCTTCATCATCATCATCATCTATAGTAAATGCATCCTTTTCCGTCTCTTCTTATTTGGCCACGGGTACCAAAGCTAAGTGAGTGATGCATTACGACATATATTATGTAAGTATATAGCATTATATAATGGAAAGTAGGTGTTTGACATGAATTTTTTAACAAAAGAGCGCCCATTTGAGCCGACGTCTATGGATGCAAACAAAAGTCATCGTTTGACCACCATTGTATTGACTGAATCAATTTCCAAAAGGGTAATTTTCGACCTACTCCAAATGAATTGACATTTTACACCACATTCCCAAAAAAATTAATTTGTTGCACCGAGCCTCTAATTTCATTATTTTCTCAGTTAAGTTTAATAGTAGAAGGATAAAATTAAAAGTTCATTCTTTAAATTAATTTCACTGGGAATTCTCTTTACTGCAATTGAAATAAAAATCTTAAAAAAATTAAAGAAAAAATAATAGTGGTGACAATGTACATGTAACAAGGAATTTTTTTTTTATTACAATTGAAATAAAAGAGTAATGATATAGTCACAAATTTTTGTACAAACTTATTTTATACAAACTGATGTGGCATGATAAAATTGGTTGAATTAAATATCTCTTGGCCCATATTATTTATTTATATTATTTTATATTTTCATTCAACCAATGAATTAATGTCCATCACCAGAAAAATAAGTTTGTCTAAAAAATAATATCATCATTTCGAAATAAAAACCTTTAAAAAAATTAAATGAGCTAAAAATTTATTTTCTTTTTCATAGAGAGGGGCATTTTTATCATTTAATAAAAAATTAGACCGAACTGTTAAAAATAACTGAAAAATTAATGAAATTAGGGGCACGTACAATTATTTTTTAGGTGTGCAGTGTAAAATATCAATTTATTTGGGATAGGTTTAAAATTTCCCTTTCCAAAATGACGCACCAGAAGTTTCTCTCACTTCTCTTTCTCAGATAAACAATTTGTCGCATATCAAATGTTTATGCTTATGTAAGTTTAGTTATGGTGGGGGAAGTGGAAACTTATCAAACATGTCGTCAAATGACTCCTCCACCCCCAGCATGTTAAACATAACAGCACAGAACTTGGTGATACCACTGTAGACTTGCAGGAAGATGGAGGTCCATGGAAGATTTGCCTAGATATCCGCTGGTCCGCTGATAGTGACGAAGTGCACGGGCAAGCAATGACCACTTTTCATGTTCCATAATACACAAGCTAACTCTGATCTTTTGAATATTGGATTTGGAATGGCACATGAGAGAGAGTAGTAAGCACCGTAGATAATAGTGTCAAACGGGTAAAATGACAGAACGCTCAGGAATGAGCAACATAAGATGCGGAGATTTTATTAGTAAACCCTGTATTGTGTCGTGAAAGGAAACCAAAAAACAAAACGTATGGAATCGGTGCCATCAACATAACTGTATATTGTTCTCCCTCCCAGTATCAAACAAGTTCAGCCCACAATAGAGAAACAGAAGGAATCTCCGATTGTTTGGGGAAGGAGAAACAAATAAATAAACTATCAAAACTTCGTTGAACATAGCAAGGGCATAGGCTGGTTACACTAATTAGCTTTAAACTGATATAGATTCTCTCAGCCCATTATTGGTTGATCTTGACAAAACAGGTTTATACATCAAGCAGCTACTTTCTTGGATGTTACAGAGTTGACAATGGTAGCAAACTCTGGGCCCTGCATCACCAAAAAGCACACTGTTACCACTTGTACTAACTCATTGAAGTAGGAAGTGTTCTGAATTATCCAGAGCAAAATATTTTCAGCTTTAATGAATATAATTTTGAAACAAAAATACTAAAGAAACCAACCTTCAAGGAAGCACCACCAACCAGAAAACCATCAATATCCTCTTGTTTTGCAAGTTCAGCACAATTGCTTCCATTTACTGACCCTGTAAAAGGAATTCAGAGGTCATTAGACTTTTAACTTAGGCAATCAACAATCAGCATACCAAGGAGATCTGAACACCTTAACAAACGTTGTAAAACCAATACACTTAAGGAAACACCATTATCGAAGGCTTTTGGTTCAAATGGAAAATGATGGCTTTCATCATACCATAGGACTGAATGCCAATTCCCGTGAATAAGATAAAATCGATTTTTCTAACATGAAAGGACAACAATCTATTCAGGTTTCAAGTTCGGCAAGAAATCTGGACAAGGTAACCACCAAAAAAAAAAAACCAACCTAACTAATTCAACCGAGCAACATAACAAGCTACCGTCTTATCCTCAGTCCACAGAAAAAAAAATATTACATAAATCTTTATTTGTAATTAATTCCAAGTAAATGACACAGAGGTAACAATTTATCAGACAAAGAGCTACAAAATCAAGTCTCATCTCTCATGATACAGTTGAAAAGCTGACTTTAAAGTATCCTTAGTAAGTATAATCAAGTCTCATCTCTCATGATACAGTTGAAAAGCACCCATTACAACATGATAAGGCAACAAACGTTTTGTATACAAAAGAACAATTTTCTGCAGCAGCAAGCAAACAAATAAAAATATAGAAAAAAGATGCAGTAAATAAAGTACCTCCATAGATAATACGTGTTTTAGTGGCAACGTCTGCTGAGACATTGTTTTTAAGCCAATCACGAAGAGCAGCATGTACTTCCTGAGCCTGCTCGGGGGTGGCCACTTTACCAGTTCCAATAGCCCATACAGGCTCATATGCAATGACTACATTATCCCAACTGGGTATAGCATCTGCACAGGATGGAGATTGCTGAAGTTTGAATACAGTCGTTTTAATTTCACAACATAATCTGATTGACTGTTACTGTTCATGAGAAACGAAACATCAGCTTGAAATCACCTGCATAGGCCTTAAGTTGCCGAAAACAGACATCAAAAGTTTTCCCTGCTTCTCTTTCTTGCAACTGTTCCCCGATACAAGCTATGACACCAAGTCCCTCGTTCAAGGCATAGGCAGCTTTCTTCCCTATAAACTGAAGTTGATAATTTTTCAGACAAATTTTAAATATAGCAAATCAATAAGAAAAACCAATAGTCATGTGTTATCTCAAATCTCCGAGAACCAAGTTTCAAAATCATCACCTGATCATCTTCACCAATAATATGTCTGCGCTCAGAATGCCCCAGAACAACCCACTTGCAGCCAATATCTTTCAGTTGTTCCACACTAGAAAACGGATTACAGTTATCATAAAGAAGAGGCAAGTAGAAGTGCAATAATAACCAAAACCAAACATCACGCATTACATGACCACATCAAGGAGAGCCAATATATGAACCAACTCTATAGATGATAAAAATTGAAATCATAATAGAATGAGCAAAATTCACATGAAGGAAAGTGATGTAACTCTAAGGTTGGTCAACAGAAACATATGTACTAAAGATACTTGTTAGATGTTAGACACTATTATAGTTAAGGAAAAATGTCATGACATTCATATTCATCCTTTGTACTCAAGGAACCTGAAGAACCACGTGCCAAAAGTCAATTCAGCACACCACGTCATGAACAAAACCCTAAATTAACAAGAAGGAAAACAGCTTGTGCCGGATGGTCACGATAACACTATTAGAAAAAATACATATATAATCATATTAGTGAAGCATCAATAGTTCTAACACTAGATCAGCATACAAAAAAATTTTGTCCACTGACAGTAATCCCCCTTCAAATCAGCATCAATAATAAAAAAAAAATTACATCAAGGGTCACAGAACTATGAACGATTCCCACATGCCCACCAAAGAGCAGCAGGCTACCTGATTTCTCCTGTAAATGCTCCACCTTTTCCGATCCAAGAGTTCTGAGCTGCTATCTCAATTCTATCTGTTAATGAATTCTTCACTTGATCAATGTAAACAAAGGGAGGCGCCACCACAACATCTGTCAAACTCAAAAGCAGAATAAAGCATTAAGCACTTTCTAAACTTTTACTAACATAGCATAAATTCCAACAGAGTACAAGATATAAGGGACATTTCTAAACTTTCTGTTGATGATCAGAATGCCAAACCCTCACTACACAAAATCAATCTTAAACAAATGGTTGGACACTGAAGAAAACTTCCAACTTTACTCATTTTTAAAAACATGCGGAGGTACAACTGTTTCATGCCATTTTGTACAACTGTTTCATGCCATTTTGTAGAAAATTATGTGGAAATAAACCTGGTTTACACTTTTGGTTCGAAGATCTAAATACTTGACTACAAAACGTTGAGAACCGAAATTGCAAAATGGGAATTTACTACTAGTTTAGCCCAAAACAAATCCTTTTCCAAAATAGAGCAAACGGCAGCAACAAGCAGATAAACCCAAACATAATGTTCACAGTGAAACCTTATAACTAAATATGCATCTAAAGATGATAATAGAAGCATCATCTCACCAACATCAGCCTCCAATTTTGCATCGTTCAGGTCCGAAACAAGCTTGGTGATAGATTCCTTTGTTCCATTCTATAGAATACAACAATAAAAAAAAAAATCAAAATGGAGAAAAGAAATAAATTACCAAAATCCATGTAACCTCAATATTTAGAATAGCAATAAAAAAAAAAAAAACTGGAAAAAAACAAAAGAAGAGACTTTTGCGGAACCATGCCACATACGGCTTGAAAATGCATATTGTTAATGCGAAATGCTTCTTAAATGGTAATTATTTTCAATTCCATATTCTTTTAAGTGCGTAGAGAGTTTCAATGGAAGAACAAATGTACTCAAAGTAGGCCAAATTACTCAAAGACAGCTACTTACACACTTCCAGTTTCCCCCAACAAAAAACTGCAAACACAAAAACAAAAGAAGATTTGTTAGTGAACAGAAAAAATGTGCCAATATGTAGCATATAAGGATGTATGAAAAAAAAATTAATAAAAATCAATATAACAAGAAGCAAAAAGGGCATCCTTTGAAGTAGAGACATCACAAAATTGCTTTTTAAATTAAAATCATCTAGTGAGTTTAGATTCCCTATAGAGAATCAGAATCTTCAAGTGCTTTTGAATTAAGCGGCAAAGTATTATTACTATTGATAGCTATTTAAAAACTACATTTTGCAATTTAGACCTTACCCCAAAAAAAAAAAAAAATTCCTCTCGCAAAAAAATTAGAAGACGCCAATGCTGGATCTATTATAATTTATACAAATGATGCTTGCTTGCATTCAAAAAATAGTTTTAGAAAAAAATTAAACAAGAAAATATAATTTTTTTTAAAGAAAAAGTTGAGTACCTTGTTGGAGCTGGCCATGGCGACAACGCTGCTGCTACAGCGAGGTCGACGAGAAGATACGAGGCGGACGTGAGAGTTGACGTGCTGTAAAAAAGACTGCGTGGGCGACGAGCGGCGCAGGCCGGAGAATTGAGCGCAGTTTGTGGAGACCATTGACGCCATTGTGAACAGTCAAAGTGAAAGCCAAATTATAATCTCAGCTGCTTTTGCTTTTGCTCTTCCTCTTGCCCTTGCTCAGCCTTTGTGTATGAGTGTTTGGTTGGTGGAGAGGGTGGGATGAAATCATGAAAGGTCACGTTGTGGTGCTCGGTTGGTGCTTTTTTACCCCCGCTTTTTTTTTTTTCCTATGGTGTGATCGAAGTTCGTGAAGATGAACCCCTGTGGGATTCACGCGATTCATTGGAGCGTGGTATTTACGCGAGAAGACGGGTTGTTGAATGTTGAAGTGACTACTGCTATACCGAACTGAACCGAAAACTTGGGTTCAGTTCGGTTTAATTTTCAAAAATAGAAATCATTTAAAAGGAGCAAGCAATTGGTTTGTTATTTAATCATGCCATAGCAAGATAAAAATGTCAATCATTATTTAAAAGCAATCAAGCAAGAAGATAAAATTTCTCAAAAGAAAAAAGACATACATGATTAAAAAGAGAGAAAAATATTATGAGAAATATGTTCAAAAAAATATTTTAAAATATAGAGCAAGTTTTAGACCCATTCTTAAGTGGCTAATCTAAGAGAAGTATTTCTAATTAGTTACTATTGTATAATCTTAGAGGTTATTTGTTAAATGTCTGAAGTCTAAAATTTTATTAATTTCAGATATTTTCTAAAATATACTTGTTTGTTTTTTTGAATTTATGTCTAATTTTTAGACATTTACATCTTAATAGAAAAAGTAAAGTTTTGTGACTGTTGATGCAGGATTCTGGCCTCTGCTCGACTACGACCAGGATCTCTCCTCAACGGCTTAACTTGCTGCTCGCAACGAATTCTCTTTGCGTCCCCTTCCAAATGAGCAGAACGATGTCCCGTACGACCTTCATTCCAGTAATTCCCTGTGTACACAAAAACAGGTTAGAGTGCGCCGGGTGTTTTCCCGGCGTAAACCCTCTAACGCTCAAGTCAGTGATTTGGGTTTTACCCCCTTTTCTGTGGGAAAACACTGCCACTTAACCCTTGGCTCTTAAATGGAAAATCTCCCTTGAGGTTCTAATTTCTAAAAGTCTAACCCCTTTACCTTCGTTGATTACCTTTTTATACCTGTCTTCCGAACCCGGGTCCCCATGATACACGATCCACGTTCACCATTTCCCCCCCGTCCATGGAGTGGGTGGTTGAACATTGTGGTTGTCGGTTGAATGTGTTTCGTGCCTAGATTTTTGGATAAGGGTGTGCTCCTTGTTAACTGCTATTTGACTGGGTTCGCCAGCCCGATCTCTAGTAGGAAAGGCTCCTGACCCTCAGAAGGAAACCCCTTCGCAATATGGCCTCGAGGAGGTCGTCCTCGCGAATGAGCAGGGGGTTCGTACTTGCAGGTTCTTGCTACCAGGCTTCACTTGTCTGGTCGCCTATAAGCAGGCTGGCCCTTCGACTAGGAGACGGCTGGTCGTCCTCGTGAAATACCTCCACAACACCGATCCCCCAGTTTCTGGTATTTGCAATGTAATTGATTAATACGAGAAACCTGCACTAGAAGCTGGATCGATCTGGGCTTTCCTGAGGTGCATCTGGCTCCTTGGTTGTAAAAGGTAAGGAGGCTGGTTTTCTCCCACTTCGCCTGTTTCACCCTTTTTTGGAGTTAATAGGTTTGCTCCTCGAATGGTCACGTCATAATTAAATACAGAAAAGGTAGGGAGAATCTGCCCATTTATTTGAATTTCAAATCGACGATTATGGGACCCTCGGAACGCGTGCCCCTTAATGGCAGTAGATGGAAGGCGTTCCCAACACTTTAAAACCCTAATTCCTAAAAGGAATCCCTCACTTCACCACTTCTCTCAAAACTCCCTGCGGCCACCAGTCCTCTCTTCTTCTCCGGCGAGCCATAGTGCTCTTGTTTTTTTGTTCGGGTACCCGTTGCTCCAGGTACTGTTTTCTCCCCTCCAACTTTGGATTATTATTGTTATTTTGAGTGGGGTTGGTTGTGTCTTTCCAGATAGATTTTTAGGAAATGTCAAAGGGCAAGGAAAAAGTGATTGAGGTTGATGACAATGAGCTAGGATTCCTTCCTAGTCTACTCGCAGAACCTGCTTTCGACCCCAGGATCCCTTTAGAACCGACAAAATCTTCTAGTATAGGAACTAGTGCTAGGAGAATGTCTCCTGAGGTTTCCACCTCGCCTAGTGGTGGTAGTGATGGGGATTCTCGGAGCTCGGAGGATACCTTAAGTGTAGATTCAGGTGAAGGGTCTAGTGAAAAATCCTCCTCTGACATAGCACGTCCAGGGAAGCGAAGGAAACTAGGTGGTAGGACCCTAGCCGATGATTATGCTATTGACTACATGGATTGTATGACCACCGTGGATGACCTGGTAGAACTTCGAACTATTTATGACATCCTCAACGATATTCCCCTTAGAGTCCCTGGGAAGAAAGATACTCTCAGTCGCCCACCTAGAGGATATGTTACCTTACTCTTGGAAAGTTTCAAATTTGGGATGAGGCTCCCCCTGCAGCCTTACTTTATCCAGATACTCGATGGGCTACACCTAGCTCCTGGTCAGCTTAAGCCTAACGGATGAAGGGTGCTCTCTGGTCTGTTCGTCTTGTGGAGCAAATGTGGTCAAGGCGAACCTACAATTGACGAGGTCAAACACCTGTACCAGCTAAAGAGTAGCCTAAAAGACGCTGGCTGGTATTACTTCATATCGAGTACCAAGACCAGGAAACCTTTGACTGATCTCCCAACAGGTGGTGGTGGGAACTGGAAGAAGAAATTTCTTTTTGCTGGGGGTCCCTGAGGTCAGGTGGCACAAAAATAAGCGGAGAGGGCGTTTAAGCGTCCCTCCCATTTCTCGGCCTTCAGTTGCACTCGCTCGCTTTGAAAGTCCGATAGCCCCTTACTTCAACCATTGAATAATTTCTTATCTGGTTTTATTAAAATGCAGGTTCTTGGGGTGTGCATCTCGGCCTCGACCCTGTTTCACTTAAGCGGGTTGACAATGCATTGGCGAATTCTTGCCCGTGCAGGGATCTGCTGTCTATTCGCTGCCTGGTCGAGTCTCAATTGATACCTGCGAACCACGTTATGGAGGATGCTGTGGTTGGGGCTCTCAAAGGGAAGCGTTCTCGTCCCACTATTGCGAAGCAAGACCATAACAAGGATGCTCGTCCTTCAAAGCGAGCTAACACCATGGAGCAGGCTGTCCTCTTAAGGTCCTTACCACCTCCCCCCTCTAAGACGAGAGAAACGAGTGGCGCGGCGAGCCGCGCAGGTCCCTCTGCCTCCTCTGTACCAGTTGGACCAAAACACCTGCTGCCTGAAGATAGACCTGAGCACTTGGCCCTTTACCTCAATGAATTTTCCAGGCTCGTTGGCAGGAAGGATTTGGAGGACTTTGATGGTAGCACTCTGGGTGATCTGGTTGGGGCTATGCAATTTAGTGCTTTCCACCTTGGCTGTATGGCGACTTATTATAAGGCGAAGGTCGGTCATTACGACCGGAAAATGAAGGAGGACGTTCAGTCAGCCAAAAACAAGGCTGACGCTGCTGAAAAGAAAGCTGGTGAGCTTAACCTCGAGAATCTACAGCTAGTTGAGCAGGAGTCCCTCGCGCAGGCTAAGGTCATCACACTTGAGGAGGAGTTAAATAGGGTCAAGGAGGACTTCCAGGCGCAAAAAGCCGTCCACGAGGCTCAGCTCGAATCCCTCAAAGCTTCCTTTCAAACCCAGGTCGACAATTTAAAGAAGGAAGCTGATGAACAGTATGACCAGGGACTTCGACATTCGTATCGATGTATCATGGCGGTTCTCGCAAAACAGCATCGTGATCTGAAGATGGGTGATCTTGCTGCTGGCATTAGTGCGTATATGAATGCTGAGGCGGACAAGCAAGACGACGAAGATCCAGTTGCACATGAGACCGAGGAGGCAATCTCTCATCCCCGTGAAGCCCCAGTGGACGTTGCCGAGGCGAATACTCCTCCAGGTACAACTGGTAACTGGTGATACTCCTCCTGCTCCTGAAGCAGAGCCACCAGGGGAGGTGGCCTTAGTTAGCGATCCTCCGCCTTCTTGATTGTACTTTCTGTTGTAGATTTCTTCTAGGGACTTTGTGTATCAAGGTTTACTACTTCTTAGCTCTGGCAGCAGATTAATGAATAAATATATTTTGCTTTATTTTATTTTATTCTGGATCAAAAGTATGGACCGCATATCGACGAGCAGGCATTTAGACTTATTGCTCCCTTTTATTATTATTATTATTATTATTATTATTATTATTATTATTTATTTATTTATTTATTTTTACGTGCCTTTGTGACCTCTCGGGTCTTTGTATCGTCTGCTCGTCTCCGCTTAATCGAGCAGAAACCGCCACTTTGGGCTTCTGGTCTCGCCATCGAGCAAGCTTTGAGACTTATGGAGCCTTTGCATGGCTTGGAAGGTTTTCGAGCTTTAGTGTTCTGCTCGCCTTCGTTTGGTCGAGCAGAACCTGGCACGCTTGGCTTCCAGTCTTGCCATCGAGCAGGCTTTGAGTCTTATGGAGCCTTTGCATGCCTTGACAATTTTTTTCAAACTATAATGTTCTGCTCGCCTTCGCTTGGTTGAGCAGAACCTGGCATGCTTGGCTTCCGGTCTCGCCATCGAGTAGGCTTTGAGACTTATGGAGCCTTTACATGCCTTGGAAGGTTTTCGAGCTTTAGTGTTCTGCTCGCCTTCGTTTGGTCGAGCAGAACCTGGCACACTTGGCTTCCAGTCTCGCCATCGAGCAGGCTTTAAGACTTATGGAGCCTTTACATGCCTTGGCAATTTTTCGAACNTCTTACTCGCCGCCGCTTGGTCGTCGAGGTAACTGCACGCTTGGCTTCCGGTCTCGCCGTCGAGCAAGCTTTGAGACTTATGGAGCCTTTACATGCCTTGGCAATTTTTCGAACTTCAGTGCTCTGCTCGCCTTCGCTTGGTCGAGCAAAACCTGGCACGCTTGGCTTCCGGTCTCGCCATCCAGTAGGCTTTGAGACTTATGGAGCCTTTACATGCCTTAACAATTTTTTATTTTGTTACATACGTGCCGACGACAGTTGAGTAAAATTCCACCACGTTTCATTGATTGCTGACTCGGCTTATAGGAAATTAAAATGGACCACAACGGGAAATAAAACTTTAAAACATAACAGGATCTTACTGGAAATACTTTTTCAAATGCGTGGCATTCTACGGTCGTTTCACCTCGTGGCCGTCTACGTGGATGAGCTTATAGGCCCTGCCCACCCGCTTACCCTGCAGTGACCATATGGCCCTTCCCAGTTAGAACCGAATACACCTTGTGTCGAGTCCTTTGTGTTCTGGTTCACCTTTCTAAGCACCCAATCACTGACCTTGAACTGTCGGATGTGGACCCTTTGGTTGTAATAACGAGCAACCCTCTACTGGTAGGAAGTTGACTGCTTCGATGCCTGCTCCCTCTTCTCATTCAGCAAATCTAGATTCAAGCACATCTGGTCATTATTTTCAGACTCGTCAAAGTAATTAGTTCGGTGTGTGGTCATCGCTATCTCCACAGACACAACAGCCTCATGCCCAAATGCCAGGGCGTACGGAGTTTCTCCTGTTGCGGTCTTATGCGTCGTTCTGTATGCCCATAGCACCCATGGTAGTTCGTCAACCCACGCTCCCTTCCTTGCTCCTAGCCTGGTCTTCAAAAGCCTCTTAATCACTTTATTAGCTGCTTCTACTCCCCATTGACAAGGGTGAGCAGTGAATGTAACTTCAACTCTATCCCAAGATTCTGACAAAACTCTCTAAAGTTATTATTGTCGAACTGCCTGCCATTGTCTGTCACCAGGGCGTAAGGGATCCCATACCGGCAGACCAGGTTTCTCCATATAAAATCGGTTGTCTTCTTTTCTGTTATCCTGCTTAGGGCTTCTACCTCGACCCATTTCGTAAAATAGCCAATTGCAACAATCGCATGTGTAACTGTCCCCTTTCTCTTCGGGAGTGGCCCAATCAGATCAACTCCCCATTGAGCAAATGGCCATGGTGAGGCCATAGAAGTAAGCTTCTCGGGTGGCGGGGTGGAGAAACTTGCGAAACTTTGGCAAGTCCTGCAATTTCTGGTTTTCACTTGTGCGTCCTGGTGCATCGTGGGCCAGAAATATCCCTGCCTAAGGGCTTTGTGGGCAAGGGATCTCGCACCAGAATGGTTTCCACAAACCCCTTCATGTATCTCTCTCAGCACATAATCTGCGTCATCCTCATCCAGAAATCGAAGAAACGGAAGGGTGTACCCTCGCCAGTATAACACCCCGTCGATCATTGTGTACCTCGACGCCTGGGTTCTAATCTTTCGAGCTTGCAACTTATCCTGTGGCAAGAACCCATCTCGGATGTACGAGGAGATTGGGTCCATCCACGAACATCTCCGCTCTACCCCCAGCACTTCCACACTTTGCTCAATGCTGGGGCTAGTCTTTACTTCCACAGGTACTGTCTTGGGCATTTTTGGATCTGCCGCTGTTGCCATTCTGGCCAAGATATCTGCTCGATGGTTCTTCTCTCTTGGGATCTGCAATACTTCCACTGATTCAAACTTTTCTATCATCTGCTTGACTCTCTTCAAATACTGCTCCATCTTTCCATCTCTCGGCTGGAACCTTTCCCCTACATGGTTAGCCACCAACTGGGAATCGGTTTGGATTTGTACTTTATCCGTTTTACTGCCTTAGCCAGTTCCAAACCCGCTATCAAAGCTTCGTACTCCGCCTGGTTGTTCGTGGTCGCGAACTTGAATCTTACAGCGTAAGAGACCTCCTCCCCCTCTGGACTTTTTAAAACAATTCCTGCTCCTGATCCCTGCTCCCCTGAGGATCCATCCACTGATATCTGCCAGATCAGATTGCCGCCGTTCTCTATACCAGTGCTGGTCTGGTCGATATCTGCTTCTGGCTCTGTGAATTCTGCAACGAAATTTGCCATTGCCTGGGCTTTTATCACTGCTCGGGGCTTATAACTTATATCGAACTCACTCACTTTCGATGAAAATTTCACGAGCCGACCAGAAGCATCCGGCTTATGCAAGGTCTGACGCAACGGTTGATTCGCTATCACTGATACGGGAAATGCTTGAAAGTATGGCCTCAGCTTTCGAGCAGCAACCACTAGAGCAAGCGCCCATTCCTCCAATGGGGGATATCTGGTCTCCGAATCCAGCAGGGCCTTACTTGTATAGTATATGGGATATTGAACTCCTTCTTCCTCCCTCACTAGAACCAAGCTCGTTGCATGGTCTGATACTGCCACATACAGGAACAGCACATCTCCTTCTCGTGGAGTAGATAGCAGAGGTGCTTGTTGAAGATATTTTTTCAGGTGCTGGAACGCTTCCTCACATTCGGGGGTCCATTCCGTTTTCTTCCCTCTTCGTATTACTTGGAAAAAGATCTGGCACTTGTCTGTCGCCCGGGATATAAATCGACTCAACGCCGCTAGTTTCCCCATAAGGCTTTGTATCTCCTTCAAATTGCGAGAAGACTTCATCTGCACGATTGCCTGGATCTTCTCAGGATTCGCCTCAATCCCCCGATGGCTCATCATGAACCCTAGGAATTTTCCCGATTCCACTCCAAAGGCACACTTCTCTGGGTTGAGTTTCATCTTGAACTTTCTCAAAAGCCCGAATGTCTCCTTGAGATGCGCGACGTGCTCACTCGGGTTCTTGGATTTGGTTATCATGTCATCTACATAGACTTCCATCGTCCTTCCGATCAATGGCTTGAAGATTTTGTTCACCAAGCTTTCAGATGTAAGACACTCGCATTTTTCAAACCAAACGGCATGACCCTGTAACAGAATAAGCCCTGGTTAGTAATAAATGCGGTGCTTTCCTCATCCTGCTCATACATTGGGATCTGGTTATATCCCGAGAAGGCATCCACGGCTTCAAGAGCCGGCGGTAGTGGCCATTGCCGAGTCCACCAGCTGGTCGATTTTGGGCAAGGAAAAACTATCTTTCGGGCACGCTTTGTTGAGATCAGTGAAATCAACGCACATCCTCCATTTCCCGGTGGCTTTCTTAACCAGTACAACATTCGATATCCATTCGGGGTAGTTAACTTCCTAAATGAACCCCACCTTCAAGAGCTTTTCGACCTCGCCATTCTTGCATCGTTCTCCCGGTCAAGCATCTTCTTTTTTGTCTCACTGGCCGAGCTCCCTTCCTTATTGAAAACCTGTGGCAGGCCACCTTGGGGTCGATTCCCGGCATGTCCTCATGTGTCCATGAGAACACATCTGCGTGAGCTCGAAGGCAATGCACCAGCTCATGCCTCTGCTCCTCTCTGAGCCTCGATCCGATTCGAACTGTCTTTCCCGGATCATCTTGTCCCAAGCTTATTGTCTCCAGCTCCTCCACCGGCTCTTGCCTGCTATTCTTAACCCCCGCTCGAGTATCCAGCGATGTGATCTGCATTGTCTCCTTCGCTGCTACTGATCCGATTCGAACTGTCTTTCCCGAATCATCTTGTCCCAAGCTTATTGTCTCCAGCTCCTCCACCGGCTCTTGCCTGCTATTCTTGACCCCCACTCGAGTATCCAGCGATGTGATCTGCATTGTCTCCTTCGCTGCTGTGGAGTAGCAGCTTCAGGCAACCCTCTGGTCTCCTCGTACTACTCTAACTACTCCGTTTACCCGATACTTCAGAGTTAGGTAGTGATTGGAGAGAACTACTTTGCTCATTCGTAAAAAGGGGCGGCCTAGAATCATCTGGTAAGGGCTCCCCTCGTCGACTACCACGAAATTCAGGAACATGGTCTTCTCGGTTGGGTGGCTGCCTATTGTAACGGGTAACTCAATCACACCCAAAGGGGTGAGCTTTCCACCGCCGAACCCCTTCAGGGAGGTATTGGTGTGCTCGAATTTGAGGTCCGCTATTCCCATTTCCTCCAGAGTTGACTTGAACAGGATATCAACTGAGCTTCCCGTATCTATCAAGGTCCGGTCGAACTTTTTGCTAGCCGTGGTGACTTTAATAACCAGGGCATCCTCCTGTGGGTATAGGATTCCCTCTTCGTCCTCATCGGTCCACATGATCGGCACTTGCCTGATTTTTGCTCGTTTGGCAGCTGGGGTATTGAAGAACACCTCCTTGCTGGTCATGGCATACCTCGCGTAGTTTTTTCTCGATCTGTTAAAATCTCCAGCCAAAGTCGGTCCCCTAGCAATTACCCTCACTACTGGGTGCTCTCGGCTCATACTCCTATCACTCTGCTCCTCTTCACATGATGAGCCGACCATCGGGATGACCCCATCTACAAACTCGTCCAGATAGTGATTTCTCACCAAATCTTCCACCTGAGTCTTGAGGTCCCTGCATTCGGTCGTGTTGTAGCCGTGGGTGCCATGGAACTTACAATACCATCCATTGTCTCTCCTGCTAGGTAGCTTTGTTATTGGGGTAGGGGGTACAGTAACCCCCTGTCCTTCACGGCCTCAAACACATCCTCCAAAGATACTTTCAACGGGGTGTAACGCCCATAGCTTTGGCTCTGGTCGATCATGTGCACGGCCCTTTCCCTTTGGTTACCGATCGGCGCAGGAAAAGGTGCTTCTGGTCTACTCGGTCTTCCACCCTACTGGTGTTGATAAGGATGACCGTATGTCTGATCATGCTTTCTCCAGGAGTCTCTGACTGCTGAACGAGGAGATTGCATCCTGTTCTGTTGATACCGAAGTGGGCTCTGATGAGGCTGATAATTGGTGACTCGGCCTCCTGCATTATTGCCTGTGGCATGGTGGTTCTTCCTCTTAATTGGCCCCTTTCCAGGTGTGGCCCCCCTCTTTTTTCTCCTCAATCCTTCCACCTGATTTGTCTTAATTCTCGCTGTTTTTTCCTCCTCAATTTCTATATCCCTCTTTACCTACTGTAGTTTAGCGGAGTACGATCAATGGCTCCTCTCTTATACCACAGGCGTCCAATCCACACTTCTTCCTTCAGTCCCCTCAATGCTTGGGGATGGTTAAAGGCTCCCAGATCGAGGACAGCTCGATAGAACCTTTTGATGTATTCCCGAAAGGTTTCATCTTCCCCCTGCTTCATGCTCGCTAGCTCCATCATGTCATCTTCAGCGCCGCTATTGCCCCTAATCGCTTCGCGAACTCCTGACATATCTGCTCAAATGACTTGATGCTCCCTCGAGGAAGCTTTCGGTACCACTCTCGCGCTCGTCCCTCTAGAGATAGTGGGAATACTCTGCACCTTTGAGCTTGAGATAATCCCTGCACCCTAATTATATCGTTGAAGCGCTCTATGTGCACCAATGGGTCAGTTCGCCCCGAGTGCTTGAGGTCTGGGAGGCGGAAGTCTCTCGGGATGACTGCACTCATAATTCCTGTTGAGAGGGGGGATTCGCTGTCTAGTATTATCCTCCAGCTGGGCGCTCTGCTCCTTCCTTGCAGGTCATCTATCACCCGCGCTAGTCTACGCACCTCCTCTTCGAGCTGTATAGCGCGCCCGGGGTCACGAGCCGCAACCTGGTCCCTTTCTCGTTCGACATCATGCAGGTGTTGCCGGAGTTCCCTTTTCTCCGCATTCGCAACTCCGCCTTCGCCATCAAAGAATTGCCTCTCTGGGGATTGATTTCTTCCTCCCTGGACTTCTCCCCGTGGAACTTGGCTTCCCACTACATCACCGAGTCCGCTGATGACGGGACCCTTCACCACGTCGTCGTTGTTCCTTCCGACCACGTTCCTCGGCGTCGTCCTACCACTTCTCATCCCTCCTTCTTGAGTCTCTCTTTGTTCATTTCTTAACTCGTGTAAGATGGTCATTAGAGTATCCATCTGCTTCTCTATCCGTTCCATTCGTTCACACATTGCCTTTTCCCGTACTTCATTAGCAATCTCTCGCAGTGTCACGGACCCATTATGTCTCGAGTCACCCCCTCGGGTACTACTCCTACCAATTTCCATTGCCTTCTTCCCTATTCGTCTTCCTCTACTCTCTATCCACAAAAGCTTTTTGTTCCAGTCCCCACAGACGGCGCCAAAATGTTGATGCAGGATTCTGGCCTCTGATCGACTACGACCAGGATCTCTCCTCAACAGCCTAACTTGCTGCTCGCAACGAATTCTCCTCACGTCCCCTTCCAAATGAGCAGAACGATGTCCCGTACGACCTTCGTTCGCTCCAAGAATTCCCCGTACACAAAAACAAAATCGAGTGCGCCGGGTGTTTTCCTGGCGTAAACCCTCCGACGCTCAAGTCAGTGATTTGGGTTTTACCCCCTTTTCTGTGGGAAAACACTGCCACTTAACCCTTAGCTCTCAAATGGAAAATCTCCCTTAAGGTTCTAATTTCTAAAAGTCTAACCCCTTTACCTTCGTTGATTACCTTTTTATACCTGTCTTCCGAACCCGGGTCCCCATGATCCACGATCCACGTTCACCATTTCCCCCCCGTCCATGGAGTGGGTGGTTGAATATCGTGGTTGTCGGTTGAATGGGTTTCGTGCCTAGATTCTCGGATAAGAGTGTGCTCCTTGTTAACTGCTATTTGACTGGGTCCGCCAGCCCGATCTCTAGCAGGAAAGGCTCCTGACCCTCAGAAGGAAACCTCTCCGCAATATGGCCTCGAGGAGGTCGTCCTCGCGAATGAGCGGGGGGTTCGTACTCGTAGGTTCTTGCTACCAGGCTTCACTTGTCTGCTCGCCTTTAAGCAGGTTGGTCCTTCGACTAGGAGACGGCTGGTCGTCCTCGCGAAATACCTCCACAACAGTGACTTTTATCTAAATGATAAGTAAATATTACATTAAATAAAGATCTTTGTAAGATAACTTATTCTTAAACTATAAAATTTAATCATCTTTTTTGTTTTAATTTACAAGAACATAAATGTCAATTAACCAAGTTTAAGATGTTTTTTTATTGTAAAAATAAACAAAATGCTACTTATATTCAGATATTTAAAAAAGAAAAACAAACATGTCATTCAAATTTTCGTATTTAGACCCATTCAAACTTTAAAAAAATTCAGACCAATTTAGATTTCAGATTAAAAAAAAACGCTACTTTAGTTAGTCATTTCAATTATGGTCAATTGTAAAGCTACGAACTTTTTTTTTAATCATGGTTAAACTAAAATACTTTTTCAGTAAATATTATCTATTGAGGCCGTTATGAATTTTCTCGTTAAATATATGAATTTTTGTTAGGGACTAATTAATTAATTAATTTTGTCAAAACTACAGAAAATTGTGCTAAAAAGCAATAGGAACATTACTTATTTTATTATAAAGTAATTTTTAAAAATTACTAGGCCTTAAAGAAATTTTCAAATGCTACTAGATTGTAGCCCATGTGGCCCTCTCCTTACTTCACATTCATTGTGATATTTATATAAATATTACACTTGAGGTCTCGTTTGGTTTTAGTTATATATTATGGGATTGTATAATTTTAGTGTTAAATAATTCTTATATCATGCTTGGTGTAAAAAAATTAAAGGTAAAATAACAATAATAGGCTCACCACTTAATCCCAAATAGTGGTAAAATTCCATCCCAAGGAGACCCCGAGATTACATTTTCTAAACTAAAACTTTATCCTCAACTATTCATGAGATAAAAAACTATAACATGTTAAATATTAAAAAAAAGAGAAGATTTTGCATTTTTTAATAATTTTACCAATAATTATTGATTTACGTTAGATTATATTACGTCATTTTAAAATAAATCTAAGATGATTTTGATAAATTAATATATAAGACATATTATTAGTTACTAGCTAATCTCATGGCATACCAAACACAAGATATGATTATTTATACTCCAATCCAAACACAACATAGTATTATATATAGGCTCCATTTGGTATAATTTTTCAAGCAGAGCTTATTTAAGTAGAGCTTTTGGCAGTAGAAGTTTTATAAATAGAGTTTTTACCTAACAAATTTTAGTTGTTTGGTTGTCAATAAAAGTTTTTATTAAAAATATATGAAATTACTTTAATAGGCACTTTTTTAAGTTATTTTATGAAAAAAATAAAATAAAATTGTCAAATAAGTAGATGATATTTTAGATATTTTAACATTTAAAAAAAACTTTTCAACCTCTACTCTCAAAAGCTCAAAATTTGAGATTTTACTAGTAGAGGCAAAATAGTTTATTTAATCTCTGAAAACCCTACTAAAAAGACAACCAAACAACAATAAAGATTATGATAAGAGTTTATGAGATTAAATAAGTATTTATAACCATTAGATAAGTTATACCAACCATGTATATAATCCAATATTATTCAATCTAATCATATTTTATCTACTCTAATCCGGTGTATCAAACGAGTCCTTGTAAACTTTCAGATAAATTAATTCATATAAGTGTGATCATATAAATCTTGAGAGATTTTCTTAAAATTTGACCTAATTTTTTTAAAAAATTATTTTGGACTATTTTAGTAGGTTGTAAACTTTTTTATTATAATAATTAATAATTAATAGTTAAGTGAAGAGTGCACCGACGCGCTCGAAAGGCACTGAGCTTAAAGCTATTATTGCAAAAAAAAAAGCAAAAAATGAAGACACTCACGGCTGTGGAGACTAGAGGTCAGTGTTCGGTGTTGATGTTCAACTAGAAACATTTTTGAAGCAGGTCAAAAGCGACGCCGTTTACTGCACACCCTTGAGGAAGAGCAGCGCCGTGCTTTTAATTTTTTCTCAATCAGTGATAATATTAAGAACTTTGTCCTTCTGCCACGTGGTCTACACAGAAAAGACTGGATTTGGATAAGTGATTTGGGTCTTAATGGAATCTGTGGCCACGGGCTTTGGGGGCCGTACACGTGGATTTCTCCACAGGCAAGCGTAAATCTATCGATTATAAGCTTTAAGGGAGCGTTTGGCGGCCCGCATAAGTTGCATAAAAGTACTGTTTTATTTTTGACTTTTGCTTTGCTTTATAATAATAATAATAATAATAATAATAATGAATAAATATAACTTTTACTTTAATATAATATTGTATAATTTTTTTATTTTTTATTTTTACATTATAATTATTAATATAAATTAATAAATATGTAATTTATTATTCAATATTATTATATTATATTTATATTTTTACATTATAATTTATTAATAAATTTATAATTTATTATAACTAATAATAAATATTTAAATATGAATAAATTTAAATAATATTAATTTAAAATTAATAATAATATAAAATAATAATATAATTTAAATATATTAATATAATATAAATATTAACATAATATAATATTTAAATTAAATTAATTATAAAAAATTATTACAGTACGGTGTAGTACCAAATATTATATAATATTATTATAATATAATACTAATGTAATATAACTAATACAATACACTATAATTAAATAACGTGCCAAACGCATCCTAAAATACACTATAATTAAATAGTGCGCCAAACCATCCTAAAAACAGTTGATAAATTAATTTACCAATTGACTAACAAAGAAACCTTTGAAAAATTAAAAAAAAAATACAAAATACAAAAAATAATGTAGAGGAATTTTACAGAAACAAAATGGGTCCCCGATTTTTAATGTTGCCGTCGTGATGAATCAAACTTTCATTATCAGTCATGGGGAGGAAGAAAGCACTGCGAGAAGTTTGATTATTTGATTAGATGTCCACCCAACTACTACTAAAATAAGGGAAATCCGTGATAATTGATGATGATGCAATTGTTATATATAATAATATAATAATTCTCTAATGGAGACCAAAAGCAATTACCATATAATAAAACACCGACTCTAATTTATCAAAATTTTTTTTATATTTTATTGTATATCTCAACTTTAATATATATAGATACATCCATAATAATAATAATAATAATAATAACAATCTATTGAAAAACACAATTAACACAAATTTTAGTACATTAACAAATAAAAAACTATACTTTTCAATCTATTGAAATTTGTATTTTTCTTTAATTTTAGCAACATCCTCACTATAATAAAATGAAAATATACTCACTCAAAAGAATTTTGATCTATGCCCAAATGTTCAATTTGTGCCATCAGCTGATTTAATTGATTTTAAAATGTAAATATCAATAAGAAAATTGACGGTAGACATACAAGCTTGTGATGAACTTTTTATTTCAGGAGGTTTTTAGATCACAAGGGAATTGTTAGAACGGTTGAGATTATGAGATCACAATCGTTCACCTTCTGTTTTGTTTTCTTCCAGCATTTACACATTAAAGAAATTCGGAGTCAAAGCTGACACTATGGGCACTGCAACTGCAAGCAAGTCCAATTATGGACAACAAGTAACCAAGTTGCGTCAATTATGGATAACAAGTAACCAAGTTGCTGGGTTGATTGGTGGCTTATCTTGTTCAACATTGAGATAAATTGATTGAATGTGTCCCCCAGCGCATAAGCCGAACACATACCACCCTTGGCCCTCGCTGGCCTTTCAAAGTGACTCGGACACGGGCAGTCTGATAAGGTTATCAGCATGATTTACCGTAATATCACTGTGGAAAAGACACAATTTACTCCCGAAAAGCTACGATCCATCATACAAGAAAAAGGAACATGTAACAGTATTCTCTATCCATTTTTTGCCCATATTCCAAGTCATTTTCAGCGTTCAATTCCTTTGGATGAGCTAACAGCATCTGCCGTAACTTGTGGCCTCTATCAGAAACTAATTTGAACCCCTGTACAGCTATTTGTGGCTAATCTAACCAGTCCAGTTCATTTTCAGAATTTTAGAAAAAAAAAAATTAAATAATTTTGGGAGATTACTCCAGGAACTGCTGTAGAAAAGCATTCATCTATGTGCTACCTCAAAAAGCACCTCTGGTGCTCCTAAATTTTGATGAGTACTTTTGAAGTTGGTTGTTGAACATCCAACATAAGTACTTTTAGTCCCAAACGGGCTCTAAGCTCCTTTCTTCTTATGATCTTTGGATTGCTTAGCGTCCTCTTTTGTGAGCATTCTTGGTGCTATGGCCATGGCCATTAGCTCTTGAAACAGCAACTTACATGCATAGGGGATGTGAACCTGTAAGACACAATCATGAGCCATTGAGAAATTAATCACTCACCAAAATACAAAAACAAAATAACCTTGCATCTGGAAGTGCCTAATGCAGAAAGTGAGGACGTATAGAAACACTCACCTGTACAATATCAGTTTTGTTTTTACAACCTCTGCATTCAAATGAATTCTTCTTCAGATTTGCAATAGCTATTAACCCACAATGCTCACATACGTGAACACGGTATGCATCACTCTGATCAAACAACCTCTCCTTGAGAAAGTGGGAAGCACCATGAGCAATCATACAATCTCTCTCCATTTCTCCAAATCGAAGGCCACCATCCCGAGATCGTCCCTCAGCAGGCTGCCTTGTAAGAATCTGTACAGGACCCCTACCACGAGAATGGATTTTATCATCAACCATGTGCTTCAGTCTTTGGTAATATGTAGGGCCAAGGAATATCATAGCAGTGAGTCGCCTGCCAGTGTGACCATTGTACATCGTCTCAAACCCGCGCATTTGATACCCACATTTGTGTAAAGCTTTGCTGATATTATCCACCTAAAATATCAAATAAGATTTGAAGGTGAAGCTTTTACAACTTACAACAGAAATCAACTATCAAGTTCACGTGTACTGATCTGTTTTAATGTTCGGAAATTTTTTCAAAAAATATTGCAAAATCTAAAACTTGAAAGTTTATTACTTACTGTGACGTCAGTAAAAGGTGTAGCATCACCTTCCTTTCCCATGTGAGCTGCAACCTTCCCCATGATGCACTCAATAAGCTGACCTATAGTCATGCGAGATGGAATAGCGTGTGGATTCACAATGATGTCAGGGGTGATGCCTTCCGCTGTCCATGGCATGTCTTCCTGAGTGTAAGTCATGCCCACAGTTCCCTTCTGACCATGCCTACTACTAAACTTGTCTCCAATCTGGGGTATACGGACAGATCTAACTCTCACTTTCACAAACCTTAATCCATCAGCATTGGTTGTCAGTAAAACCTACAAAAATAAGCACATGATTAGGCAAACTTCAGTTATAAAGAAAATAATGGATGAGAAGTGGGAACATAAACACTACTCACTTGATCCACCATCCCTGTTTCACTGTGACGTAAGCTTATGCTATGATCCCGTCTGGTGTAGCGTGATGCTTGTCCTTGAGCTTCATCCTGAGAAATAGGAGTGGTCTTCCCAATGATCACATCCTCACCAGAAACCCTTGTGCCCTAATTTAAAAAAAAAAATTAATTCAAGAAAATAACGATTTTAATTATTTTTAAAGAATAGGCGTGATATATATACTAACAGGAGGTGCAAGACCATCATCATCCAATTTATCATAAGAGCCATGCCGCATGCCCTGTAAAAAAGAAATATCATTAATATCTAACATTCACAAGCAGCCAGTAACCAACAATATCTTGAATTCAGTATTCACCATAGTATTAGATCTATCTGGACGTCCAAAATCTTCTTTAACAAGGGTCCCCA
Source organism: Atalantia buxifolia (assembly GCA_030444775.1). Taxonomy (NCBI): domain Eukaryota; kingdom Viridiplantae; phylum Streptophyta; class Magnoliopsida; order Sapindales; family Rutaceae; genus Atalantia; species Atalantia buxifolia. The sequence continues at coordinate 25,653,143 of CM059838.1, forward strand.
TCTTTTTCTCCTCATCTCTGTGAAATATTAGTCAACATTTAATCAATCTCCAACAAAAAAAATAAAAACAAGGTTAAATATATAAAATTTAAGGCAGGCACAAAGGAAGAAAGGACAAAGCAGATAAAGTTACCTATATGAACGGAAGAAAAGAGATCGAAAGAACCCACGGTCAATTGACGATTGGTTCATAATAACAGAATCTTCTTGGTTGTACCCAGAATAGCAAGCGATTGCAACAATAGCATTCTAATGTAGAGTGACAGAAGAACAACGTTCAGAACAAATTGTTACCAGAAGGGGAATTGAAAAAAAAAAATTGCAAATTTCATACTCACAATGCCAGCTGGAAGCTGCCTGAAGTGGAGGTGTTCCATTGCTCGCGTAGTAACAAGTGGCTTCTGAGGATAATAGAGAACATACGCCAAAGTATCCTGAGCATGTAAAAGAATTAGTAATCACATTAATTCATAAAACATTACATGCTTAGAACAGAAACTTGCAATTGGTTAAAGAGGAATCAAATGCATACCATACGAAATTGGTAGTTGGTGACATAGATCCCCATGGCTTGCTTACCCATAGCTGATTGATACGTGTTACGTGGGGACTAAATGCATAAAGAACGACAAAGTAAGATGGAATTTAATTCAAACACATTTTAGTAGACAAATGCCAAAAAGATATAAAACTTACCTGATTATGGTCAGGAAACGGTATAATTGAAGCACATACACCTAAAATCAAGGATGGATGGATCTCACAATGCGTGTAAGTATCAGCATAAGCTTCTTCTGGATGAAGCCTTGCTTGTACAAGATCCTAAAACAAATATGTGGTAGTTTAATGTCATTCATTGCATCATATCATTCAAGCGATCTAATTGATAATTATATTAATACATAGTATTAAGACATCCTTTGACGAAAAAATTTAATTTACTCACATTAATTGTCATGGAAATCATTGTGGTCTCTTCTTCTTCAGTGTCAATATATTCTATAAATCCCTTTGCCACAAGGTCATGCCAACCACCATCTTCGGGGGATTCCTGAAGGACCAAATACCACTCATGTTAATTACTGAAAAGGACAAGTAATTTGTAAGACTAAAAGCAAAGAAACATCTAATTGACTCACCCTCTGCTGCAGAGCAATGATGTCTCTCTTCTTTATAAGAAGCCTTTGTTTCTCTACAATAAATAATGGCCGACTACATCGACCATAATCGGTATATATCCGTAATTCTTTCAAACGAATATCTCTAACCACCCCAACTTCGGTATTGACATCAACCTAAGAAAATAGTCATTTCACTGTTCTGTGAGCCAACATGTGATATCTAATAAAGATCCCTACGGTAACATAAAAAGGACTGTGAATCAATCAGAAAGCAATGCTATGGCTTTCATAGTTCCATACAATTATAGAAAAACATTGTTGTAGCAGAATAAACTCAGTCCTATATGTCTGGAGACAATAGTTTTCTAAGAAACAAAGCAACCAAGATTTCAACGTGTCAAGCCATAGTCTAGTCAACATGCACAGTAGAACCTCATTTAATTAATACTCAAGACATTGATAGCCTCTATTAAATAAATAGTTTTTTTTTTTTGAGTCCCAACTTAGTGCCAACGTGGAAAATTAATAATTCGATTATTTTTGTTTAGGATCCAATCAATAAATAAATTAATAATTAACTAATTTAAGACTAAATACATAAGATATGTCTATGATTTTCATTGTTGCACTGATATAATGCTTTATACATTTTATTAGTCATCGTTGCTTACTTTACACCTTCCAGACGGGGGCCATTGTTGTACTTTATACACCATATTAAGAGAAATAAGAGAGAAATCAGCTTAATATAGTGCCTCTAAAAATTCTCCTATGTTAAGTTACCATGTAATTGTGATCCAGCCATGCAATCCAACCAAAGGGTTATCAAGTGACTAATTCACTCAATCAAGATCAAATCATAATCAGACTACATAGCTAGACGGAATCACTAAATTCTTTAATTATACTTCCTCTATATTTCATAAAAATTCCTATTATGAACATGATATTATCTTTAGAAATTAATAAACCGTATTATCTTTTAGAAAATGAATAATTATTAATTTATTGATATATTAATATTCGCTAAATTAATAAATTTTTCATGATCTCTCGGCTATTAATTTATCAACGGTTCTACAACATATGTTCTACATGTTCCACCGAACAAAGAATTGAAGTGGTCAATAACAAATGTAGAACGTCAAAACTTAGTGTATTTACTTTCCATTCCAGTTAGCATCCCTATGGTAGTCTCTTTGTGCTAAACTAAATATATCTTCTCAAAAGAAAGTTATCCATTATCAATTTTTATTTTAGCTTCATATTGCTCTCAACATCAAACTGGAGAAATAAGTTTAAGCATATGACTTCAATAATGTCACACCTAAACACCGGCTCTCAACCATTTTCCCTTCCCCTCATCCCCCTACCCAAAAAACCAAATAGAAGAGAGAGAGAACTTCATATTGTTCTCAACAATAAACAGCACAGATATGTTCAAGCATATGACTTCAAATATCTTACACCTAAACACCATTTCTCAACCATTTTCTCTTCCAGCAATCCCCCAAAGAAAAAACCCAAGGGAAGAGAGAGATGAACAGAAATTAGGAGAACATCCAGAATAATGATACTGCAATGATTAATAAGACAAAAATTAGAACGAGAACAATGTCAACCCATTCAAACTCAAAGTTTTGAGTGTACATCCAATCGCACAAACCAAACTGCTTGAAAAGATTAACAGAAAAATAAGTAAAACATGTAGAGCAAGCAGTTTGACTAATGTTTTCTCTTCCAGAAAAAGTTTGCCTAAAAGATTTAACAAAGGCATACTAACCCGTCTCCTCAATCTTCTCAAAGTTTTAACCAACATTTCAGGATCACGGTGAATGCCAACCCAACAACCATTGACAAAAATTTTTGTGGCTTGAGGAATAACTGCTGGAGAAATTTCCTACAATCAAGAGAAAGCTGAAATGAAGGAAAATGTAAAGGCCAATATTAAAGCAGCTTCCGGTTCCACAGAACAAATAAGAATGCACCTCAAAATTCTCTGTTCCCCATTCTTCTAAAAATTCCAAAATCGGATATGCTGCTGATCCAACTGTTATGTACACCATCAATGCCAGATTCTTTACCAAACCACAGGCCTGATGTAACATGAAAAATACATGCATAAGCACCATTTTGTAAAACAAATGAGTTATGGAAACAACATACAAGCAGAAGTTCACTTAATTTGCAAACTACTCACTTGCCCTTCAGGTGTTTCAGCTGGGCACATCATTCCCCACTGTGAATTATGTAACTGCCTAGGTTTGGCCAATTTCCTGGTATACACAAACCCCATTAGACAAATAGGCAAACAAATAATAAGTGGTACAAAATTAAAATAAAATAAAACAAGATGATGCCAATGAGGAAAAATTCCTTCTCCAAACTGAAATAAAAATCATGCCAGCAGATTCAAGCACAAGTAATTTCACCTTCACGGCCTATGGGAGAATTTAATCTTCGCAAATGCGACAAAGTAGAGGCGTAAGTTAGACGATTTAACACCTGTAGAAGAATGAATGTAATATAATTATTCTAACGGACAAAAAAATGTCAGTCAGGGAACAAAGAAACTCTTCTAGTATTCACATGGAAAAACTAATATTGTCGCAAACCTGTGAAACTCCAGCTCTTGTACCAGCTGCATTTGCTTGACCCCAGTTTCCAGTAGCAAGTGAGTACTTGAGACCACTGGTAATGGTTTTTGCCTTGATTGCAAATTGCAAGTTAACATCCTTCCCATTATCAACACACTATAAAATGATGAAGCAATGTAAGTAAAACCATTAAAAGAAAAGGAGAGAGAGAGACATAAACAAAGACCAAGGTCTATAGGAAATAACCTTTTGCACGTAAGCTCTTACATCCCTGGTCAACTTTCTAAAGAGCTGCATTCATACAATCACCAAAGACTAAGAAAACTGAAAAAATTACTTCATACTAATATTAACGCGTATCCATATATATATATATATATATACACATATACATATACATATATATATAAACAAACAAACCATCCTAAACAAGCCTCCAAGCAAGGGACCAGCAAGGTCCAGCCTCTTGTTGCCGTAATGATCCCTATCGTCTTCAGCTCTCCGGCCAAGGGCACATAGAAGAAGCCGATGAATGATATATCTGGAGACAGGAACAATAAAATATTTACCCACAAAACCTACTCAGAAGCGATGTCAATGCTAAAGCATATAGAAGCATCAAACTTACCCAAAATAGTAAGCCTTCTTTGTTTCACAGAAGTCTCCTGTACCAACATGAGGAAGCATTTCCTTTTGAAGGATCTCTTTGGCATACCTGAAAGAAGAATCACCATAAACATGATAGAAGTTCACATAAGGATTTGAAACCAAAATAAAAATGCTGAGCTAGCACTAACTTGATTCTTTTATCCCTAGTTACACCAACAGTTGCTCCTCTTTTTCCAATGTAGTCGAGTGCCACCTGCAGTAGACGAGAGGACCATTACATTTCAAAGGGGTCCAAGAGCTGAAATCATGATCTTAGGCAACTATTAAAATGAAAAAGAAAATTGAAAGAAGACAAAGCAAGACAGTTTTGATACAAACTTCACCACATTTATGGAGAAGAACAATAAAAGAGTTTACAGAGCAAGCCAATTGATGTCAAAAAAGACAAAAAAAAATTAGATAACAAGTAAATTAATTAGCAAGTACAGTATAGATTATCTTCTCTTCAAACCATTTTTCTTCTGCACTCTTATCATTAAAATTAAAAGATCAATTACCACCACACAAACCCTATTATATTCCAACAAGACCGCTTCTTATTCTTCTTCTCTTTTTCACACACTTGCTTCCACATGATATGAAATTCCAGTGGGATAGCAATTATTCTGCCCAACATTCAATGCTTTTGGAATGAAAGAAAAGAATTATCCCAAATCAAACTAGAAAACTACAAGATACGATGCAGATGTCTTCTCAAGATAGTAGGAGAATTCTTATAGACCAAGTGAAACGACTAATTTCAAATATTAATTCATGCCCTTAAAAAAAATTCACAAGCAAATAAAAAGAGACTTCAGAGATACTAATGGAAAAGAACAAGTGTTTCTGGCTGTTATATGGATAATAAATTATTTTTTATGACAACCAAGAGAAAGTTCAAGTTGTGCAGCATGCTCAGTTGTTATTGCTATTATTAAATTGTATGCTCTCATGAAATAACATTCTCATGTCTAAACAACAAAAGGTCCATTCACTAACAAAAAAAAAAAAAGAAAAAATGCAATAGAATGAAAAAGGCACATCTTACATCAGAAGTTTATCCATATCAGAAGAAAGTAAGCATATAACTTCTCTCACAGAAATTAGCATCTCAAAAAATATGCGACAGAAGGCAAATCATTCTCAAAGAAACTATTCATGGCAGCAATAAAGGGATACCTGTTGATTTTGAATGACAAACGCTTCCTCAAGGGAAGGCCGAAGCAATTCCATCATTTGAGTGTCTTGGAAGTCATAACAAATGTGCTCTAATATATCTTTGTCAGCCACAAACCCTAAAGCCCGAAAAACAATGATGATAGGAATTTCAGTACGAATGTATGGAAGGGTCGCACGAATGTACTGCCCGGAAGAGCCCTGCAACAAATTAAATTGAATGGAAACAAAGTCAAGTCATAGATACAACAAATGATTGGTAGATATTACTAATAACCGCTTTGATAGCAGGAAAACAGAATCAAGATCACAGGTTCAAAAATAAAAATAAAAATAAAAAGCAGCTTCAAACGCTAAATAGTTTATCATTACCCTTTTGCACTAGTCCGAGAAAGCATCCGTACAAACATTGTGCTCGGTGGCCTGTTCTGGGACTCTGCCATAGAACGAACTTCTGCCACGTAGGCATACTTGTTAGGCTGCCGCTTCTTGAAGACATAGACATGATTGGTGCTCATCTTCTCCTGAGCAATCAGAACTTTTTCACTCCCATTGATGATAAAATATCCACCCTGATCATACGGGCACTCCCCAAGCTCTGTTAAATCCTTCTCAGAGTTTTGATACAGTGTGCAGTAGCTTGACCGAAGCATTATGGGTACCTAAAAATGCATTAACTGGTGAGTTTTACATTGATAAGCCTAAATCCATACCTTCATTAAAAATAAATAAATACATAAATTACACGCACCTTTCCAATGAAAACTTTAGTGAAATCCTGGGTTTCGGTGACTTCTTCACCATCGTGGCCTTTCTTTATAACCCTCTTCGTAACATCCACGTACAAAGGAGCTGAGTACGTTAAGTTCCTCAATCTTGCAGCCTTTGGGAATAATGTCGCAGTTTCTCCATCTGATTCTGTCATCATAGGTTTGCTCAGATATATCTGCCCAAAACTGATCTTGTAGATGGTCTGCATATCAAATCAATTCCAATTCAATCAAAATGCTATAATTTCTATTTGTTTTAATCCAAAAAAAAGAAAAAAAAGCTTTTCTTACCTCGGCAAAATCAGATTGTTGGCCGGGATTATGTTGGGATTCGGGTCGAATCTCGATATCCGCGGATTCATCAACAATTTCTTGCATGGTGTTCTGGATAAATTCGTCAAAAGAGTCGAGCTGCTGCCTCACCAAACCCTTTTCTTCGAAATAAGCAGAAATAACCGCCCACGCATCCTCTTGCGTGATCTCCTCCTCTTCATCCTCTTCCTCCTGTTGATGTTGTTCTTCGTAATCATAATCGTCTTCCATCATCTTCTTCTTATAACAAGCGCTCTAGAGAGTTTCGATTTTCGCACAAATTGGAAACCAGAGCGCAAACCCTAAAAGAGAATAGCTCTGTTGTGAGATTCCTTCAGCCTTCAGTTGGGATTCGAAATTGCACCTCACTACGTTTTTACACTCACTACGTACTGAATCTAAATCCGTATTGGTATAGCTTGCTTTTCATCTTTTATTTTCGTTATGTCGGCTTCGCCTGGTTAGCTTCTTCGCCGCTCGAAAAGAAAATTTTTAACATTGGTAATTTTTAGATATCTCCCCTGTAGTTTAGTCTTACTACACTCGAAGAACATTTATTTATATATTAACATATCACTCCTGAATGTATGTACGCCCACTGCCCAATTTGATGATATGTTGAAATTCAATAAGTTGTTTATTTCATAATTTTTGAAAAAATAATATTTAATAAATTCTATAAAAGTAACTTATTTTATAATTTTTTTAATTTTGTCAGTATCGTTTAAAAGTTGGTGGGTGATTACTTTTCACAAGCAGCTTATTCAATAAGTTACCACACTTTTTAAAATTCTCATTATAACCCTGCTATTTTAATAAAAAGACAATTATATCTTATTTATTCATAAATCCTAATATATAAATAATTAGATATTATATTACTGCCATATTTGAGGAATTTTATTGTAAAAAATTTAATGTGAATGAAATACATATTACTTTTTATTTTATTTAGATTAAATATGAATTTTTATTATATTTTATTTAACAGATTATGAAGTTCTTTATATTTTTAATTGTTTTTTAATGTAATTTTACATATTTAAGAAAAAAGGTATGTCTAAATAATTTATTAAATATACTCTAAAAATAAAAGACAATTTAAACCTATGTCTATTATGGTCATTATATAATAAAACAATACTTTTGTAATAAAATTTACCAAACGCATGTACTCTACTTTTTGAATTCACAGCAACCGCAATAGCACAATTTACCAAACAACTAGCTACTTTTTTAGTCAGCAGCTTATTTTATTTACACAGCACAAGCAACTTATTTCATCAACCTCTACAATCCCAAATTGGCTCATAAATCGTCATCGTACAGTTTGATAGTTGAGGACAGTAACGTAATTACAAAATTTACATTTTGTTGATGATGATGAGATGCTCATGCCAATAGCATTAGGCTTTTGCATCGAATTATATGAACTAGATCTTGATCTTGAGCCGTACGCAAAATCAAATTCTAATGATGAAACTCTCTTTTGCAGCTTGATTTAGACGAACTCGAGCTCGAGTTCAACAACACAACAACAAGAGATAACGAAGTAAAATAAACGGCGAGCATGGATTTTCTTTGAACAATGTGTTTACTTTTAAAACTAACCTTTTTCTCTGTCCACCTCTTAATTATGCAAGCTATTGATAGCGTACTATGATCCATATCCATCTTTTCATCATTACACCCTTTCGTTGTCAAGCAATTGCCATGCTACTTCGTCCTCATGGTTTTTTTTTTATAATAAATCATCCCTTTGTCTTCCCCATCACCAGTTTTTTACCATTTGATTCGTCGATTGAATGGTAGATAGCATCAAGATGTTAGGAAATTAATGGGTGAAGCAGGTCACAATTAAAATGAAATTGGAGAAAATGAAAAACAAGCACACAAAAAGAACACAGAAATTTACGTGGTTCGGCTTTTAGCCTACGTTCATAAGTAAAGATAGAAAGAAATATTTTACTATACTAGAAAAAAACTAACTTCTCTCTAATAATAGGAGAGAACAATTACACTATTTCTATAATTAAGAAAAACTATTCTCACTTATTAAGATTTTAATTATACCCAGCACTCTCAATTTAAGAGCAATTATATTTAGCTTTAAAACTCTCTCTAAATACAAGAAGAAATAAGATTTTTTGAAATGATTTAAAATAAAGGAAGCACCTTTTCTTTTACAACCAGCGAATTGGATACTATTTATACTATTTTATTTTTTTAAGATGCATGGGTTTTTTTTCAACAATTATGGCATCGAATTCGGTGCTACCAGCATCAAATTCAAACACTGAATTTAATGCTGACTTTAACAATTTAAGCATTGAATTCGGTGCTGACTTTGACATTGTCACGCTTTGTACGTCTCTGCTAGGCCATAAGAGGATTTGCTCCATGCGAACTTATCAGCATTGATTGGCTCGGTCAAAACATCTGCTAAGTTTTCCTTGGTATGAATTTTCTACAAATCCACACTTTTGTCTTCCACTACTTCTCGGACGAAGTGGTATGAAACCTTATATGATTTATCCTAGAATGAAAGGTTAGATTCCCAGCAATGTGCAAGGTACTCTGACTATCACAAAACACAACAATTTTCTCTTATTTGCACCCGAGCTCCTCCAATAACCTTTGCATAAAAAAAACTTTCTTGTAGGCTGTGTGCTACCGTGTATTCTATTTTTGTTGTAGATAAAGTCACAACAGTTTGCAATTTTGAAACTCAATTTATAGTTCCTTCTATAAGTAAAAACACATAGTTAGTAGTGGATCTCATTTTATCAAGGTCTCTTGCAAAATCTGAACCACCATAGCCCTTGATAGTAAAATCTGATCCTCCAAAATATAATGCAACAGTCGAGGTTCTTCTGATGTATCTCAGAATCTTTTTTACAATTTTCCAATACTTTCTACCAGGATTCACCATGTATCAACTTACGGTTCCCACTGCTTGTGCAATGTTTGGTCTTGTACAAATCATTACAGATATTAAACTTTCCACTGCTAATGTATATGATACTTAAGACATCTCATTCCTCTCTACTTCATTGTTAGGACATATACATAAGGATAACTTGAAATTAACAGGAAGTGGGGTAGAGATTGGCTTACAATCTTGCATGTTGAAGCGCCGCAAGATTTTTTTCAAGTAATTTTTCTGAGAAAGCCAAATGTTCATTTTGTTTTTATCTCAATGAATTTACATCCCCAGAATCTCGTTTGCTATTTCTAAGTCCTTTATTTCAAACTCCATAGCTAATTATGCCTTCAATTCTTGGACTTGATCTTTGTTGGGCCTGCTACTAACATGTCATCCACATACAATAATAAAATGAGGAAATCATTATCTTCGAACTTTTTGTAGTATGCACAATGGTCTAAACTGAGTTTACTATATCCAAGGCTAATGATAAAGGAATTAAATCTATTATAGCAACACGTTGGCACCTATTTGAGTACAAACTAAGTTCTCCTTACTTTTTTAGCAATACCTTCTAGTTAAAGTATATAAATTTCTTCTTTAAGTTCTCTATGAAGAAACACAATTTCACATATAACTATTGACTACTTTGATTTTCATGAGTAGAACTACTAGAAAAATATCTCGTTGAAGTCAATATCTTTTTTTCTGAGCATATCCTTTCACTACCAATCTTGCACAATACCGATTTACTTTGATCATTGCCATCATACGTGATCTTGTAGACATATATTTTATCATTGCCATCATACGTGATCTTGTAGACACATATTTTACTTATGTCTTTTCTACCATATGATAGTAGTATAAATTCTCATATATAATTGTATAGAGCTTAATTTCTTCCTACATTGTTGTCATCTACACATATGTGCATTTTAAATCTTCATGGAAAGTTGATGACTCCACATGTTCTATCAGAAGACAGTATACAACATTGATCTCTGAAATATACTCCAAGTGCCACACTGGTGATTGTCTCTCATGAGTTGATCGATGAATTTTTGTAGCCTTAGAATCAACTGGTTCTTGTTTCTCGTGCTCTAGTACTGATTCAAAAGAATTTAAATATTTCTTTTTCAAATTATTTTTCACATATACCAATATAGCCTTTGAATTTTTTTTATAGTGCTATCATTTCGTCTCTCCTTTGTAGTTGCTCTTCTTAGCAAAGATTATATCTTTGCTAATGACTATCTTATGGGTAATGGGCTCCCACATACAATCCCCTTCACTCCATCAATATACCATAAGAATAAACATCTTTTGGTTTTTGGATTTAACTTTGCTCTTTCTTACGCATTGTATATCATGTACACAAGACATCAAAATGCATGCAAACGAGAGTAATTAGTTGGCTTTCCAATCCACATATCTATAGGAGTCTTTAACCTAATTGCTATAGATGGCGATCAATCTACCACATATCAGGTAGTTTTGATTGCTTCGGTTTAGAATAAGTTGGGTAGACTAGCAGTTCTTAATATAGCTCTTATTTTTTCTAAAAGAGTCTTGTTTATCTATTCCGCCGCTCTATTTTGCTGGGGAGTGTATATGACTATAAATCGTCTTTCAATACTTTCTTACTTACAAAACACATGAAACTTGCTATCTGCATAAGCTTTGTCATTATCTGTCCTCAAGCACTTGATCCTTATCTCATATTTAAGTTCAATATACACTTTGAATTCTTTGAATACTGAAAACACATTTAACTTTTTCTTATTAGATACACCCAACTTCTCATTTAGTAATCATCAATGAAAGTTTTGCACCTCTTAGGGACATATCTCAATCATATCATCACATTTGAGAATAATATCATCAACGTAAACTATTAGCACAATAACCTTTCTTTTAGAAGAGAACTTGAAAAATAAGGTATGGTCAGCTTGTCCTTGAGAATATTTTTATTTTTTGACAGATTGTGTGAATTTCTCAAACCCAGTCCTTGGAGACTGTTTGAGCCTATACAATAACTTTTTTCGCTTGCACACTTTTGAGCTAAACTTTTTTTCAAAGCTTGGTTGACTATGCATGTACAACTCTTCCTTCAAGTCGCCATTGAGAAAGACATTCTCCACATCTAGTAACTGTAAGGGCCAATCTAGATTAGCAGTAATAGATAAAAGTACTCTTATGGTGTTCAACTTAGCAACAAGAGCAAATATCTCAAAATAATCAATGCCATATATCTGGGTGAATACCTTAACTACTAACCTAGCCTTGTATCTTTTTCCACTAAACCATCAACGTTGTACTTCATAGTAAAAACCTATTTACAGAATAAAATAGTCTTTCCAGCTAGCAATGTCTCAACACTTCAAGCATGGTTCTTCTTAAGAGCTCTCAACTCTTCAAACACTGCTTCTTTGCACTTTGGAAATTTTAGAGCCTCATGTACATTGTTAGGAATTTCTACACTACACAGTTGGGAGGTAAAAGCAACAAAAGATGAAGAGAATTTCAATATGATATAAATTTAGACAGCGGGTGACTAGAACAGGATCTAACCCTATTACGAAGAGCTATAGGAATGTTAAGATCAAAAGACATAGATTGGATGTTAAGAAAAGAAAGAGAATTACCTGTACAAGATTCAGATTGTTGATTTATCCTTAGTTTGGAATCATAGTTGTACTATAGAGTTAATATGTCTTTCTTTTGCTTATGATTCTTCTTCAAGTAACAATCTCTTTTCAAGTTCAGTCACTTTCCTTAAATCTATAACCTGTTGCTTTAATAAAATTATCCTGTTGTAGTATCATAGTAAGCTGTTCCTTATTTTTGGTTTTGAAAAGTTGTTTTTAAGAATTTTGATTCTCAAATTGTTTTCCAAATGTAGGCCTAGACTCAAGAGAAACATCACTTTTTGTGAGAGGTGTTTCAAGTAATGAATCTTTGCCATTTGTTGTAGGTGCAGAGATACTAGGCCTATAATCTTGTGAGAGAAACACATCATTTGAAAAAAAGACATCGCCAGAGTTAACAAATAATTTTTCCTTAAAATTCTCCCTTGAAGATAAATATCCTGAAAAAATGGTTGCTTCAAAAAATGTGATATCCATTGTGATAATTTTTTTCAATATCGAGTTAAAACATTCATAGCCTTTACCTGAATTGGAGAGTAACCAATGAAGACACATTTTATGGCTCGGCCTTAAGTTTTTCAATTTTTCTTTGTTCACAAATAAAAAGTATACAACTAAATACTTTTAAAGGTAGATCAGCAAAAAGTTTAGCAGTTGGAAGGCCATTTTTGAAATTTTGGAAAGGAGTTTGAAATTATAAAACTTTGGAGGGCATTATGTTTATTAAGTATGCAACGGTTAAAACAATCTCTCCCCACAAATACATAGGAACTTTAGTTGTAAAAAATAATGCACGAGCAACCTCAAACAAATATTTATTTTTTCTTTCAACAACACCATTATATTGGAGTGTATCGATGCAAGAACTGTGATGAATTATTCATTTTTCAAGAAAAAAAATTGCCAAGATCATATTAAAATAATCTTCCCCCATTATCACTTGTATGTTATTCTGAAATTGAGTCTGCACCATATCGTAAAAAATTTTAAAAGCTTGTTTGACTTCTAATTTTTCTTTCAATAAATACACCCAGCGAAGGCGAGTATGATCATCTGTAAATGTGATGAACCATCTCTTTTAGAAGGTGTATTTATCTTATTAGGACCCCAAACATCACTTTAAATAATAATGAAAGGTTTTGATGGTTTATATGGTTGTGAAGGAAAAGATGTGCAGTGATGTTTTCCAAATTCACAAATTTCACAATAAAACAAAGGTGGGTCTTTATTGGCAAACAACTTAGGAAACAAATGTTTTAAATATTTGAAACTTGGGTGGCCTAATCTTAAATGCCGTAACATAATAATATTATTCTTAGAAACAGAAATAAATTCAAACCAGGAACTTATTTGTTGAGATTGTCATTTTGATTCATATCCATCATCAAAGAAATAGAGTCCTCTACTCTGTTTAGCACTGCCAATCATCCCCCCCCGAGGCCAAATCCTGGAACACACAGTGAGTTGAAAAGAAATTAGTTTGACAATTTTGATCACAGGCGAGCTTACTGACAGATAAAAGATTATAAGAAAGTTTGGGAACATGAAGGACATCGTGAAGAGTGAGTGATGGAGACACTACAATAGAACCTTTTCCTGCAATGGCTGAAAGAGAACCATCTATTATCTTAATTTTCTAGTTACTTACACAAGGACTATATGAACAAAAAAAGTTTGACAACCCTGTCATATGATCGGTTGCACCTGAATTGATGATTCAGGCGCGATAGTTAACGCTAATGAGGTAATTACATTTTTGAGCTAATGAACAAGAAGGAATTTTTTGAGACTCGAGAAGCTTGTACAATTGGTCTTTCTGTTCTTTGGTGAAAGGAAATGAACTTAAAGAAGACTGCTGCTCTTGATTCGAGACAGTAACCTGAAGTGCACACCCCTCTCCATTAAACTTCTTCTTCCAGTTTTAAGGCTTGCCATGAATTTTCCAGCATGTTTCTCGTATGTGCCACATGCGTTTACAGTGGTCGCACCACGACCTTTCAGACTTTTGACCATCATTCTTCACTTCCTTCTAAGAACCTCGAGTTATAGGAGCAGAAGTTTCTACTTCTGAGTTAATAGGAATAGATTTGTTATTTAGCATCACACTCTTTCGTACTTCTTCTCTCCGAATATCTGAGAAAGCCTCACGAATTGTTAGTAGAGGAGTTTTTCCTAAAATTCAGCCCCGCGCCTCCTTGTTAAGTCCAACCCAGAACATGAACACAGGAGTATTCTCCTATCGTTTCATAAACCGGACACTATATCCACGCATTTCTAGATATCATCATAACAAAGATCTAACTCATGCCTAGTGATGAGCATATAATACATACATATATTACTCTTAATTATATAATTGCTAGTTATTTTTATTTGTTATTTTTAATTAATTGAATTGTTTTATTGAATAGGGAATCAATTAGAGATTATGGATAAAAAGGGCATGAGGAGTTCAAATTGGGAAGAAAAAAAGATTAAGTTGAAAGATAAAATTGCAGCCAAGAATTAATGAAAGTCAAGAAGACCAAAATTGGAAGTCAACCTCTTCAAGTAATGAACGGTGGGCATGTATTTAGAAAACAAAGATTGTCAATTTAGAATGCACGTGCCACGCTTTAAAGGAAGAAATCATTAATTGGCATTTTGTTTTGGAGGTCAAACGTGTGGCTAGCTTTCAAATTTTAATAAGGAAACAATTTAGAAAGGGCTTGGTGATGGGCTTTGTTAAGTCGGTGGATGGCCTTAACTCATGATAGGTTGTGAAGAATTAATGCAATTAGAATTCAATAATGATTATGCAAGTCAGAACATTATATAAAGGTAGCACACGACCACGAAAAGGAAGTCACGGGAGGAGGGAGACCCGAGACAGAGATGAAAACCTGCAGCAGATCTTCGACTTCCATGGCTGAATTTATTTCTTTTGTTTCTCCCAAATTAAGTATGTCTAACTAATTTTCTTTTACTGAGGTTAAGGATGAAACCCTATTCAATAAAATAATTGTCTTTTTATTTAATTAATTCCCTACACGTGTCCTTTAATGTTTATGGTTCTTATTTTACATGATTAATTGGGTGTTATTAAATCTTTACACCAATTTTGTCATACATTATTGATTGTTAAGATTGATATTCGATTAAATTTATGCTTGGATTTATAAAGTTTATACATGATTATCTTTGATTCTGTGTCTTTCATTAAATTGTTTACACAAAGTGCTTAGGAAAACTTTGACTCTTTGTTATTCAATATGTTTACATGTGATACTTAGATATCATACTATTAAGCGGAAAAAGAACCTACATTAGATTTAATTAATTGGGCTTAATTGTTATATTCATGAGATGACATAGATTGATTTCGAGTTGTCACTCTAAAATTGAGGATTAATTAATAACTAGATAAATACTAGTTGAATAATGGTGGATTCTAAAACCTTGGTAATCTTTATCTTATTCAATTCTCCTTTGATTTAATTGTTTTCATATTTTAATTAGTTTAATTTCTCTTAAAAATTCAATTTGCTCAACTAGGTTAGAATTAATATTAATTTTAGATTTAAATCAGACTTTTCAATTTATAGCAATTTCTGTGGGTTCGACCTCGTTACACTATTCTATTACTAGATTCGTGCGCTTGCAAGTATATTAAAATTTTCACAACAAGTTTTTGGCGTCGTAGCCGTGGATTGTGCCAGTAAGTTAGTTTAATCTAGGTTGATTTGATTCTTCCACTAGTTATAATTAAGGTTGTCTTTTATTTTTAAAAAAGCACACAAAATTTTTTTTAATTTTTTTCTTTAAATTCATTATTTGGTTGTTTGATTTCTTTTATTTTAATTTTGTTTATTTCTATTATTGTTGTTTTATTTTGCTTTATTTGTCTAGTTAGTTTATGAGTGTTTGGGAACGCGATTCAACAAATCGTTTGGTCAAAAAAGAGTCAAAAATTGATAGTAGTCGAGCTAGTTCTTCAGAAGTGATGGATGACCCAAATAGACTATTGCCAATACTGCCACCAGTACAAGGAGAGAAAACCCTTAGAGAATATTTTTCACCACTTGTAGCCAACCAACCATCTTGTATTGTGTTGCCACAAACTATAGCAACACACTTTGAACTTAAGCCCTCAATCATTCAACTTTTGCCATCTTTCCATGGGTTAGAGAGAGAGGATCTATATTTGCACATTAAGGAATTTCTTGACGTATGCTCTACATTTCGTTTTCAAAATTTTAATGATGAGTCGATTAGGCTTCGTATGTTCCCTTTCTCATTGAAAGACAACGCGAAAGCTTGGTTGAATTCACTTCCTACTGGGTCTATTACTACATGGGATGAATTTAGTAATCAGTTCCTCACCAAGTTTTTCCCTATGTCTAAAAAAAATGCCCTTAGGAGAGAGATAAGTGATTTTTATCAAAGAGAGGGTGAGCAGTTTTATGAATGTTGGGAAAGATTCAATGATTTACTCCTCAAGTGTTCCCACCATGGTTTTAAGAAATGGAGACTTATGCAATGCTTTTATAATAGTTTAACCATATCAAATCGTCATATGGTAGAGTCTATGAATAGTGGGAGATTTTTTAACTTACATGAGGGGGCTGCATGGGATTTCTTTAATTCACTTTCTGAAAATTCTCAACAATGGGATTTTTCAAATCAAAGGGAAAAATCATCTCAAGTTTCTAGAAAAGAGTTATATGAAGTTAAGGATGATTTTGATGTGAAATCCACTCTAGTTACACTTTTTAGGAAAGTAGATGCCTTAACTCTAAACCAATCAATGAATCATCATCCTAGTGTAGCTAATGAGATTTGTACTCTTTGTTCTAACTTGTCTCATACAGCACAGAATTGTCCATCATTACCAGCCTATCAAGGGGCTTATTCTGAGCGAGTACATGCCTTATAATCGTATGAGAAAACCTCCAATAATCCATATTCACCCACATATAATCCTAATTAGAAGAATCACCCTAATTTTTCTTGGAAGCAAAATCAACCTTTGTCAAACCAAAGAGGACAACAATTTAGCTTGCCCAGTCAACAATTTGTCCCTCCTAACTAAGTATATCCTTCTGCCCAACAGTCGATGTCTCAATTCATTGCACCCTAACAGAGAAAACCTTCTTTAGAGAATACACTTCAAAGTTTCATTCAATCAACCCAACAAGTCTTTCAGTCAAACACTTAAGCTATTCTAAAGCTTGAACATCAATTGGGTCAATTAGCAACTACTGTGGCTGAGAGAGAAAAAGGAAAATTTCTAAGTCAACCAGTTCCTAATCCTAAAGGAGTGCATGAAGTTGGATCGAGTTCAAGCCATCAGTATGAAGAAGCAAAATCAATTATGACTTTGAGAAGAGGAAAATTATTTGACAACAAGGTAGAGGTTCAAACAAGAAAGACATCTAAATCTGCTTTTTCAGATCCAGTTCTATCACAAGACTCATCATCGAATGATCCAGAAGAAAGTAACCCACCAACTTATATTCCTAAGGCTCTTTTTCCTTTAAGGCTAGTAAAGGTGAAGAAGGGGACCTCAACAGGTGAGATTATGAAAATCTTCAAGCAGGTAAGTATAAACATCCCTTTACTCTATGCTATTAAGTAGGTTCCCTCCTATGCCAAGTTTTTAAAGGATTTATGCACTAAAAAAATAAACTTGCATGTCACCAAAAAGACGTTTTTGACTAAACAAACTAGTAATTTACTTTAATGTAAAATGCCACCAAAATTTAAGGATCCTGGTTCTCTTACTATCTCAAATGTTATAGGGAGCCAGGTGTTTGATAAAATATTTTTGGATTTAGGAGCTAGTGTTAATATCTTGCCTTATTCTATTTACATACAGCTTGGACTAGAGGAATTAAAGCCAACTTCTATTATTTTGCAACTTACTGATAGGTCAATGAAAATACCTCGGGGTATTATAGAGGATGTGTTGATACAGATTGACAAATTTTATTATCCTGTTGATTTTATTGTTATTGATACTCAGCATGTACATGATCCTAAGAAACACATCCCAGTTATTCTAGGTTGTCCTTTCTTAGCTACAGCTGATGCTCATTTTAGTTGTAGGACTGGAAACATACAATTATCTTTTGGTAACATGACCATGGAATTAAATATCTTTAATGTTCCAAAGCAGGCACAAAACGATGATAAAGTCGTTGAAGTAGATATGATAAAAGCATCAATTGATGACTCATTTATTTCTAGCCACTGTGATAATCCATGAATACCATGCACAACTGACTCTAATTTATCTTTTGATGTTGACAGTGGTATTGAAGAAGTTAATGTTTTACTTGATTAAACTCTTATCGTAGATCTAATTAAGTGGAAAGAAAAGATTAAGCCTCTTCCTCCTGAAGAGAAAATTGAACCATTCAAGTTGGAGCTACTTCCTAAAGAAGTGCAACATAGGTCACATTTTGACATGAAAAAGGTGGTAAGATCTAAAGTGTTTAAATTGTTAGATTTTTGTACTATTACTTCAGATAACTCTCAGGTAAGCTTGGAACAAAAGAAAACAAAGCAGTGCGATATTGAGGAGTTTAATTACCATCGTCCTTTCATAGATAAAATACTCCAGTGCTTAGTCAATTATGTTTTCTAGTATTTTCTATATAATTTCTTTGGTTTTCACCAAATTCTTATTGATCCTAGTTGATTTGTTGTTTGCATTAATTAGTTAGTTTAGTAGGATTTTATTTATTTTGTTTTTTTTTTAATTTCTTCTAACGTTTTCTTGTTAGTTGTCATTTATTTTTAAGCATCCCTAGCCCATTCAGGTGTGATCGCTCCAACTTTTTCTTTTATTATTTATGTTTTTATTTATTTATTTATTGATTTTTTTCATCTTTTTGCATGCATTTCTTTTATTTATGAAACATTGAGGACAATGTTTCGAATACGTTTGGGGGTGGGAGTAGTGTGTGCTTTGTTTGTTTTTGTGTTAAAAAAATTCAAAAATTCAAAAATTCAAAAATTCAAAAATTCAAAAATTAAAAAAAAAAATTGTGTTTGTTTGTTTTTATATGAAAAGACTATAATAAGAACTTGATTAATAATGAATATGGTTCTTAGAAAATATTGAATATTGTCTTAATTTATACTTGATTCTTATGTTGATTCCTCTTGATTGAGATTCTTTAAACACTATGAGCACTAATATCAATTCTTTCATAATTTTGACTTGAAATTTGAGATTGACACAGCCTGAGTTGAGAATTTTAGATAGGGTAAATGACTGTTTGTCTTGATTCTTATCTCCACGGTACAAAATTATATACACAGGTGCCAAAGTCAGAAATAGCTACCTATAACCCTTAAGAGTAAAGCTATCCTTGAGTAATTTGGGCCTATGTACCACCAGTATGTAGAGAATAATCTACCATGAGAAGAAGGCTACCTTAAGGGGTAGAGTGAAAGCTCCTGACTATGGTTAAACAAAAGAAAAAAAATCAAAAGAAAATGCACATAAATGCCTGTGAAAAAAAAAATGGAAATCAAGATGATAAGATTAGTTTGACTTGCTCTTTTCTTTGTTTGAGGCGAAAGCTATTGATGTTGAAGATTTTGGGAATGGATTTGATTGAATTGATTTAACATACACACTACAAGAATCAAAAGAGAGATGAGATTGACTATTGAATTAAAGTTCGAACTTTGCCAATATTTGAAATTTTCTTTGGGCTATATAATTTATGCAATCTTTGAGGCTATTTTCATGCTTTGTTTAAATTTTGTTGTTCTTTTCATCTTATTTTAATTTTTTTTAAATGATGTTTATGGGCATCAGCACTGAAGCTCTCACGAGAGTATAACTCGTCCACTAGGGCCGCCAAGGGGTTTAAAGACTTGTTGCATACGCTAAATGCAATCGCGATTAGCTACGAAAGTAGTTTAATTAGGATTTATTTTTCGTTACTTTTGTGTTTGTTTTTGTTTTAGTTTTTCTCGAGGACTAGCAAAATCTAAGTTTGGGGGTATTTGATGAGCATATAATACATACTTACTTTACCTTTAATTATATAAAAACAAAAACAAAAGTATTTGATGAGCATATAATACATACATACTTTACCCTTAATTATATAATTGCTAGTTATTTTTATTTGTTATTTTTAATTAATTGAATTGTTTTATTGAATAGGGAATCAATTAGAGATTATGGATAAAAAGGGCATGAGGAGTTCAAATTGAGAAGAAAAAAAGATTAAGTTGAAAGATAAAATTGCAGCCAAGAATTAATGAAAGTCAAGAAGACCAAAATTGGAAGTCAACCTCTTCAAGTAATGAACGGTGGGCATGTATTTAGAAAACAAAGATTGTCAATTTGGAATGCACGTGCCACGCTTTAAAGGAAGAAATCATTAATTGGCATTTTGTTTTGGAGGTCAAACGTGTGGCTAGCTTTCAAATTTTAATAAGGAAACAATTTAGAAAGGGCTTGGTGATGGGCTTTGTTAAGTCGGTGGATGGCCTTAACTCATGATAGGTTGTGAAGAATTAATGCAATTAGAATTCAATAATGATTATGCAAGTCAGGAACATTATATAAAGGTAGCACACGACCACGAAAAGGGAAGCTGCCGGAGGAGGGAGACCCGAGACAGAGATGAAAACCTGCAGCAGATCTTCGACTTCCATGGCTGAATTTATTTCTTTTGTTTCTCCCAAATTAAGTATGTCTAACTAATTTTCTTTTACTGAGGTTAATGATGAAACCCTATTCAATAAAATAATTGTCTTTTTATTTAATTAATTCCCTACATGTGTCCTTTAATGTTTATGGTTCTTATTTTACATGATTAATTGGGTGTTATTAAATCTTTACACCAATTTTGTCATACATTATTGATTGTTAAGATTGATATTCGATTAAATTTATGCTTGGATTTATAAAGTTTATACATGATTATCTTTGATTCTGTGTCTTTCATTAAATTGTTTACACAAAGTGCTTAGGAAAACTTTGACTCTTTGTTATTCAATATGTTTACATGTGATACTTAGATATCATACTATTAAGCGGAAAAAGAACCTACATTAGATTTAATTAATTGGGCTTAATTGTTATATTCATGAGATGACATAGATTGATTTCGAGTTGTCACTCTAAAATTGAGGATTAATTAATAACTAGATAAATACTAGTTGAATAGTTGTGGATTCTAAAACATTGGTAATCTTTATCTTATTCAATTCTCCTTTGATTTAATTGTTTTCTTATTTTAATTAGTTTAATTTCTCTTAAAAATTCAATTTGCTCAACTAGGTTAGAATTAATATTAATTTTAGATTTAAATTAGACTTTTCAATTTATAGCAATTCCTGTGGGTTCGACCTCGTTACCACTATTCTATTACTAGATTCGTGCACTTGCGAGTATATTAAAATTTTCACAATACCTAGGAATGACAATGGGCACCAGCCGCAGCAAGTTTACCATTACCAAACACATACCTCCACAAAATTTAAATTATTAAACCTATTCACAATCCTCTCTAGGTTTTAATTTTTTTAAGAAAACCCACTTGCTGTGAGTTTTGACAATTACCAAATCTGCAATGGTATCCAACGGATTTTTTGCGGGTTTCTATATTTAAAATCACAAATATTCAATATGTAAATTTATAATAATAAACTAAAATTTCACGTAACATACTCAATTATAAATTTAACCAATAATTTAACCAATGTAAATAGAAATTTATAATATCAATATCAATTCAACACAGATTCTCAAATTTACGTATAAAATACCCAAATCCATAAAAAAACCACAAACTAGTATCTAAACATAATAATTATCACTTCATATTATCATTCAACATAGGCTACAAGAGAAAATCTTCATTTCATTCACTATTATTAGCACCCATCCAACACGATTCCTACAATAATGATTAAGATTAATATTTTCTACAGAATAATATATTTTAGATACTAATATGAAGCACAAAATTATAATAATGAAATAATCAATGTATTAAGTTAAAGAATAATAGTCCATACAAAATTATAATAAGTAAAATATATAAATATAGATAGATACATGATAATCCATGCATTAAGTTAAAGAAAATTCAATCAGAATTATAATAAGTATACTTTTAGATTTAAATATTTTTTATTAAAATTAAATTAAAAATAATTTAAAACCTTATGGTTGGCGGATATCCATGTGGTTATCTATCCGATATGTGGTTAATACCAAACCTACCAGCAACCTTGTGTGGGATTCAATTTATAATATCAAATCTGCCCACAACCCACAAAATTACCCGTAGCAGGCGGGTTTAGGGGGATTTGCGAGTTCGCATGTACGATTGTCATCCTTACTCCTACCACAAGGTCATCAAATCATTGTAGTAGGAGGTTACATCTCGGTCACCCTGTTTCGTGTGCCAAAGTTTGGATTTTAACTCAAAAATCTGCGAAGAATTCTCTAGATCAAAATGCGTATCCCTGACTGCTTCCTAAACATCTTTGGTTGTCGGCAGGTACATGAAGGGCTTGCCAATAAGAGTTTCATTGTATTCACCAACCACGCAATAATTAAAGAATTTTTTGATTTCCAGGTCTTAAGAGACAGATCTCCATTTACAGATTTTGTCGCTTCTCCTGTCAGATATCCAAGCTTCTCCTTGCCTTCTAAGATGAAATGAATGGTTTGCGACCATTTCGTGTAATTTTTTTCCATTTAGATGGTGGATATTCAATTGGAGCAAATTAGTGGACCCCTTTGAACCATTGAACGAGATGAAGGAGTTCAGATTCATACTCACGGTGCTTTCCCCTGTTGTCGTTGAGTCCTTGCTGGTTGCACCTGTTAAAGCCATCTTCCACGGGTTTTGGTTCGCCATAGATAATCCCAAGATCGGAACCTAGGGCTCTGATACCATGAAGGGAAAAACAGAGAGAAAAAATAATCTTTGAATTCTTATTCAATAATATGAATTATATCAGTCTTTAAATAGAAAAGAGCACAAGGTTCGGCTCCTAGAATTGAGGAGAAGAAATAATAACAAAAAGAAAAAAAGAAAAACAACTAAAAAGAAAAAAACTAAAAGGGAAAAAAAACTAAGAAAAATATCCTAAAATTTGAATAATTCATATTCTATTTCCTAATTGTATGGGATTAGATTTCCTTACTTTCCTACTCATGCTATTTTTTTTTAAACCACATTAGTTTTATTCAACAGTTGTGGCACCGAATTAGGTGCTGCCAACATTAAATTCAAGCACTGAATTCGATGTAGTCTTTAACAATTCAAGCATTGAATTTGGTGCTGACTTTGACATAAGAAGGGCTGAAGAAAAAGAAGGGTTGTCTCTTGTGCTTCTTCTTTGATGGTTCTGTTCTTGAGCTCTTAATGAATGGATATAAGACGTTATAATGTTAAGAGAGAGCCAAGATATTATACAGAGTATATAACAAACAAAGGGCCATTTTTTAAAAATGAAATGATGAAATAAAACAATATGATGGGAAATTTACAAAAATAGCCACAAAATTTTAGCATTTTTTAATTTTAACTCCCCAAACTTTTTTATATCATAACTAGCCAAACACCCTATTTTTGGACTACATTACCCTCATCTTTTTCATCAAATTTACAAAGCCATGGCACTGAAATTTCAAGCACTAATAAACGGTAATTTTCCTCAATAACTTAACAAATTTCATCATTCTCAACAAATTCCACCACTCTCAATAAATTAACAAATTCCATCAAACAAGCATTACATAATTGAAGATATAATTATCAATTGGAGAGCTTGTTAAGGTTAGTTTATACTCTTACCATAATCTAAGCTTTTGATCTATTGATTTTATCATTTAATTTCGAAATTAAAGAAGATTTTTGTTCCAAACATTGTTATTTTTCATTAATAAAACAATGTGATTTGTTAAAGTAGTTAGTTTCATTTGAGAAATGAAGATAAATCATTGAAACCTCTGAAAAATCGGGCAAAAAAGAATCTCAGATCAAGTGAGACAGGCGCCTGTTCCACTGCCTGTCTCACCACAATCGCACATAAAGCCACTGATTTTATGTGAGACAGGTGCCTGTCCCACTACCTGTCTCACTTGTTCCCATTGGTTTTATGTGGGACAGGCAGTGGGACAGGCACGTTGTGTCATGCTCCGCCTCTTTGGTCCTTGTAATAGATACCGCGTTGACTGAAGGCTGGTGCTGCACCAAGTAAAACAGAAAAACAGTAAGTCAAAAAAAAATTCAATTTTGTTTATATTTTAAATGATACTGTAAAGGATACCTACATTACGGACCTAACTTGGCATATATGGCACATATTCCTCAACACCCTTCCAATAATTTGTGGTTCTCTCATTTGCATCCGGTTCGGTAGTTTGTAAAATGTTGCCATCCTGTCGTAAAGATTATCAATTTTTCAATTAGTAGAATCATATCGTCATTAATAGTTATATACAAACATCTATATAATTGACTTACAAGATGCTCGTTGAGGTATGAATTGATTTCGCCAAAATTTATATTCGAAGAAGCTAAAGGCTTCCATCGCACGATCCGAGGACCCTTCCTCTTAATTTTCATAACCCACTGTGATGGTAGTCCTCCAATCGC
This sequence comes from Atalantia buxifolia, assembly GCA_030444775.1. Taxonomy (NCBI): domain Eukaryota; kingdom Viridiplantae; phylum Streptophyta; class Magnoliopsida; order Sapindales; family Rutaceae; genus Atalantia; species Atalantia buxifolia. The sequence continues at coordinate 25,677,973 of CM059838.1, forward strand.
TTCAAAAATCCATGCCTTCAACAAAGAAAGATATAAAGTCAAAAACTGTTTCATTAAATATTCATTATAACAAATCTAAGTTATTAAAATAAATAAATTCTTCACTCACATGCACTGTAGCCATAAAGCCGAAAAATTGTATTTTTCAATTTTATGCAACGGATTTTGTGCGCATGCCCTCTTAAACTTACTGGCTTTGCCGTTCAATACATTATCAATGTTTTCATATATTATTTTCCATGATAAACGACCCCACGGACGACTTCGAAAGTGATTTATGTCATCCACCTGATTAAGCAAACCGAAATTGATCTGACAATGATCTTTTCTTCCGTTTAGTACTCTATCAGCAAAGTAAAATAGGGCGATTTTTAGCGCATCGGTGTCATCCATCGTCTTGAAGTCTAAGCCCATAAATCTTTGCTCGAACTAGCCAAGATTTATATCACGATATCTGCCGTCAAAATACTTCTTAAGTAACCTATGTGGTGTTTTATACTTCGTTACAAACATATCTTTACCGAAGCAAAGTCCCGTTACTAGGCACCACTCTCCAATTGATAGCCGTATCAAATGGTCGCCAACTTGAAACCATAACTCATTGTTTTCATTTCTAGTTGCGTGGGACACTTGCCGAAGTAATATATTATGAACAATTACACCACTGAACGGATAGCTTCGGCACTGGAGGAAATGCCCAAATATATCATCTTTGAACAGTTTCAACTGTTTCTTTGTTAATTTTTCCCGGATGCCATTAACAACGATATCTAATTTGCACTTACTCGTGATACGCCCGGGAAAGTGATCGCTATAAGGTATCTTCATCATTCCCGGTTCTTTTCTCGGTTCGAACGGATTATGCAATGCTATTTTTGATTTGCCCATTTATCTGGTACAAGTTAAAAATATTACATGTCAATAAATTATAAACAAAAGCAAAAAAAAAAAAAACTCTGCTGTTGTCGCACCAAGAGGTGCTGCCTCATGGTGCGACGGGGTGCTTGTCACACCAAGAAGCAGCGCCCCATGGTGCGACAGGCACCGAGAGGCTGCACCAAGAGGTGCTGCCTTTTAGTGCGATGGGTGCCTGTCGCACCAAGAGGCAGCACCTCTTGGTGCGATAGGCACCGAGAGGCAGCAACAAGAGACGCTGCCTCTTGGTGCGACAGGCACCCGTCTCACCAAGAGACAGCGTCTCTTGTTGCGACAGGAAAGAAGCGCGCGTGCAGATGCGCGCTGGCTGGCACGCAACTCGCGCGCATAGGCCATTGCACTTATGTCACGCGCAACAGGCGCGGCCTCTTGCTCGCAGATGCCCTTGTCCCGTGCGAGATGCGTGCGACAGGGGCATCAGCGCGCGCGAGGCAGCGCCTGTCGCTCGTGACATGCGTGCGACAGGAGCATCTGCGCTCCCGAGGCAGCGCCTGTCGCGCGCGACATGCGTTGGACAAGAGCATCCTAGCGCGCTAGGCAACGCCTGTCGCGCGCGAGATGCGTGCGGCCTATCCGCTCGCGCAGGATGCAACAATTCGTTCCTTTCACTTTTCTTTCGGTTTCCTTTGCCTTCCCTTTCTCTTCTCTTCCCTTTCCCACATGCATTTCACCCACCACCGCCATTAAACACCAACACCAACAACAACAACAACAACAACAACAACAACAACAAAAACAACAACAACAACTCACCTAGCGTTTCCAATTTTTGTCTTATATTTTGGAGATCTCCGAATATTTGTATCGTGATTTAGCTTTTTCAGCCGCCGACAACTTCCTCCGCTGCGGATCTACGCCGCCGACGATTATATGGAATTCCGGTGATGAGATTTTCGGGAGAGGGTGAGAAATTTTGCTTGAGAGAATCGTGAGAATGATGAGGGTAATTTCGTCCTCAAATTTAGGTTTTGGCTAATGTTGAGAGAACCAAATTTTGGGGGTTAAAGTTAAAAAATGAATAAATTTTATGGTTAATTTTGTAAATTTCCCCAATATGATTAACTTGCAAAATGAGAAAGAAACAACACAGACATGCCAATTGATGGGTTCTTGATGGCTTAGTAAGAGAGAGAGAGAGAGAGAGAGAGAGAATAATGAAAGCCAAAACTCACGCTTGCTGCCGCCGCCGGGGGGGGATGATGATGTTGTGTTTGCAGTTTCTATGCAAGTCTCTTACACAAAAGCCTTATAAGGCCATAGAAGCCTGCCAGCAGGAAGCAAGAGTGCCAAACTGGCAATGATGATGTAGATAGCTAATTATTAATTAACTGAGTGATTAATTAATTAATTAAAGGTCTGCAACTACTCGATGAATTGACTTAAGAGATACTTGCTAAGCTGCTTTTACTTAAAAAGTTAAAGGAGTAGTAAATTATTAATATGTATGATTGTGCTTGTACTGCCATGCATAGGAGATGCTCATACTATAATGAGGCTAAATTTATTAGTCACTATGCATTCTGAATGCACAGTTATTTGTTTAATCAATTAATATTTTTTTATAATTTAATCAATGTAAATTTCTGCAATTACGTAACCGCCTTCAACTATAAAATGGTACTCTCAACGCTTACATGCGTGTGGAGGGTGAAAAGCCATATAGAGGGTGAAAAGCCAAAACTCAGGAGAGGTATCTCAAAATTACCCTTTTAAACATTGCCGAACTTTTAAAGACGAGGTTATTATATTGGGTACGAGAGACATTGTGGGCGTTGCACGGACTGGTTGTGATAGTACACCGAATGATATTTAAAACGGTATCGTCTCGTTAATCTAATAGAGACTGCCTAGGATCCTCTAGTCACTTTGAACGGAAAATTTATGTTAGGAAAACAGACGTACATGATTTTCCAAATTACTTTTTTTAAAAAAAAAAAATTCGGAATTTCGAGTGACTTAAAAGTCCCTTTGCTATAATGTTTTGTTCTCAAAGAATTTTCAAATCAGTAACGGCCTATTTGGAACAGCTGCGGTGCCACCAGGTACATGCAGAAGGCAGAAACACAAGACAAGTTTTTCTGTAAAGCATCTTCCGTCCACACGAAAATTAATTTACAAATATTTTCAACAATTTACCATAGCACTGTAACGGTTATTGATTGGTCTACAAACCCATAAATTCTGGTTGAACATCGTATCAACAATCTACAGAAGCTACAATCTACATCAGTAACTACGAAACCAATTAAAGGGTTTGTCCAATCAACCATTTGAAATTCTAATACCATCAAACTGGTGCTGCCAAACTCGTATATTAGTGTTTAATCCTGCATGTTCCTCGATAAGAAGACTATGAACCACCCAGAACATGATTTGAACAGCCTTCATGCAGACAGATGCTCAACGGAACCCAGCCTCAGAAGTCAGAATTGGTAGTGACAACAGAAGCATTCTGCTGCCCTCATACCAAAATTAAATCAATTTCAAACAAAAGTAACTTGAAAACACATAGAAGTATGCAAATCAATTAGATAGGCAAAATCAATGGTAAATGCGGAGAAGCTCAAAACAACCTGGTGCCCCTTTATTAACTTTTTATCCTAAATCATCAGCCTTTCTGCCACCAGCTACGCTATTTGATGAACTATCTTGTACACTACGAGATGGAACACCTACTTGAGGAACTCCCATTGGTGAAACTATTCTCCTTCCTCAAGGACTTTTTGGATTTTCTTTGTCCTGATGGGAGATCCTATAGAACAATTTCATTTCAGTAAAATGGCTCAATCAGATAATTATTGATATAGCAGTGCAAAGGCTTTATGTCATTCATCAAATCAAGCTAGAAAGATCCAACTGACCTGATCTGTTGTCGATCCAGGAGTTTTCAATTCTAGGTCTGTTGTGACATCGTTAGAGTCCTCATTCTTCTCAATCTTGCTCTCCCCTGATGACTTGTTTCCAGAATCTTGTTTAGCTGAACCTTGGGACCTACCGCTTGGCTGTGCAACTGCAGATGCATATTGCGCGGACTGTTGTTCCACCAGTGTATTAGGAGCCATATACGGGACGAAAGTTGAACAGGGGTTAGGAATGACCCCAGGATTCTGATTTCCAAACATGGGGTATGGCTGCATGGACGGATGCATGGGTATCGCCCCAGGAGGCATCGGCATTGGCACCGGATATGGATAAGAAGGTGGTGCCATCATAACTGAGTGATCCATAGCAGCCCAAGGAACCATTGCTCTGACTCTCTGCTGATACTGAATATTTAGGCTCTCAATCTCAGATCTAAGAGATAACTTCTCCTCTCTGAGGTCATTTTTCTCTTGTGTCAACTGCACTCCAACAGAACTAGATACCTCATTAAGGCTTCCATAATTCTTGGCATTATCTATAAAATTAAAAGATTACAAGATCACCTCACGGGATTCTTCAGTCAGTGCTGCATGCTCAGTTTTAAGTTTTTCAACTTGAGATGTCAGATCCTTCAACAACTGAACGGTATCAGCTAGAATGGTTGCTTTGTCATTTTTGGGACGATCAGGATCTAGAATTTGAAATAGAAAATTCAAATTGATGAGAAACAGTTTGCTTGTTCATCTTTAAAGCATCAAAATGACTGCACGGTCATAAACTCCTATAAAATGAGCAATTTATTTGGCAGTTCATAGGTACGAAGAATTTATGTTTCACAACGGAAGCTTCAGTACAAGTTCCAAATAACGAGTCAACAGAATTCAAATGACTTTATTATAAGAAACTCATCCCTAAATGTTCCAACAGCTAAAAACTCTGTAGCAAGCAGGTCATCAAATTTAGACCATGCCATACAACCAAATCTACTCTCAATGGCAATTTTTCATAGTTTATATGCAAATAAATACAGTAGCTTTAACTAGAGCAAAGTCTGATTAATATTTGCTTAAGGTTAGAATATGCTTTAGGCTAGAAAACTCAGTTTAAGCTACTCTACATTAGAAAGGCTTGAGTGGTATGTATTTGATTATTTGAAAATTGCCTGCCAACTGCAGACGGTTCACAGAACAGTCTAGAATTGCAAGTACCTTGAATAACACAATTCCCCATGGGAAAGTCACAAAATCACTTAATTTTAGCTCAAAAACTGTAATTTTACTAAAAGGCCTACAGGATTATCCGACCTATCAGATTTATTACTACTCCTATCAGGATCTGCAAATGAAAAGAATCTACTGCTTTCAGAAAACGTAGGATTAGGATGTATAACAGTACATTATTCAAATAATTGATAAATACAGCACAATGTGCGGCAATACACGTCTACCTGAATGCAAATTCTAATGAAATTACATAAAACTAACTTGCCAGCCATGTATGGTCAACGTTCCTAACATAATAACTTCAGTATGAACAAATTCTAAACAGTGTTAAAATGTCAAAGTATTAGCTACTACATGTTGTATAATATCAATGAAAGGATTCTACTTCACCTAATGCATTTCCCAACTCAGTGAAATGCTCATTAAGTCTATCCCTCCGCAGCTTCTCACGATCAGCCTTCTGCATCTTTCTCGTAGCGGCACAATCTTTGACTTCCCCTTCATTCTTTTGGCTGCAAAACATAAAAATAACCCAATACAAGAAATCAACTAGAGTGTGAATTAATCAACTCAAATACACCAGTATAAGTTAAAAAAAAGAACATGACTCTGTTTGTACATATGACACTAGCCCCGTTCATATCCAACTTCATACTATTAACCTCAACATTAATTTCAACTTTAATACATAACAATGATCATTGGCCACGCTTCTTTTTCCAGTTAAATTCTTTTTCAGTTTCAATTAAATGAACCCAGATGAGCCAACAGTTCATTTGACTAGCTATTAAACATTTAATATGAAAATAATCATTTAAAGGTGGAAGAGAGGAACCTGGATTTGGATTGGGGCCGAGTGGTGGGCACGCGCGGATCAGGAGGTGGTTGAGGTTGACGATATTCTAAGAGGGTTGGGTCCGGTGGGGGGATTGATTGAATTAAAGCAGCCTCGTTTTTGAGCTGATGATCCATTTTTTGGTCTGCTGATGAATTTTGTTTTCGTTGAGAGGTGCCAATAGAAATTTTTCTGAGGACGAAAGCTTATCTATGGGGCTGCTGCCAGCTTTGAGTTGTCGTTTTGTGGTCATTTTCTGACAGTTCTTCCAGTTTTGGAATCTTTAGAAATGTCATCAAAAGTTTTACTGCCTTTGCTGTTAAGCCCTAATTGTTGGCTGCCTCGTAGCCGAGGTCATTCTTTTACAGGAAAAGGACAAAAAAAAAAAAAAATCTGCACTTTATTTCTTTTTATGTAAGAGGAAAGTAAACCGTTTTTTGGAGGCCAAAATTGAGGACGGTAATAAGGCGGGGCAGCGTGGGACTATCCCATTCTCGATTCTACTACAAATTTTACCTTGATTTTTTGTATAATCTTCCAATAAAGTTATTGGTGAGATTAAAGAATCTCTATATTGAAAATAATTTTCTCATCCCATCTTATTTTTTATTTATTTATTTTATAATAGTTATAAATAAATAATTTTAGTAAATTAAAAATTAGAGACTTAAATAAAATCATTATCATATAAATAAAATATTTAAATTATTTAAAAAATTTCTAAAGGATTGCAACAATATCTTCAACTAGTATAAAAATTAAAAAATGTTTGAAGAGAGCAGCACTATGAGAGAGAAACAAAAATATAACAGTATTTTAGGGTTGAATAAGAATTATATTATAAAAATTTTCTTTTAGTTATAACCTATTTACATTAGGTAAAAATGAAAAGAAAATTCATTAACCAACATTATAATTGATAAAAAATATTAAACAAAAATTAAAAAATATTCATATATAATGGGGATTGGGGTGGGGAGTACAAAATTAAATCTCACTCCGTTAGAAATTTGGGCATAATTTTTCTCCTACTGCCCACCACATTCCACAAAAATTATTCAAAATTCACCCAATTTAGGATGGGGACTCATGGGGCCCTAAACTTGTTAAGGATTTTGCCATCATAAGAATATTAGAATTCTTCTTCTTTTTTTCTCAAACTTTTCTTGTATTCCAAAATCATCATGGATCCACAAGAACATAATGTGAACGCAAAAGAACCTCAACATGCTTAAGAACACAGTGTCGATTCCAGTAGGACTTCAACAAAATAACAACAATGCAAGGCTAAATCAGTTAAGAAGGCATCGTTTAAATGAACTTTTTAAACATTTTACTACAGTAAAGAAGGAAATGATAGATAATGGCTTGCATCATCCTTAGAAATAGATTATCTTCTAGTGTAACTATTGTCATTAAAAAGTTATCAATTCAGATATCCTTGGTACAATGTGTTTATGTCAGCACATTATCAACTTGTTTGACTCACCATCGAGATAGAATTAATCTTATTTGTTCACTGTATCCATAGTAGTGACTAATAAACAACTTTTCATGATTAATAATCAATATTTCGCATTTTCATAATTGTGATATGTTATAATTGATATTTCGTAGTCATGAGTAGTGACTTATGACTTGTTATAAATGATATCTCATAGTTGTAATTTTTTGTAATCATAAAGAAATTGTTATTATTGTTGTTGTTTTTGTTGTTGTTGTAAGTGCATAGGCTTGAAGAAAGGGCACGTGCGCTTGAAAAATCACACTAGATACATCGACTTGAAAAAGCAGTGCTCTAAAAAAAAAAAGGTTGTCGAGCTCTTTTTGGGCGTGGCTTGAGCATGGCACGTATAGGCTCGTTCCATGGGCTGTTCTCGGCTTAAAACAAAAAAAAAAGGACATGATTGAAATACTAACTAGGCAACCTAAGAGAGGGAGTGAATTAAGTTTCTAAAAACTTAAACAACTATAACTTATTACAATTTAAACTAAACAACCAAATTTGAAATAAACATATTAATGTGCAATGAAAAATAAAAAGATAAGGTAAGAGAAAGCAAACACATGATTTTTATATGGTTCGGCCAGTGGTGCCTACATCCACGCCTCCAAACTCACCGAGCTTGAGGATTTCACTAAGCAAGCTTCCAAGGCTTCAACAACTTTTACAATTGACTTCCAAGGTGTCAATAGACCTTTACAACAACTAATAAGGCTAGGAAACTACTTATACTTATAATAGAGAGGCAGCAGACTAATGCTAATAATCTTCTTACTTGACTACCAATATGATAACCGGGATTAAGAGAGACTGCTCAACTCTCTTCTTTATACTAGTACTTGATCGATCGGTGAAGTCCTCGTATTGGAATAACCCATCAATGTCGCACTTCCTGCTCTAACCGAGCCCAACCGCTACCAGCCATCAGAACAATTTGAACGAGCCACACAGAATAATCCTTTCGAAGGGAAACTCTATACAAGGAGAGGACGCTTAACAAACGACTTAAAAAGAAAGGGCTTTTTTCCAAGTCAACCATGTACTACTATTGGTCATACAATGATGGCATTGTGAAACTCATTCCTATTCCAGTTTTTTAGCCCGAGTTAGATGTGGTCTTTTATTTCTCAGGAAGTGAAAGGGCTAAAGGGAAAGAGGCCCCTTACGTGCTTTTTTAGAAGGAGTCTTGTGTAGTTGGATGGAAGGGCAGGGACTGTCTTGTATCAGCTCTATTCCTTGATGCTCTTAATACCCAGATAATGCTTTCCAAGCTACTAAAAACCTATTAAAGAAACATAAAACATGTTTCAAGCTCAATAATGGTTGTATGCTCAGTAGCAAGCTCAATAATAACTCTTAGATCTATCTTTGTTTGAATTTATACTAGCCGCTGTTGACTTTCTAAGAGAAATTAGATCACTGTTAATTGCTATCGGTTTACCGTTTTGACTAGTCCAATTAACTGTTGTGCTGAGATTTCAAATAGTCGGTTCATTTAAAGTTCTTGGTTAGCTGTTTATTTCTAGAGACCTACAAAACAAATTTTGGCTATCCGTTCTTGCTAAATGGTTCACGGTTAGAATCTAATTATTTTCTGAAAATTATCGGTTCACATTTTTCCATAAATGGTTCACTGTTATTTTCCAGAATCATCATTTTAACAATCCTTTGTAAAACATGCTTTCTGGAAATTATAGGTTTGCTGTTTTCAACAAAATATTTTCCAAAATTATAGTTTTACCTTAAAAAATTTCTATAATTATAATATGACCCAATGCTTCATAAAACTTTATAAATAAGTTCATTTCTAGAGTTTCAAAATTTTTTCAATTAAACCAAGAACTTGAAAAATAATCAATTTCATTTTTTAAAAAAAGTATAAAAAATAATTTGAGCTTTAAATGTTTGAAAAATAATTTGAGCTATTAAAAACTTAATCATTTTTAATATTGTTTGTTATCATTAAAATCGTAAGTATAGGCATATACATGTTAACAATGATATTACCCGTTCACTTAATGGGTTGTGTCGTGCTGGCCCATTGGCCCTTGCTTTTACAGGCCATGCAAATATGACACAGCCTGTTGGCCATCTCTATTTAAGGTTGATATAACCTTGTATCTGTGCCTATATGACAATGTATTGTTAGTTATTTTTTATCCTTCCAATACAGCTTATTAATTAAAAAACCTTATAATTTTTTTATAAATAAAAGTGTCTGTAGTGTATTTAATGATTTTTTTTTGTAAATAGACATGCCTATGGTGTATTTTTTTGTAAAAAAAAAAATTGATCAAGCGACAGATTGAGCAATTGAATGGTGTTTCACTTTTCTTTGAGGTTTTAGTAAGAAGAAAAAGTTTTATGGGATTGTCAAGAGTTTAGAGGAGATTGGGTAGAGATGAGAGTTAATGAGTTGAGAACAGAGGTAGAGATTGAGATGAAAGTTGAAAATTATTAAATTGTTTAAATAGAATAAAAGAAGCAAAATGTTTAATAGTCAAAATAGTAGATGAGCAAAACTTCCTGCAATAAATTGAGTATTACATTTATTTACTTTTTACTTTTATTTCAAGTGCTTGTATGTTGTATTCGTTGGATGAGTGATCAAATCAATTCAAATTTTTTTTTAGTTTTTTATTTGTTGAATGAGCAATCAAATCAATTCAGAATTCTTATTATTAAATAATGAAAATTTTTAATTTTTTGATATGTGAAATTGTGTAGTCAGATTAATTTTTTACTATTGTAGACTATCAAATTTAAATATTATATAGTGCAATTATGAAAAGTTATTAGTCAACAATGAAATACTAACTAGGCAACTCAAGAGGGGGTGAATTGAGATTTTAAAACTTAAGCTAAACAAAACACACAACAATTCAATCTATTCCCTCAATAAAATCAAAAACAATAAATTTAATAAAATATAATAATAAAAGAGTAAGGCAAGAGAGAGCAAACACAATGATTTTTACGTGGTTCGGCAATCCCCGCCTAGGTCCATGCCTCCAAGCTCACTCGGATTGAGGATTTCATTATCCAAGTCTTCCAAGGCTTCAAGAACACTTATAATTGACTTCACATGTGTCAATCAATCTTTACACAAAGAGATTATCCCCAATCTCTAATCCAAGTATATCCTAACACTTACAATCACTCAAAACAAATATGACAAATGTGTTTTTTCTCTCACACAAAATATATGATCATCGTTGTTTTGACTGGTCTAAGTTATCCTTGGGCATAATTTCAGATTGTTGGATCGCCGTTTTCAAGATGTCAGATCGTCGTTAGTTTCAAGAAACTAATTTCAATTATGTTCAATGTCGGCTAGTCATTATCAAGATGTCGGTTAGCCGTTTGCTACAGTGATTACTACAGTGAATTATTTTCCACAATTATAGTTTTTATAAAATTATACTATGGCCTATATCTTCATAAAATGTTACAAATAAGTCCATCTCTGGAACTTTTTCAATTTAGACCATTAATTGAAAATAACAAATTTCATAAAATTAATTTTTCATTAAGTATAAAACCTTTATAATGTGAAAATAATGATTTATTTAAAATATATAAAAAATAATTTGAGCTTTCAAAAACTTAATCATTCTTAATTTTGTTTGTTATCATCAAAATCAACATTATGGATACATAAATGTTAACAATCTCTCCATTTTTTATGATAACAAACTTTTTTTTATGTATTTAAAGAATGATTTCACAAATTTCTCCTCCTAAATATAAGCTTCTCTTACAATTTAGCTAAATTAATAAATTATTTTTATCCCCCTTCATTATCAAAAAGAAAACTTTGCGGAAAAGAAAAAAGTAGAAAATTTGTTACCCATATTATCTGAGTAGAAATTTCAATAGAATCTCCCCCTTACAATAAGCATCGCCTCAAATACAAATTTAATAATATTACTCCCAAATTATTATAAATCATGATACAAGCCAACTTCGCATATAAATCATTACACAATCCATCAACCATAAAAAGATCATGAGCCATTATTCCATCAATTACCAAATCAACAACTCATAACATAAAATTATCATATAAAACAACCATGTAATCAAATCATCATCATATCCCAAAATCATCATTATAATCACATATCAATCATCAAAATAATACTCAAAATGCATATTATTCTCATCATTTTGACAACATTGAAATGATATATTACTTTGTCTCCCCCTTTGCACAACAAAAAAGTTCAAAATGCATATTATTCAAAATCGTATTTTATGCTCCCCCTAAATATATGGCCAATTTAAAATTTTAACCAAAATGATTTTATCCAAAAATATATCATATTTATCTCCCCCTTCATAATAAAAAAGAAAAGATAGATAGCTGCAATCGAAACAAGATCATAAAAAATAATTCGATGAAGATATTACTCATTTTGTGAGAGCAAAATTTTTGGCTGAGTCTCCCCTTAAAAATGAACAAATTCTCAAATACACAATATGGTTAAAAACACTTCCATATAAGCTTAAACAATTATAATAAACCAACAACTCCTTCAATTCATCAACCAACACACATATAATCATCAAAATATCAATTTTAATAGTATTAATAACATGATTAGAGATATTAATAAATTTTATCATCCCAAGTTCATGCCAAATTTTTGAAAATTGTTCTTCGCAAAGAGGTTTTGATTTGTTTACCAAATTGGCATGCAAAAGTTATAAGAACATGTTATCAACTATCCAAGCTCCATAATTACTAATTATATTTTAGAAATCAAGACAACTAAACTCATCAAAGATCTAATGTGACATTTCAATATAACTTAAAAAATAATATATGCTTAAAATTCTCAAAGTATATGTATTTTTTCCCTTTTCGATATCATTTAAAACAAGTAATGCATATTCAACAATACATCAATAAAGTACAAAAAATGCATCCATTCACCAATTATAGATTGCATAAGATCAAAATTTTATAAAATACAATGTAATCATCAAAGTACATTCTTTATTATCAAAACTTAAGTAAAGCATAAGTACATAATGACAATATATAGATCATCAAAATCAACATATGGCAATATATGGATCATCTTAATTTTGTTTGTTATCATTAAAATCAACATTATGGATACATAAATGTTAACAAATAAAAGGATAAAAGTTGATTCGGTTACTTTGTTATGTGGGAGTAGTCGAGTAGGTAGGAAATATTTAGTGAAATATAAAAAAAAAATTGTGTTGTATATCTTGTGATCTTGTGGAGCCATAGAGGGAAGCGAGTGGTTGGTAGTTAGTAGGAAAAAGCTATTAAATTACTTTAAAAAAATTTAAAATTGTATTAAATTTGATTGATTTCAAAATTTTGACTACACAAACACAATGCTCACAATTGTCTATTACACACTACACATTACACATTATGACAATTCACACTTATAAGTTGTGAGTCGTGAATATCATAAAAAAATTAGAATTCTTCTTTTTTTTTTGAAACTTTTCCTGTATTCCAAAATCGTCATGGGTCCTCAAGAACACAGTGTGAATACAGAAGAACATTAACACCCTTAAGAACACGGTGTCGATGCAGTGGGACCTCAATAAAACAACAACAATACAAGACTAAATCAGTTAAGAAGGTGTCATCTGAATGAAATTTTTCAATATTTTACTACATTAAATGAGGAAATGATAGATAATGGCTTGCATAATCCTTATAAACGGATAATCTGTAAGTGTAACTATTGTTATTGAAAAGTTATCTATTCAGATACCTTTGTCACAATGGGCTTACATCAACGTGTGATCAACTTGTTTAACTTCCTACCGAGATAAAATTAACCTTATTTATTTACTGTATCTGTAGTTATGACTAGTAAATGTTATTTTATGATTAATAATCTATATTCCTTATTTTCGTAGTTGTGATTTGTTGTAATCAGTATTCCATAGTTACAAGTTGTTATAAATGATATCTCGTAATTGTGACTACTTGTAACCATTATTCCAGGATTATAATTATAATTTTTATTAATCTTTACTATGATCTATAGAATTAGATTTATGTATTGTTATATTATAATTGGATTTTGTGAAATTAGATAATGTAGTTGTGTAATTGTGTTAATGAAATGTTAAATGTTCCTTTAAGAAAAATTTATAATAATAACAATAGTAATAGTAATAGCAGTAGTAGTAATAATAATAATAAGTGCATAGGCTTGAGAAAAGGCATACGCACTTGAAAAAACACTCTAAGCACATGGGCTTGAAAAAAGCATGTAAGACATGTGCGCTTGAAAAACACACCATTTAAAAAAAATAAGTTGTTGGGCTTCTTATTGGCACGACCTGAGCATAACAGATATAGGCTCGTGTCGTAGGGTGTGACCGACTTAAATTGGGCGCAGCATGGCACGACCTGTTCACTTGGTGGGACATGCCATACTGGTCTATGGACCCTCGTGGGCTTGGGTTTGATGGGCCATGCCAGCACAACTCGGCTCATTGGCCATCTCTATTTAAGTCTGATATAATATTGTATTTGTACCTATATGCCAATGCATTTATGGTTATTTTTTATCCTTCTAATATAGCTTATTAATTTAAAAAACCTTAGAAATTTACTCTCACAAATATATGAAGAGATATCTACTTCAAAAGTTAAAAATATCAAACTAAAATCACATATTCAACATATGTTAAGTAACATTAGTTACCATCAAACAACAAGGCCTAATGAGGCAATGACAACCTTATTGTTAAATAGACTCCAACATTATTTTAAGTCAATTTTTGTTCACATACAAAATCACTATTGAAGCGACTAGGTAAGAGACATGGTCTCTTTTTGAATAAATTTTAGACTATAGGCTAAATCAAGTTTTTGTGTATACTTATTTATATATAAATCACTTTCTTTTGCCTCTTCAGATTATCAGTGAAAATTTATGAAAATAGCCAGAAACTTTAAGATTTTTCAAATTTGTCCCTCTAACAAATAGTAGTTTTTTTTTGTATCAAACAGTCCTCATCGCTTTCAACAAATTTACAAATAAATGCCACTCTTACAAATTCCAAAAAAAAAATCAACACTTTAATACTCTTAATAAATCATCAAACCTCATCATTTTCAACAAATAACTAAAGATATAATCATCAACTATAGACTTTCTTAAAGTTAGTGTATGTTTTTTACACAATATAAATTTTTATTGTATTAAGTTTACGATTTATGTTTGAAATTGATGTGGGTTTTGTCTTAATGTTATCATTTCTCATTCATAAAGTAATGTGATTTCTCAAAGTACTTAGATGACTTGAGAAAAAAATCATTGAAAACAATAGAAATTAAAAGTAAAAATGAAATCTAGATTACGCGTGACAGCCATGACTATGTGTAAAGGGCACCTACTACATTGTATGTGGCACATAAAGTTGTCTGTTGCATATAATTACAGTACGTGTAACATGATTATGTGTGATAGCCATATAAAATGTGTCACACATTCACTATAACATGGTTTGTAATATGTAATCATATTTTTTTTTGTTTTAATATTTTCCAGGCTCAATAGATATAGTTGTACTTCAAATGTGTTATGACAGTTGGTGGGAGACGTTGGCAAATAATCGTATAGAGTACATGAATGCCAAGAATAGAGTTTTTTTTTTTATTCAGAAAGATTGTAAGTTTGATCATTTTCTTCCAAGAGTGTATAAGGTTTTATAGATAAATCCTAACGAATATAACATCACGATGAATACAACTTTAAAGTTTACTAATATAATTTAGCATGCATGTTCATTATTTATGGACATATTTGATAATGAAACAGTTAAGGTTATGTTATATATGGCTTTTGATGTGGTCAACTATAGGTTCATCTCTATGTTTGTTACCACATCTCTTCGAGTTTTGAACCAAGATCTTGTGCCACTTATAAAAACTCAATTTTTTTTAAAGCAAATGTGTCTGTCTATGATATTCAAGAAGAGGTGTACCCATAGATGATATTGTTATAGTAATGTTAATCTCTATTTTACGATCATGACGATGACGACATTACATTAGCGGTTGTTGAAGAAGAGATGTACCACTTACAATGTCTTTAGAGCATCGTTACTCTTTATTCTGCAACAATGATAATCTTAATAATGACATCCACAACACAAAAGCGAATATTTTTTGTGTGAAACTATGTAATAGTCTTACTAAATATCATTTTAATAGTCCAGTTAATGATTAGGATGACAATGATTTTGATATTCCTACTAATGATGAAGATGAAGGCCAGTATGATATTTCTATTAATAATAGAGATAACAGACCTTTTCCTTTAATGACCCCTTCAATAAAGAGGATAGTAGCTGACTCCGCGTAAGTCTTGCTCCAGTTTTGCCTTCAATTTTGGTTGTTCTAGCCTTTGATAGAAAGTTTAATTCAATGACATTGATTTAGGTAAATTGTTCTCTAAGAATAATAAGTTAACACTAGAACTACGCAAAGTTACCTTCATGGATAAGTTTAATTTCAAAATTTTTGCAGTCTACAATGACACATTCTAAGGCCAACTGGTCTTTGAAATCAAATATATGGCGTATTCAAGCAACGAAAGTTTTGGATGAGGAGAATTCTTATTGAGTATTAAGGAGATTTAACAATATGCATAGTTGTTCTAATGAGGTTGCCTAGTGGTCTTCATTCTAATAAGGTTTCCTGGTGGTCTTCATTAGGTAAAAAGCCAGGTATGTAGTTATATTATCGCAAATAAATTTATTAAAAAATAGATATACACTTTGAATCACATCACAGTAGATTTGCAGCAAGATTACAATGTCCAGTTAACATACAGTAGGTCTATCAGGATAAAGAAGTTGGTTTTGAAATAGTATGAAAGAACTGTACAAAGTCATACAACTTAGTTCCCAAATACTCCCATATTTTGACCAAAGCAAATAACAGTACAATTATTCACCTCGAACTAAATGGAAATAATAATTTTTCATACTACATTGTAGCTCTAGGATCTTTTATTGAGGGTTTTATACAATATATTAGGCTAATAGTTGCTATAGATAGTACTCATCTAAAATGGCTATATGGTAGAACAATGTTTGTGGCTATATGCTTGGATAGCAATAATCAACTGTATTCATTAGCTATTAGGGTCTTGGATATGGAAAATAATGACGCTTGGGAATAGTTTGTGACAAATTTATATGGATTGATTAGCGATAGGTAGAGTTAGTAATTATCTTTAATTGATGCACTTCTATTAAGAGAGCTATTCTGAAAGTATTTTACAATGCTACTTATAGTGTTTGCTTTTACCAAGTGAAAGGTAACATAAAGTTAAATTCAAAATATCTAAAGTTGTTTATGATGAATTTGAGCTCGCCTTTATAAAAGCAGCAAAAAGATATGGACATGAAGAATTTAAAAATAACTTGAACGGTCGTGGATGCTTCACTTGGGGGTGTCTGATTATTTAGAGAATAATGTGAATACATGAAGTTGGGCACGGATTGAGTTCGAAGGTGGAAAGTACAATATTCTTACCACTAACATCGCAAAGAACGTGAATTCTTTCATGAGGGAACTGCAATAATTTCTTATTACTTATCTTGTTGACCATTTTAGAAAAACATTACAGTAACAGTTTTATGATAGAAAAAATGTGGATGAATTGATAAGTACTCGTCTAACAATATGGGCAAACGAAACAGTCACCAAGAGAAGAACTTTGACCGAAAGTATGACCATTCGTCCTATGTGTGAGTATTAATTCTAGGTTTTGGGTGGTAGCATTAAGGAGGGCTAGTTGATATACATAGCAAGACTTGCTCTCATAGAATATTCCAACTTGATCGGCTTATCTGCGCTCATATAATAGCCACTTGCCTAATCGTCCGAGTGGAATATATAAGCTTTAATTTTGATTTTTACACCAAAGAATTATTGGTAACGGCTTATGCCTAACTAGTATGACCAATTGGCGACGTGACATCTTGGGAAGTTCTAGAGAACATTCTAAGATATAGAGGTTAAACCCTCCAGCAAAAGCATTATCACCGAGTCATCGTCCAGAGCTTAGAATGTCTTCTACAAGTGAGGATGTAAATCGAAGAATCAAAATATGGGCGGTGCAAAGAACCTAGCCATAAATATACTAATCACATTACGTCGAAATCTAAATAGTTCCAACCAATTATGTATTTTGAACTCTTATTTTTTATTTATTATACAATTATATATGATGAAATATTTTATTATTTGTTTTTTTAAAATAATTATTTAAATATGTCAAGAATTAATTATAATTGAAAATATCAATATAACTTTTAGATTTTTTTTGCTATGTGGCTAGCTTATGATATAATAATAAAAAATGGTATCAACTCAAGTATGTTAAAAAAAATTCTATACATCAACATTCGAACGACTCCAATGGCTTACAATCTAATATCATCATTAAATATAAGGAAATTATCATTGCACTACCTCTATTTTGCTTTATATTCATCCAACCACCATAAAATTCTAACATATTCTCTGCATCACATTTCTTTTTAAATTTGTATCAATTAGCCACTTTTTCACTAACATCGTTAAATAATTTAAATGAAATGATAATTTTACTCTTAAATAAATTAAAAGACCATTTTATCTTATAAAAGTTTTAAAAAATACAGAAACTATAATTATAAAAATACCCCTAATATTAATAAAAAATAAATCCCAAATAGAGGGGCTCAGTTGATTTTTATTAAATTTAGATTTTGTAAAATTTTAATAATTATTTTATTAAAAATTATAATTTTAATAAATTTTAATAAAATATAATTGAATTTATTTATTAAAAAATATAATTTCGGAAAATTTTATTAAAATAACTGAATTTATTTATTAAAAAATTTAAATTTTAATAATTTAGGGGATTTTTATTATATCCAAAAATTTTACAATTATTTTTATAATTATATTTTTTATTAAAGTAATTTTTATTAAAAAATAAAATTTTAATTTTGGAATTTATTTTTATTAAATTTAAAGACATTTTTATAATTGTAATTTTTTATTTTCAAAATTTTTATAAAATAAAATGATCTTTTAATTTATTTAGGGATAAAATTATCATTTCGTTTAAATTATTTATCAGTGTTAGTGCAAAAGTGGCTAACTGATACAAATTTAAAAAGAAAGTTGATATAGAGAACATGCTAGAATTTTGTAGTTGTTGGATGAACATAAGAGAAAACAAAGATGGTACAATGATAGTTTCCCTTAAACATATCTACAGTAATTTTCTTCCTAAAGTATTGTCAGTGGCTACTGCTAAAATCAAGTCTAAGCTTGAACATTAAATAAATCATAAACGTTAACATAAAGAACACTGCAATTGCCACTATTAGGCTGCTCTGATACCATATTAGTACGTGGCGTTGTTTACACCAGGTCTATAACAGTTAGAACTGTACTTTGGGCCAGTAGCCCGCAAGTCCTGGTTCAAATGCAGATATCTTATGAGTATCAAAATACTTAAAACAATTTTGTAGGTTTTACAACCCAAAACAGACTTTCTCTTTAGTCTAAACCAGGGTACCAAACCAGATAAAATTTATCAAGTGTTCTGATGCACAGGATCCTTGCTGAAAGGCAAGTGCAGAGCATACTTCCTTGAGATTTCAAAATGAACAGATAAAACTTTTATTCTTTTCTTTTCTTTTAGAACTTCATTTGCAGAGAGAAGAATTTAGAAAGTCATAGCTTATAGAAAACACGACTTAATTGATGATTTTTGATTGATCGATATCTTACAATGAGGAGAGGAATCCTTTATATAAGGATTTCAAAGCGTAAAGATAGGACAAGACCCCTCTCTTTTGCTTTTTGAAAAGTAAAAGACATACTTATTACACTCCTTCAATTATTACAAGCGACAAAGACTTAAAGCATGACTTGGACATGACTTTTACAAAAGTAAAAGCTTAAAGTAAAAGCAAGCTTTAATGATTACAACAAGACAAAACCATAAAGCAAAAGCGAAACATAATTATTACAACAAGACAAACTACTTTATGGAGAGCGGATATTCATATAGTCGTCTTCAGATGAGCTGTATGTTTCATCTAGACCACGATCATTATCTTTAGGGAAAAATGTCTTGGAGAGCTTTGGATGCTTGCAACGGGGACCACGACAAGGTGGATAAGGACAATCTCTCCTGTAGCCTGGCGGTAATTGTTGCGGTGATGTCTGAGTTGCTTTGTCTTTTTTCTGAGGCTGAGGTTGAGATGATGATCCTGGTTTATACATGGTTGGTTGTGGAAATTGTTGAAGGTGTTAGCTGAATGGAAGGAATTCTTCCCATGGGTCTTGAGAGTCTTGGTAAAGGAAATCAGTGTAGTCTGGTTTTTCTTCCTTGATGATGATACCGGTGGACTTTGGTTTAGATATGGCTGATGGAGTGGGAATCATAATCATATCGTGTTGTGGGCCAAGAGATGTGTGGAAGATATTCTTATGCGGTGGAGTTTGGTGATTGAGTTGGGAAAGATAATTGTTGAGGTTGGGCTGGAGTTCATTTTCAATGATGGCGGGATGAGGAGTGGTGAAATACTCATATACCTGATCCTGAGTCCAGAAAAGGTTGGTGTCTGGATGTTGGAAATATGGCCGATGAATAATGAACACAGATGTGAACATTTTAGTTTCAGATGCAGGCATTCGATCAAGATTGTATAATTCTGTTAATTGCTGTAATTTCTTTCTCCACCAGGGAATTGGTGAGAACCATTCAAGAAGAGTCTAGATAAGAGAGGTGGATTTTTCTGGATTAAGGAGATGGGACAGAGTCGGATGGATTGGTAAAACCAGTTTAGTAGCATATAAGACAGTTAGGCACCAGATGTACCATAACTCATCTTCGGTAATGTCATTGTTTGGATCGAGGGTTAAACCAAGAAGAACATGTTTTCTGGATGGAAGGTTGAGAAAGGGACGGAATCTGCTAAAAGGTAAGCTTTCATGAAGAATCGAAGCATAGCCTTTTTTGCAAATTCTTGGAGTGCAAAGATAGTGGTGAAAGTCTTGCCAAGGGAAAATGTCTTTTTGGTGATAGCTTCAGAAGGAAGGGAAGTAGCCATGAGAATGATTGGGAATTGGGAATTGGTATTTGGTGGAAACAAGGGCTAGAGGTTGTTCAGATTTTGAGAGACGAGATAGCATATCAGGGATGAGGTTTTGGGATCCTTTTATATGTTTGACAGAGAAGTCATATTTGGAAAACCAATCTTTTAACTAAAGTAACATCTTTTCGGGAACAGTATTACCTTTGAAATTGAGGATATTGAAAAAGGCTGAACTGTCCATTCGGATGAGAAAGTGATGTCCAATTAGATGAAACTCAAATTTTTTTATGCCATTTTTTACCGCTAAGATTTCTTTGAAGACGCTATGGTAGTGCTTCTGTGAGTCAGAAAATTATCCACTAGCGTGAGCGATAAAATGTTCTTGTCCATTAATTTTTTCAAGAAGGATGGCACCCCATGATTCATCACTAGCATCTGTTTGCAATATTCGTTTGCCATATGTAATCAGCTTTAATGGTGGCAGATCTTGCGCAATTTGTTGTAGACTAGTGACAGCAGTTGTGTGGTCTGAATTCCACTCGGGTGGTTCTTTTTCAATAAAGCCGAAAGGGGGTGAGTGTAATAATCGACATGTGGGATAAAAGCTCTGATGTAGTTGACAATGCCAAGAAATTGTTGGACTTGCTTTTTGGAAAGTTGCTGATCTGGAAAGTGAAGTAATTCTTGGGCAATGTGCTTTCCTGGCTGGTAGTGTCCGTCTTTAATGATCATACCAAGAAATTTAATATTATCTGTTGCAATGGTGCTTTTCTTTGCTGATAGCATGATGCCATGGGTTTGGATAATATCAAAGAATTGATTTAACAAACGCGATGTTCATCATGTGTTCCTGAAAATAATAAAATATCGTCAATGTAAATCAATGTATGATGCAAGATAGGTTCAAAGATTTTAACCATGGAATTTTAGAAAATGGAAGGGGCTGTTTTGAGACCGAAGGGTAAAACTGTCCATTGGAAATGAGCATTAGGAATACAAAAGGCAGTTTTATACCGTTCAGAAGGTTCAATGCCTAATTGCCAAAATCCTGATTTTAAATCAAATTTGGAAAAATATGGGCATTTTTAGAAAAGTAAACATGCTCTATCTTTTGGGTAATGGAATTTATCGCCTTGTAAAAACATGTTTAATGGTGGTAGTCAATGACTAAGCGTTTTTCCTCCTCTGACAATCTCAGAATGTTTTTCAACATAAAAGGCTTGGCAAGCCCATTGAGAATGGGTAGGTTCTATAAGACCTTGGGTTAACAATTGAGAACACTCTGTTTGGGCTAGGACTAAGTCAGAAGGACTCATTCCTGGATGAGTGGCTTTTGTTGTATTGATATCTTCATTTAGTTTGAAGGGCAACTTAATGAAGAAAGACTGATTTTTCCAAAGTGGGTTTGGATGGGTGAACTCAGAATGGGATTCTGGACAATATTGTAAAAGCTTGGTTGAAATGTCATGGTAAGATTGGGGTGTTTCAGACAAATTGTAAAGCTTCAAAATGTCGGTGAAAGGTTTGAACATGGATTTGACTCGAATGCCATTGGAAATGATCTGGAGGTGTTTAATATGGTGAATTATGTCAAAACCCAACAAAATATCTTTATTAGGCAGATTTGAACCGATGACTTTGGTCCAAATGACACAATTAGGAAAAAGTTGAATACCAATGGGTTTTTTGGTAATCAATTTGGTAGTGAAGAATTTTCCACTAGCAACCCTAAAATGTTCTTCATAATGGGTCCAGCTTTCAGAGGGAAGAATGGCAAGATTTAACATACTTCTCTAGGCTCCAGTATCTAACATACCAATTGCTGGAATGGGCCTGTGGAATTTTGAAGGTAAAATTTAGAGTTTGATAGGAGGAATGGGAACAGAAGTGTCTAGAGACAACAACTGTTGATGGAAAATGTTTTGAGGCTCATCGTTTTCTAAGTCACTAAATGAGTCTTCCAAAGTCGAACAACTCGTTTCATCAGTGGGTTCTTCTTGTTCAGAGAAATAGAATTCAACCTCTTCCTTTTGAGGAGAATAATCAGTGGTGGCCTGAAGGTGTTCAACTAGCCGAATAGATTTTTCTCGTTTGTTGGGACAATCCTTGGCATAGTGACCTTTTTTCTTGCAGATAAAACATCTGCTTGATTTTCTTCGTTTCTGATCTCTGGATGAACTTGATTTTTTCCTGAAGAATATGTAAGGCTTTCTGGATCTGCGAGGCTTTGAAGAATATTCTGAATTGTTGAATTTCCGGAAATGCCTTTTCTTTTTGGAACTGCAATCACAATCCTTTTTCTTTTTGCACATGATCTGGAGATAAGGCTTTTTGCAAGCACTTCGGAATGGCTTTTTGTCTTTTAACAGTTCTTTGAAAAAAAAATTTTGTTCACAAAGCTTATCAAGGCATGTCTTAGCAATCTGAAAGATTTTGCCAAGGAATATAACGTCAAGACTAAGATTGTGAGTTTTGAGCTGCCGTTGGATGTCTGGTTGTAGTTCATCTGGTAGGGAAGCCAGAAAGACATGCTTCAATGTAGGTTCATTGAATCCATTAAGCTTGTAGAACAAGAGAGACATTCGTTTATATTGGAATTCAAGATCTTTAGCATGGAGAGAGCAGCATTTCATATTAAGATAGTCTCTGCCTGCAGCTTCAAAAACTGCAGCTGGATCGCCTAGAAACTGATCATGAATAACTGCAAGAGCACTTGAGACTTCGGGTAATTGAACAAATTGCAGTTGTCTGTGCTGGCCTAATGAGTCAAACCAATCTCTTAGAGCACCCATAAAACGAGTAGCAAATTCTCTAAGGACGGAATGAGTAGTTGCTCCTAGTCGTAACATTTGGAGATCAATCCAGGCAGACATTTGAGTAAGTCTGTCTCGCCACTTATGAGATGGAATATCATCAAATGTAAACCATGGGCCATTGGATGGTTTTTCTTTGGGTTGACTTTGATGGAGCGTGGTTGTAGAAGAAGATTCAGCTGGATATTCTTTCTCAATACCTGAGGGAATATCAAAATATGACTCAGGTGGTCGAGATGGTTGGCCTTGCTTTGGTTGATTATCAGCCATGAGGATTTTGGTAATATCAGCATAAGACTTTTCAGAATCACTGGTTGTGGATGGTGAAGAAGATGCTGAGTCAGTAGAAGTTTCTGAAACAGCTAGGTTTGAATCAGAAGTGGATTCATCAATTTCTGGAGATGGGTTGGCTATTTGAGCACTGTATTGATGCATAGGTGTTTTATCTTTGTACTGTGTTGGTTGTGGAGGCTGTGGTGATGTTGGTGAATAGGTTGGGGAGTGGTGCTCTGGAATAGTTAATGATGATTTGTAGGTTCTGACTGGAGAAGGAAGCTGAGGTTTGGATTTTGGTTTTGATTTTGGTTTAGGTGGTGATGGAATAGGATGGTCTCTGAATAGAGTATGGGTCATGCCAAATAGTTTGGATGGATCATAAGATCGAATTGGAGAAAGCATAGAGGCAAATGGGTGATAAGTTGGACTTATAGTGGGTATGGGTGGTGAGGTGGTAAATAAGGTAGGTCTTTGCTTTTCTGATTCAATCTGGGCAAGCTCAGTTTGTAAACGTCGGATCTCCCGTTCTTTTTGGTCAAACTCCGGACCATAATATCTTTGAGTCAGCATGGTTCGGAGTTCTGAATCTAACTGAACAATTCAGGATTGGAGATTTTGGTGGATCTGCTCCATTTGGGCTGTAATTGAGTCAACTTTCGTCTCAATTTGTGCTCTGGCATTTTGGGTTTGCCAGTTGAGGACTGATTCAAAGGGTTTAAGAGATTCAAGATGACCAGTTGAGGTAATGGCTGAAGGAATGAAGGGTTTAGACACAACATTGTGTTGTGAATCAGTATGCGTGTCAAGAGGAGGAAAAGATGAAGAATTGTCAGAGGAGGTAGAAGAAAACATCATACAAGCTAATGGTTGTACGATAGGTGTGGAGTTGTGAGAATTTGAAGGAATTTCAGTTTTGCAATTTCTTGCAATCCATTTGAGTTCTTTGTTGTAAATGGGTAGTGGACTTGGTGGAGGTGGAGGGTCATTAGGTGGTTTGGGTTCACAGTGTTTGCATGGGACAGGTGGTTTCTTCTTTTTGGGTTTTCTTTTTCTTTTGGTGCAGAAATCATCGTCCTCTTCCCAATCATCCCAACAAGGACAATTTGGGTCACACATGCCTGATCCAGGGACATCCCATAAGAAATGACCATTTTGTTTAGCTGGATAAACAGGATAACCATCAGAATTGAACCCTGTGATTGGCAGATCTTCTTGAGCTGTCTAAACAGCTGTAATCATTGAAGAATAAGTAAAAGAGTGCCGAGGAGGTTCTTGTGGAGCACTTGGAGGTGGTTTAAACATCATGCAAACTGTTCCATCTTGTCGCCTTTCAAACATGCTTTAAGATGTCTGAATAGGAACTGTATTATTATGGAACTGCTCATAGTTTGAGATCCATTCAAGAGGCATAAGCTTTATGAGCTCATGTCGAGGAATTTGTCTTGGGATCTGAATGATGGTTGAGATCTGATCTGATTCTGCTAACACCATGAGGGTGTCAGAGTGATGTTCAGGTGCGGGTAGACTAAGGCATGATTTTGGAGCCTATAGACCAATTGATGATGAAGGGTAGCAATTTTAGCTGAAGAAATTTGTTCTGCACCTTAAATTTGGACTTGGACTTTCAAGGCTGTTGAAAGGTTGGTATCTTGAAGAGAAAGGTTGAAATTTGGGTAGAAAGTGAGTAGAACACTTCCTGCATGAAGAGTGGTGAAAACAGCACCTATAACAGCATCTTGGTACTGTTTGAACCGAGTGTCAAGCATAGCAATTCGGGCTGTGACCGGTAATCATTTTCTCCCATGAAGGGTGAGGATTAATCTTACTCCTCCCAGATGGAGATGAGTATAACCTTCTCTTTTCCAATTTGAAATTAACTCTGAAGGAATTTCAAGAGTTACATATTGTTCCGCATTAGTTGCTTGGAGTGAACACTGATCAAGTCGAGAAGACTGGATATACTCTTTTGGTTGAGGCCTTCTAGTGGATATAAGAGTTCTGATGCTTCGGGTAAAAGAACTAGGACGTTTGTACAACTGGTAAGGACTGATAAGAGGGTAAGAAGATTCATTAATTTGGGCAGATTCAGGAATATAGGAATACTCAATAAGATTTTCTATTTTATTGGTAGTGTGAGAAGTGCAAGATTTGGGTAAAGAAAGTGTAAAAGAAAGAGTAATATGTTGTGAAGTCGAAGTTGAAGATGAAGATGAAGCCATGATGAAGAAATTCTCTCTGCGCCAGAAGTCTAAAGAAAAAATGGAACAAACAGTTTTATCATACCATTTTGGTGAAATAAAGAACAAGATTTTGAAAATAAAAGATTTTCAAGGTAAGTAAAACTCCGATATGGCGCTGATACCATATTAGTATAACTTTCCAAGGATCAACCCTCCACAATTCATGTTGGATGTTGTAAAATCCAATATATCTTAGTCATCGACGAAAGATGACTTGGCTTGAATAGATCCCTGTTATGAAGGTCTACTTGAGATAGTATTCAATGATCACTGCCTAAATTGATCGGAATAAACACCTATATATAAAAATTATCTTAAACTTATCGACTGTGTTAATTTTAAAATCCTTAAAAAATAAAGTATATTGGATTATGTAGCAATACATACCATATCAACATTTGTGAACTGTTTCGACACTATGTCTTTTAGCCCATTAATATAGTTATTCACGTTGTTGCTATATTGTAATAAATCAACATCACAGTTACTTTTTTCTATAATTGCTTCAAGAACATCTAGTAAATATTTTACGTGAAAAATATTAAATTAACAAGACTTCAAGGTATTAGGAGATTATAAGGTTTGTAAACTTATAAGGTTTGTAAACTTATTACCCAAAACAAAATGTTTGTATGTTTGAAACACTAACAGAAGACACTATGATACTGCCTCTGCTTCTCACTGATCAAGTAAAGATACTCATTTATATGTTGTGGAGGAATAAAAACTATCAATTTAGAACAGAAGATAGTATACTAAATTAATAAGACTTTAAGAAATAATGCTTAACAACACCTATCTTATCATGTAGCCATCCTGTTAAAGTGTAGCCCAGAAGTATTTAAAAGCATTTATGCAACTTTCGGATGATGTAGTCCATTGTGATTTTGTGAGGAAATCATTAATCGAACTCATCAAATAGCCTTTGATCCTTCAATCCTCTAAGTGGATTTATTTTCACACTTGTTCTTTTGATAATCTTACAATCCATTATTTTGAAGGTGGGTAAAGGCTTGAAATTCCTTACTCTCTTGAAAGGAAGAATCAAGTGAAGACTGTTAAAGATATACACAGACTTGTGAGAACTTCCAAACTTACTTATGACATGAGGCACCTCTGTGAAGATTTGCATGCTATCACATTTAGGTCCCTATATAAACTATACAATGACATATAAGTGTGATCATTATGATTGCCAATATCAATGTACACTCCACAGTCATTTACGGCCTGCCGATTACCTAAGATGAACAATTAAACTCATATCGGATTAAAAGCGAAAGGAACACAATTATTAAATATTAAACTTGCTCATTGTATACGAGCATCCAATTAAAGAATCCTTTCATGAGTGCTTAGACGACCTTGATTTTATGAACTGATAAACCCCATGACCACTTGTCTAAACTCTTTTTGTTCTTTGTGCTCTGCCACAATAACCAAAACGATGCCATCCATCCTCTTAACTTTAATTTAGAAATGGAAACGTCTATCTTGTTCATCCATTGAATGATTAACATAATCATAATAGAATTTTGTCCTCGACTATTACCATAAAACAAAAATATAATAGTGTTAAAATCATTTTTATATAAGGAACGAAAATGATTTTTTGGATTAGAAAGCAACCTTTGAATCTTGTGTGTCATCAAAATCGTGTGCGTGTTCATGACGGTTAGTTGTAGCATGCTTATCCTCAGTAGGATTCTGTTGCTCCTGTATTGGGCTTACTGTCTCGTGATGCTTCTCTATTTCCTTTGGAATGAATGGGGCGTTCATTGAAGGGTGATGCCAAACAAAGTAATTCTGAAAATGAGTAAATAATTAGTAAAAATATCGAGTTTTGATTATATTTTAAATTGTGTTATAATTCAATAAAGGATATCCACGTTACGGACCCAACTTAGGATATATGGCACATAATCCTCTATAATCTTCTAATATTTTCTCACTTGCTTTTTCGCATCTACCTTGATGGTTTGTAAAATATTCCCTACCGTAAAAAAGCCTAAATTTCAGGTTAGTTTAATCATCTAGTATTTAATAATATGAAAAGTAAGATGAGTATTCTCGAAAGATGAATACACCTCAACAAAATTTATTTTAGAAGAAGTAATGGGTTTCCACTTTATAATGCGCGAGGTCTTCTTTTTAGTTTTTACAACCCATTTTGACGGTAGCCCTTCCATCACTTCAAAAATCCAAGTCAGCAACAAGCAAAGTTACAAAACCTAAGGTTAAATATTTATTATTACAAAACTAAGTAATTAATTTTTTTTCAATGCAATTGAACCCCATATATAAAGGCATAAACATTGTATTTTCTAATTTTATGGTTAGAGTTTATTAAACAAACATTCTTAGATTTCTTGCCTTTGTCATTCAATGCATTGTCAAGATTGTCATATATCGTTTCCTACAACAAACAACCACATGGATGATTGATTCTGGAAATAATCTTACCATCTGCATTATCGAGCAATGAGAAATTAACTTGACAATAATCTTTTCTTCCATTTAGTGCCTGTAAAATAATGTAATGCGATTTTAAGTACATTAGTGTCGTATTTAAGCTCGAAGTCTATATCATCAAATCTCTTTTTTGGGTATAACATCTTCACCATAGGAAAGTAGCATAACTAGGCATCACTCTCCAATTCATAAGCGTATAAAATGCTCACTAATCTAAAACCACAACTAACCTTTGTTATCACATTTTCCATAGGCCACTTGCCTAAGCAACACATTATACAAAATTACGCTATTAAATGTAAAGCTATCCAACACCATAAAATGCCCAAATATGTGTTTCTTGAATAGCTACAATGGCTATTTTGTTAAATTTTCCAGATGGCTTTTATAACTTTATCTAATTTACACATACTCATGATACATCCGAGGAAGTGATCACTATAAGCTACTTTCATCAAGCTTGGTTTCTTCTTCAGTTTAGGAGGATTATTCTTTTCTAGTTTGGATTTTACCATGTATCCATTACGAATTACGCAATAAGATTATTATATTATATTTATAACAAGTTAAGAACATTAAAAAAACAAAAAAAAAATTTAGTGCAACAGGCACCTTATTGCATTGAATTTGAGCCACAAGTGTACGTTGTCGCACGCATCAGATTTTATGAGACATGGTGCCTATCACACTAAAAGATAGTTGCACCAAAACATCTCTTAATGTGACAACCACCATGTCAAACCAAATTTAGTCCAGTTGCACTTCATGTACAAAAAGCACACAACACAACTCAACAAACAACTTATTGAACATTTTAACATTTGATATGCAAAACTAAACACAAACTATGTAAAAGTGATAACTCTATGAAATGAGAGTTATCATGGCACTTTTATATTTAAATCAATAACACTTAGAGAGTAAATAATGTGTTTTTATTGCATTTTTGTTACATTTTGCATAAACATTCATTTTAGTTTAGTCTTAATAAGTTTTGCTTGATTTAAAGTAATTCGTGCTCAAATTGTGTACATAATTGTAGGTTTCCAGAAGCTTATAATTCATAGAAGAAATGTTGATGCAATAGGCTAGCAAAGATGAAAAAGAACGTGGCTACAAAAGAATTAAAATAAATGGAGAATTAAAGTTGTTGCTATAAGCACCTATTGTCTGTAGCAATTCTAGAATAATTCCGCTTCGAAACTTTCAGAATTACGATCTGCAGTTTCCTAAACTGACTTATGCATGCTCTAGGCTTCCGTTTACCCTAATTTTCAGTATAAAAGGAGAAGCGCACCACATGAAACGGCGGCAAGGAATTAACATTGAGAAAATCAAGAGAAAAAGAAGGAAATAATTAGAATTCAAGGGAACCGAGTCTGCATCAGTGAAGAAATCAGCAGAGTTATTTGGATTTAGTCTTTATCATCTTCTACTTATTCTTTTCTCTACTCTTTGGTTGCAATAATGTATTTCGTGACCATTAATTTGATGTTTTTTTTTCTTTTTCAAAGCATTAACTAAACTTGCTTGTAGTTGAGTGACAAACACTCGGAATGGGTTTTTTACTGCTCTTATGAGTTGCTGTATGATTGTTGTAGCATTTTACTCTAGTAGCTATTATTGTTATAACTATTATTTCGGCTGACCACTCATTTAATGGTTCAAGTTAAGATAGAGCAGCAAAAGGGCCTATCTTAGTGGATAATATTAGGGTAATACTTGATCTTAATTTGAGTTTTTTGGATTAAGTTTAACTTGAATCCCATAAGAGCTATACTTAAAGTTAAGATTTGTGAAGAACTAGACATAGTCATTCGCCTTATAAGGTTAATAGAATGGATGTTAAGAATGTCATACCTATTATATAATAGCAACTAGTCATTGTTAGGATACTTAAAGGTATGGGTAATCCAACATGCGACAGCTGAGGATACAATATAATTCTGCCCAATGTTGTAGGAATTGCTATAGCAACTGGTGTTAATCTGATAAAACACAGTCAGCCCATGAAGAGAGTTTGATCATTCAACTACCTTATTCTCAATTGATTCTTTTACACGATTCACTTAGTTTATTTTACTATTGTAATTATTTGTTTTATTCCTTTATAATTGTTCATTTTAATAGTAAACAACTTTGAATTTATTCATCTTGAAATTAAGATAAGCGTTGTTGCAATTGCTGTAGCATTTCTAGTAACATCAATCCATGTGGAGACGATCTTAAATACTCATCACTTTATTACTTGTTGTGTACACTTGCACATTAGCATCAATAGCAATTGAGTTTAAAATTAACCAACAAAAAGGCATTTCACTAAGTACCTAATGTGTAATATTTGTAACTCATCATTTTAACCAAATTTATTTTCATTGTATTCCTTTAATAACTTATTATTATCTATAATCTCATTTAAATCCATTCAAATCATTAAAAAAATGATGATGTCAGCTTACCAAGGGTTTGGGCTCTTTTCAATTCGTTGGACTCAGATGGATTTGAGTGGATTCAGGTAGATTCAAGTTTACTATCACCTTTGTCATTGCCATTAACTATCTTTCATCACCATCCTATTGTCATTGATGTTTCAAAAGAGAAAATCTTGTTATTTCGGTTCACTAAAGGATAGGAGTTTCAGTTGTGCAAGTGAGTTGGATAATTTGGTCTAAGAAAATTATATTTAGCTAATTAGGATAGAAATCTTTTGTTAGGTTATATTCAGAAAACTATAAAGTTTATTGACTTTTTCATAAATTTTTTAAATATAAGTGAAGTTGATTTTTGTTTTGATAATTCAAAATAAATCTGGACCATTAAATTTGTGAAAAATGTTAATAACTAAATTCAAATTTTTCAAAAATGTAAGGGTTTAAAAATTAATATGGCCAGCTCACATCTACCATTAAAAAAATTTAATAAAAAAGATATAAAATTTTATTATAAGATAATTCATTCATTGCTTTATAAAAGTAAAATTATCCACCACCCACCTATTTGTTTAAGCTTTTTAAAAAATTCACAAGCACTTTTTTTAGCATGTCACCTGAAGTTAACCTTTTATTATACTTGTCTGTCTACTTCTGTCTTAATGTCGTTAGAACATTGCTTACGTCACAGAAGTAAAATGGTTATTTAACTTCGATAGGAAAAACTACATCGTATATTGCAATCTTTAAAAATAAAGAAAGGAAAAGTGACGCCGTTTAACCCGATCAAAAAAACAAAAAATAAAACGAACATCATTTAACTGATTTAAAAAAAAAAGACAAAGATGATATTAGGCAATCTTCAAATGACCACCAAACGCATTTTTCTCTAAATAGAGTGAACCGGCTTTACAATTGACTATCATTGTCTGATATGCCTAAGTCCAACCAATCTGTCTCCAATTTCTGCCTATTATCATCAATGAAATAAGTTTAAGTATCAAAGGATTTGTTCATTCGAAGATTCAAAGGTGTTGACAAAATCGGTGAATTTTTACAAGGTTGAATGTGTTAATTTTGTGGGTCCCAGGTTATTGTCAAATAAGTTTTGTTGAATTTCTTTATTATTAAGCCTCAATATTTCATTAATTTGTTGTTTAATCAACAATTATTATTAATGGTTATTGTTGGAAACTCTACAATTTTTTGGATTAAAAAAACAAATTGATTAAAATAGTTGTTATTAATCATTTCTTTCTTTGTTGTTGTTGTTATTAAATTCTACCTTTCTTCTTCCACAATTGATTAAAATAGTTTTTGTTAATAAATTGATTAAAACATATGCAACCATTTCTTATTTTGTTTCCTACTTGACAATTAGTGCCAAGACCTAAGGCTTTTTTTTTTTCTTTTGTTGGTTGTCATTTCATAGTCCATATGGTGATTTAAATATTTACTTTGTCAGTAATTATCAAAGAACTTAATTTATGCAAACTTGATTAATCGCGTTTTGTTCCATTTAAAATATAATGCAAGTTGCTTTGTTTACTATAATGGAACTATATTTGTCAATTATTATTGCTAATTTACTAGTTGGTTTTTGACATTCAGGATGTCAGGATTAGAGTTAGTGATATCCTTTCGAGACAAGAAGTAGAATTTAGGTTTGCTTGAACCTAACTGTATCGTTGCCAAAAAAAAGGATGATGCATCGAAGATTACAAGTCCATATGGATTAGGCTTAGGTTCACATATTCTATTAACGTTACAAACCCGAAGAATAAGCGTAAGGTTGTGCTAGATTCTTTAGTTGCAATACATCAATCTTTGGGCACTAATACATTTGAAGTTGAAGTTGTACCAGTGTTTTTCCCTCAGCTTAAATATGCTCCCTTACTGTAAGGCATGTGAGTAGTAAATTAGTTAAAACTCAATCTCGAAGGGGAGAAATTCGGGTCGGGTTGGAAGCTTAGAGCAGAATAATACAAATCGAGTTCGAGTCGGCAGTAAATTAGTGGCACTTGGCACTTGGTAGTAGATCGATGGCCACGGACGCACAACGCAGCAGTAGATAGCAAATCGCAGACCGATGAACTCACAGCAGAAGGTGAGCGGACTTGGCATTGGCCATTGGGTGTGACTGATTGTGGATGTATTTTGTGTAAGGAGGAGCCGAGGAGGGTTGAGTTCGTACTTCGTTGTGACTTCACTGAATTGTGTTTGTATGTGGATTGTAAATGAATCTATGTGTGATTTGTGTTTTGTGTGGCGTGACTTGTTTTTGTGTGTGTATTGTAAATGAATCGATGAGCGTGATCTTTGTTGTGTGTGACTGTGTATGGCGTGTGTGTATGTGTTTATTTTTAAAAAAAAAAGATTGGATTTTTGGATCGAATTGGGTTTTCTAATCACAACCCGATCGGGTTTTATAGTTTTCATCCAATCGGATTTATTTTACAACTCGATTCGATCCGAACCTGAAATTTTTTGGGTCGGGTCCGATCAAGTAATTTCCCACCCTAGCAATAAGGATAGTCAAAGATTTAAAAGTAACTACTTGGAAATTGATTTGGATGATAAACTGTCTAATACTGATAAAGGTAAAAAAGGTGATTAAGTCTTCTGATGATGACACCGAGCTTGGCATTGCCTAATTGACTAACTATTTATAGAAACATGAGTTCAAAGTGAGTGCTGATGGGAAACATAGGCTAAAACTAGGGCACTCATTTTAGAGAGATATTAAACTAGGTGATGATTAAGAAAATGTTCGTTATTAAAATAGTCTATAGTGAGTCAAGAAGATTTGTGGCTATTTGAAATAGTCTAACTATACATCGTATATGGTTGATGCAAAGATGAATAATATAAGTGGTTTCATATTGCGATAGTACAATAAAAAGCACAACTGTAGACTTACTAATAAAATAGTGAAAGTTACTTCCACTTGGGTTGTTATTAAAATAAAGAATCAAGTTGTTGTTAATCCTAATGTGAAGAACGATATCATTTGAAAAATTATATGCGAGAGACTTTTAAGTTGAAGATTGAAAAGATGACATTTTATAGGGCTAGAGTAAAGGCAAGCCTTGAGGTATTTAGGGATCATTCCAGGGCATATCAGAAATTGTTTTAGTATGCTGCAACTATTCATAAAGCTGATTCAAGAGCAATTTGCAAGGTGTTGTGTGATGTTGCTTCTATACCTGACAAGGTATTGCTCCAAAGGTTTTTTATTGCCTTTCTTGCATAGAAAAATGTTTTTCTTAATAGTTGTAGACCTTTTATTGGAGTAAAACAATATGGCTGTCAGTTGAAGGGTAAATATAATGGTGTTGATAGTTGTTGTTGGCATGGATGCTAATAATGAGATTGTTCCATTGGCATTATATATTTGTGAGATTGAAAATACGGAGACATGGGGCTGGTTTATGGAGCACCTACATAATTATTTAGATGATGGTAGACAAGTGACATTTATCAGTGATAGATAAAAGGGTTAATTAATGCAATTTCAAACACATGCCCTACTACCCATCATAAGTCATGTATTGGTTTGCATGTATATTTTATTTGTTGTGCATTACTTGTGTAACATGGTATTCATTTAGAAGTCAACATATTTTCCAGGCATCAACAGCACAAATAATCGCTTTCAAGCTAGGTGAACTTCCTTATCCTGCAAAGAAAGGGAAAACAAATTCACATTAAAATGCTTGCATGTTTTGATATTTTTGTTGTTATTGAATTTCTTAAACTAACATTTCATGTCTAGAACTGAACTAATCCCAAAATGAAGGGCTTAATCTAGAACAATAAGACAAACAAGTCCAGGACTGAACCAATACTAAAATCTATCTCAATCTTCAAATGTCGCAGGTTTTATGTAATGAGCCTAATTGGAACAAACTTGACTCATTTTGACTTGTTATGTCTATTGTTATTTTAGACTATGATGAGCATTTCCGCTTCATTTTGGATAAATATGATGTGTTCATTTTGGAAAGGGCATAGGCTATCCATGAAGTCTTAATAGTTGCCTCTTGGATAATTGCCTTTTTAGATATTATGTTATGTTAGAATTTAGTTATTTTGGACTATAATGGTTATTTGTGGTTAAAGATATGTTATTTAGGATGTATTTTTGCAGAATTACAAATACATATACTAGGACAACTAGAACATAATTAAGCATTCATTAATGTATATTTTGTAGGCTATATTACATTTTAATAAGCACAATTGCACAGACACAAAGCAGTAGAATTATGAAATGTTTAAACTTCCCTTCAATGAGCCTAAAGGTGCGTTTACTTACTGGATTGAGGAATCGGAATCCGGAATCGGGATGATTGACACGTTTACTTCGCAAAAATAAAGCGAGAATCGGAATCGGAATAGTGGGGCCCACAACTATTTGGGAATGGGGAATGGGAGATTGATTCCCATGGGGGAGGTGGGAATCAATCTCCCATTCCCGGAAATTCCCATTTTGCCCTCCCTCAAAACAAAAAATGCCCACTTTATCCTAAGTTCTATTTAATTAATATATTATTATAATTAATTAATTATTATGATTAATTAATATATTAATTTATTATTAAATATAATTATGAATAATTATAGTTCTTGAATAAATAATCACAATAATTAATATATTATTATTATAGTTTATTAATTAATATGTTATTATAGTAATTATTAATATTATTACTATAATTAATTCATATATTATTATTAATTAATTAATATAATTATTACTTTTAATTAATATATTAACATATAATTATAAATAATTATAATTTTTGAATAAATAATCACAATAATTAATTTATTTTTATTGTCATTATAATTAATTAATTAACTGTTACAATAATTATTAATATAATTATTATAATTAATTCATATATTATTATTAATTAATTAATTAATATAATTATTACTATTAATTAATATATTAACATATTAAACAATAATCATAGTTTTTGAATAAACAATCACAATAATTAATTTATTTTTATTGTTATTATAATTAATTAATTAATATATTGTTATAATAATTATTAATATAATTATTATAATTAATTCATATATTATAATTAATTAAATAATATATTTATTACTACTAATTAATATATTATTAACAATAATTATTAATAATTATTTTTTTTGAATAAATAATCACAATAATTAATATATTATTATTTTAATTAATTAATTAATATATTATTATAATAATTATTAATATAATTAATTCATATATTATTATTAATTAATATAATAATAATTATTAAATATAATAATATATTATTAACAATAATATATTAATAATTATAGTTCTCGAGTAAATAATCACAATAATTAATATATTATTTTTTTAATTAATTAATTCATATATTATTATTAATTAATATAATTATTACTACTAATTAATATATTAATATATTTTTAACAATAATATATTAATAATTATAATTTTTGAATGAATAATCACAATAATTAATATATTATTATAATTAATTAATTAATTAATATTATTAGTTAATATATTTTTATAATATTTGTTAATATAATTATAATAATTATTTAATAAAATTTTACAATTAATTAATATATTAGTTAATAATTATTATTATTATGATAATAATCCATTAAGTACTTTTTAGTAATTTGTTACAACCTAACTCATTCCAATTCCGATTCAAAACAAAGTAAACACATTAATGGCAATCCAATTCATTCCCATTTCGATTACTATAGTTCAAGGAAATAACTTAATTTGATTCCCATTCCTTATTCCCATTTCAGCTCATTCTCATTCATTCACGTTTATACATTCCGACGCCAAATTCATTCCGATTCCAATTTTAGAACGCAGATAAGTTTTTTATCTTCACCACATCATCATTCAGCTCCAAATTTTGATTGTCCGCCATCTGATCACTACGACTAAGGTATATGAGAGCTTTAGTAAACCATTGCCAACAGTTGTATTTATTCAACCTGCAAGACTAAAAACATTACATTAGGATTCTATGGTGTAGTAGAAACCATAGCACATACTTGCACACCACACTAACAATTTTTGGGAATGCATTTAACTTTTCTATGTGGTTGTCCGCTAATTGTAGAACTTGAGCTATAACTTAAATGTCATTTGCAAAAGAATGGTATAGTTGTGAGCTTAAATGTGTAGACTATGTGTTTGGTGGACTATATGAGTAGATTTTATAAATGTATGAGCTGACTTCAATTTGGTTTCAATTTTGCTAGTACTGAGCTTTAATAATGGCAAATGAATAGCATAATTGTCAGCTTGAATGTGTAGATTATATGTTTGATGACTTATATCAACATATTAGATAGATGTATGAGCATGTTTTTTGGCTTCAATTTGGCTAGCTGTGAGCTTCAATAATGGAAAATGAATGATGTAGATGATGCGTTAGAGGATAAGAAAAGTAGATTTCATATATTCTATGAGCATTGTGAGCTGTTTCTTGTGTTTATATATAGCTGTTGGCCCCAACAACTACAATTTTGAATCTTATTTTTTGGTTTTTATTTTTGGTAAAATTGTAATTTGACTAATATTCTTTTAGAAAGTAGACAAGTATAATAAAATGTTAACTTCAAGCCAAATAAAAAGTGATATTTCTTTTATAAAATAATATGTGTTTTAGACCACCTTAGTAAATGAATTATAAAATTAATTATTTAATTTATAATTTACGTATGTATTATATAATTTTAAATGTATCATAAGTCATACTAATTAATTTATAAAATGTTATATGCATATCACCTTAACCTTAAGATTTAAAGTGTGCTGTTAAATGTATGGCTGATTTATAAACAAAATACAATAATAGAAAATCAATTCTCGGTCAACCAATAAATGCCCAAAATGACATTTATCCTTTGGCGGTTGCCATCGAGAAATAGAGAAAGGCAGAACCGCTGCCGAGAGAAACACAGAGCAAACCAAGATGTCGGGTATGGGAGATGGGTATGTGGGCACGGCCCAAGACGCGGTGAGGATCCGGAGACTCGAGAAGCAAAGAGAAGCCGAGCGTCGCAAAATCCAAGAGCTGAAAACGAAGTCCGTCTCCGACAAGGGCCAGCCCGGTCTCCTCCAGTTCGGTTCAAGTACCTCCGAGGTCCGATCCGGGTTCCTTTTTTTTTTTAATTCATTAAATCAAATTATGAGCCTCGGTTTTCCTGATATTTTAAGCTAAGCTAACCTAGGGGTTTCTTGTGATTTTGATTGCCGTTTTGTTTATTTGTAGATTCTAGAGACTGCGTTCAAGAAGGAAACCGTAGGTTTAGTCACCAGAGAGGAATACGTTGAGAAGGTAATTGGTCGCCTTTTTAACAAAAAAAAAATTTTAATTTTTTTTTTCATTTGTTGGGTTTTTTAATTAGTGAAAGCTAAGTTATTGGATTTGATTGTGTTTGATTAGAGGGTTAATATTCGGAACAAGATTGAAGAGGAAGAAAAGGAGAAGCTTCAGAAGCTACTACAAGAGTAAGTATGGTTTTTGGGATTTTTGTGTAAATTTTGCAGTAACATGTGCTCTTTTTCTTAATTTTGTTGGTAAATGCTTGTGTATTGTAGGGAAGAGGAGCTGCAATTGGAAAAGCGTAAAAAGCGAAAGATTAAGGGAAATTCTCGATTATCATTTGCTGACGATTTTGAGAGTGAAAATGAAGAGGAGAATGGAGAAAGTGGTGAGTACACACACACATATTTGTGAAATTTTGTTGTTTCTTATGATTTTGACTGTAGAAGACTAGATATGCTGCTAACATATGAAGTTTTGTATTTGAACAAGGTGGATTTCATAGACTGCACTAATTAATTCTGCTGAGCTTTCATATTCAATTGTAGTTAGAGCTTGATCGTAAGTCCATGGCTTTTAACAAAGTTTGGTTGCTTGTTTAAGGAAGTTGTTATGTGATCTTTCATAGACAAAGGTTTACTATTATATTTTTAGTAGTTTCCACCTACTTGAGATACTCGTGGGAGGGTTTTGGGATTATTGGGAGGTGATTCAGTTAGGATGCTTGTTTTAGCATGAGATGTGGATGAGGTTCAGATTCAAATTGGTAGTCAATGAATTGAATTTCTAATTCTGCAAATTTTAGTATTTGTATCATACCAGGAGCCGTTAGTTTATAAAAGCATGGAGACCATCAAATGCTTGATCATCCTTGACTTTCTTTGAATGGTTTAATTATTCATAAATTTGTGTATCTACTCTTTATCTGAAAATATTAGTTGTTGCATGAGTTGAAAAAGGAAAAATGATTGCCTTGAAACCTATTTTTTCTTTCCTGTTGCTTTATTCTAAACTGAATACCTGGAGGAATGATTTACCCTTAGCACATATGGAACTCGTTAAACCATCATACATAAAACTTGCAGTGAATTGCAATGTGTCACTAGCCTTAGGAGTTTTTAAGTATGTTGCGTATTGTGCTTGAACTTTTTGGTATGTAACAGTCTATTACTTATTTTTTTGAAATTTCTAGAAATAAATAATAGATTAGATAGTTCTGTTTGGCATGTAAGCTATTAAGTTTTTACTGGTTTTTTTTTTTTTTTTGGGGGAAACTAGTGTGATGTTTGGATGCTCAAATTTATTTATTTATCTGTTTGTTTATTTATATATTTTGTTTGTTTGTCTCCTGTTAATCTTATAGATTTGGAAGTGGTTTCTTGGCATCTGCCACTGATTCTTAACACCCAAACTTCTGTACTGATACCCTACAATAACATATTCATTTTACATTTCTTGCAGAAAGTTCGAAAACAAAGAGGCTTGCGCAAGCGAAATTGGGAAAAGATCCAACGGTGGAGACTAGCTTTTTGCCTGACAGGTCTGATTTCGCTTTCTTCCTCTTTTTTTCTTTTCTTTTCTTTGTGTGTACCAATTTTGGTCTAACATATGAGCATAGGGGTGTTGAGGATGATCTTTCAGTGAGAGAGAGGCGGAGGAGCAATCTGAGCGTGAACGGTTGCGGCGACAGTGGCTTCGCGAGCAGGAGCAAATTCGAAGTACACTTTTGTTCCAACTTTTTACCTATTCAATTGTTTATATGGGAAAAAACAAGTTTTCCTGAATGAAGTTTATATATGTTTCAGATGAGCCCCTTCAAATCACTTACAGTTATTGGGATGGAGCAGGCCACAGACGAGTTATCCAGGTTAGTAAAAGTGATAGGATTTGTGATTAATTGCTGTGTTTAATGCTCATCATTTTCTAAAATTAATTAATCCATTATTTAGGTTCGGAAAGGTGATACAATAGGAGAGTTTCTTCGGGCTGTTCAACAACAACTTGCACCTGAGTTTCGAGAAATCCGAACGACGTCAGTGGAAAATTTGCTTTATGTTAAAGAAGATCTTATCATCCCTCATGTGAGCCTAACTGGAAATCAAGTTTTTAGTGTCAGTTTGTCTTGCCATCTTCATCCTTTGCTAACTAAATTTGTCTATTCCTTTTTGTGTTTTGGGAGTTCAGCAACACAGTTTTTATGAGCTTATTGTTAACAAAGCCAGGGGAAAAAGTGGACCGGTAAAGCTCTCCATTCTTTGAATATTCTGATTGTAGAAGTTGCATATGATAGTGCAAGTGATTTTGTTTCTGTTATTTTTCTTTTCTAAGTTGCTATATAGCTGTCAAGATAACCAAGGAAAAGTAGAATTGTTTCCTTTTGCAATGTTAATGTTTGAGCATTTGAGAAAGATAAAATCAATTCGAAAATCCTAATTTGATTCTCTTCATTATCTGATTGTTATGTTCCTATTCCATTTTCATTTAGATTTTTGTCCATATTTGTGAGCAAAAGATTTATTTTTATTTTATTTTCCTGTTTTGGAGATTGTTTCCATTTGGGAAAATATATTTGACTTATTGCATATTACAATGGAAAATGCTTCGATTGTGTCGTAACATTCATTTTTTGTTGTCAGTGTGTCTTGTCTTGTGTACTAGTATTGGGGTGCGTTTGGGATTGAGGTGCTGTAACTTTTAAGCTACAGCTGCTGTGGAAAAAAAGCTGTGACTATGAAACAAACATTAATAATATGTAGTAAATATAAATTTTAAATAATAATTTTGATAAAATTATTAAAGATATAATAGATTTTCTATTATACAAGTGAAAATTTATAGTAACATAGCTTCCAAGTTACAGCAGCTAGTGTTTACCAAACACTTTAGTGCTGTAGCTTTCTGCCCAACCTCAATCTCAAACGCACCCTTGGCTAGCCAGACTCAATTGACTTGTAAATGATCAAGAAACTGGGTTGTTTCTGCTGAAGTGATGAATACTTTTCCTTCTCTCTTTCCATCCTTCTCTTTGTTTTGGTGTGGAAATATATCAGCTCTTGCAAACTTGCTGCAATGCAATCTACGTGATTCAATAATTTTCTTTAAATATATGTCATATTAGGTTACTAGATTTAGGTTACTCAATTGTTTATGTTGTCTCTTTACTCTTTGCAGCTTTTTCACTTTGATGTTCACGAGGATGTACGGACGATTGCTGATGCAACTATAGAAAAAGATGAGGTATATATATATCTTCTTTTCAGTTAAAGTGTCTTTCTAAGCACCTGAAACGACCAATGTATCTCTGATTATTTGTTGTTTAAAATCTGTGAACAGTCCCATGCTGGGAAAGTTGTGGAGAGGCACTGGTATGAGAAGAACAAGCATATCTTCCCTGCTTCTAGATGGGAGGTAATTTCTCTCTGCCCTTACTGTGCTTCAGTTCTTTGGAGAATTTGTCAAATTCATTCCTTGTAAACCCTTCCTATTTTTGTCATTTTCAGATTTATGACCCAACGAAGAAATGGGAGCGATACACCATCCATGGGGATTGATCAGTCAGGCTTGGGCAAATAAATTTTTCTGAAACAATTTGATTTGTGTACCGCAAGTAGCTCAATCTTGAACTTTGTAGGCACTTTTGAAAGCTTTATCTCACATTATTAGATTGGAAGGACTGCATTTTGTGTTTTGAAG
This sequence comes from Atalantia buxifolia, assembly GCA_030444775.1. Classification (NCBI taxonomy): domain Eukaryota; kingdom Viridiplantae; phylum Streptophyta; class Magnoliopsida; order Sapindales; family Rutaceae; genus Atalantia; species Atalantia buxifolia. Next base: position 25,719,727 of record CM059838.1, read on the forward strand.
TCTATTTACGATAGAATATGGTCTTGGAGAGTTAAGTGAATTATAATACAATTGCCACTTGTCTCATATTCCACCATTCTTTCGAACAGAATCTCGTGTTTGGTATTAGGTGAAGCCAAACATTTGAAACATTTTGGGGTTTATATGAGCTGTAGATGATTACATTGTGATCTCAAATTTCTGGCGGCGGATGGTTTGGTTAATTGTCTGGCGTGCCCATTAAACATGGATAATGGCCTTGTCTAGGATTGATTGCTGTATTTTGATCCTAATTGATGTGGACTGAGTGGTTTTGTAGTAATTTTATTGAGTTGGTCACTTGTTCGAATGAGTAGAGGTAAAAGGATAAAAAAATTATATAGGCATTATCTACCGTGTTATCTTTATAAAAAAAATTAAAAAATAAAAGAAAATACAATCACTAGACGATTTACTGTGGTTAGTAAACAAACCATGCTATATAAATAAAAAAAGATAGAAACAAAAACTCTGAGCTTAAATGAAAAAGAAAGAACGAAACCCAAGAGTTTTTGGAATGTGTTAGTAGTCGGGCTTCAAAATAGATATAGAAATACGGAAAATTTTTATCTAAGGGTGTCCAATTTCGGTCTTGTATCACCTAGTTGGTATAAGAGGTTTTTAGTAGTTTTTTTTTATTGTAAATATTAGTAATCTATTAGTATGCATTTTCAATATATATATAAGTAGACAAAATATTCGATTATGATATTTATTGATGGATTTTTTAGGCCTATAACATAATGTCTCGTGTCTGGAAAAGAAAGTTTGAAAACCATCATTATCGGAAGAGATATTTCATTTGTTCCTCAAGGCCTTGGCTCTTGGAGGCCCTCCAGGATGTAGAAAATGCTTAAGAAAGCATTGAGCAGGTGAGGAAGAATACTAGGAACCGCAAAGCTGACTTAGGTTGTGTTTGTTTTTTTCTTTGAAATCTAAATTAGTTTGAATTCTAAGTAGAGCTGAATGTCTGAATGTGAATGATATGTGTTTTTTTTTTTTAATCTGAATCGCTAAAAATAAATATTTTTACATTTAAAACTTACAAATTATAAATATTAAACAAATAATAAACATCTCAAAGAATATAAATAAGATAATATATTATCATAACATAAATCATATTTAATTGAATATAACTTGCTAATATTCTATATTATATATATTAATAATTTTATTATAGTTTACGATGTTTTTATATGAAAAATATTCATAAAAAATTATGAAGATAAACAATACTAATTTAAAAAAAATAAAAAGATAAAAATAATAATAGTCTACCAATATATATTATCACAAGTTATATAGAGATGGGTAATAATACTAATTATTAAATTTTATTTAAGTAAGGATGAAAATTAATTAATTAGGTAGAGATATTTTGGATAATATTTTTTAATTATATCATTTAGTCTTTTTAAATTAAGCAAAAAAATAAAAAAATAAGCTTAATAACTTAATGACTTAATGGCTGAAATTTTTCATTAAATTAAAAAATAAACAGACTTAATAATTTAATTAATTAAAATTAAATTAATTAAGACATTAAATTTAAAAAAAAAAAGCCCGCTTAGGCCATAGTAGGTTTTAAAATTTCTCTCTCTCTCAAGGCCAGCTCCAATTGTCTCCTACCTTTAATGGGACAATGCCTCCACTTCAGTGTATCAACCCACCCCATAGGCTAATGGTTGCTCTAATCAATCATCTTTCTCTCCAAGCAAGCCCCAAATAGTCTTGTGCTGATGAAAGGGACGATACCTCAATTAGTGGCCCAAGGAGACCAATAGGCTTGACTAGTTGTAAAATATCACAAATTCACAATGCACCTAACTTCTCTGAGGTGCCTAGGATTTAACCAAAGCATGCTACAGTAATCTTTATCCCTGCGATCTCAAAGGAGTTAGAAATTAGGAGAATACACATGTACAACCATGAGAAATTTCTCAAAAGCTTTAATATTTAAATGTAAGCCGTATGAATCATAATGCCCTTACTTAAGGAGGGATTCTCTCCTATATGTCCACATGGATTCTAGGACACTTCCACATAAACTCTATGACACCCCTAAGGGCATCCATATAAAAGGTCAAATTTATAGGTAAAATGTATCTTCTTTCTCATTACTCATCTTTTTAATACGATTGTTCTCCATTGATTTTAAGCCTTTTTTTCATTTTCACTAAGTCTAACTTGTCCATTGGAGTGTCATTGCGATCACCCTAATCGACTTATAACGGTATTATCTTTTGTAGGTTCCTAAAACATCTATCTCATCAGAGATATACAGCAAAAAAAATTTTCTATCATTCTTTAGTCACTCCAAAAATATAATCTTCTCTCATATTTTAACTCATAAATGTAGACTAAAACAATATTTTAATGAGGGCTTAACCATAGAAGTCGAATGTATTTTAATTTTAAGGTTTAACCAGGGGTAAAGATCCTTTGTCGTGGAATATGTCAAATATGGGGGAAAGGAATACGATATGTTTATTTGTATGGGTTATAATATGTCACTTATTTATTTTGTAGTACTATATTCTCAAATTTTTCTAATTTTAGCTACATAATCTTTAAAACACAGGGAATAAAATATAATTTTATAAGATAAAAGGAGTCAATAAAATACCATTAATCAAATAAATTATAAAATAATTAATTGTTAATCAAATATTTATCATTTTATAATTCTAACTTAAATTTCACGACCACAACTTATTTAATAATACTCTGATTGAGCATAACATTTTCCGAAATAGGTTATTATTATTAAAAAAATATTTCACTAATTTTTGTGATTGACAATTGTAAAATTCCAATACCTAAACCCCCCGGGGCTTAAAAAAAAAAAAAGACGACACCGTTTTCTAAAGGATTTGGTCGCAGTGCTGGTCTCTCGTTAAGCACAATAAAAAGGAGAATTCTCATTTTCTCACCTTACTGTTTGAACAAGGGTAGCTTTGGCGGTGTATTCACTGATCACCTTCATTCAATTCCAAAGCGGCGTCGTGTCAATTCAAACAACCATGGCGATGAAGAATTTTAGGGTTTTCTTCTTCGCTCTCCTCCTTCTAGCCTCTTCTCTTCTTCAAGGTCCGCCCTTTCTCATCTCCAGATCTAGATCCGTACATGCACGCCCACATTTCTTCGATTCATTCCATGATTTCGTTGATACGATCGTTTTGATTTTTTCTATTAATTAAGATCTGATTTGACTTTTTGGTTTGTTTGTTTGTTTGACTTCGAATTTTGTTATTTATGATTAAGTTTTGATCGAATTGCTTATTAATTGCTTTCGATAGCGAAATCACAATTAGAAAGTTCTTTCTGAAAATTCTAGTTAAAAATTTCTATAAAAGTGCGTGCTTTATACGTATCCATTTGTATGCTGTTGCGTTGGTTATTTAGATTGTTAGAATTCAACACGTGTTTTTTTAATACCAAATACATGTGAATAGTTGTTTTTCTTTTTTTTTTTCCTTTATCTTTGTTTCATTTGATAGTTGCTAGGTGTCAATCGGATTCGGAAACGGGAGTTGCAGAGACCGAAGGGGGTGATCTTGGGATTGTTGGTGAGGATGCTCAAGATTTTGGTGATGGGACTTTTAGCCCTGCTCCAGGAGTGGATACTGTCTGTATCTTCCCTAAAAATAGCGCCCGAGGTGACTGTTTATTGAATTCTATTAATTTGTATGCTTGTAATGTTTGGGATGTGTAAATGGCTGATGTGATTTTGTTTTATTTTATTTTATTTTTGATGCAGTGGTAGCTGCTGGAGAAGAAACTGAACTACTGGTTGGGATGAAAAATGATGGTAATTTGATTAATTTTTGTGGTGTTATTAGCTAATTGTGGAAAGATATGGGAAATACATTATTACTGTGATCTGATTTCTTAAGTGACGTTAGCTTGATGGTTTATTGTTACTTTCTCGCATGTTGGCATGTAAAATTTGTGCATCATTTCTTGTCTGTATTTTTTTTTTATATTTTCATTTTTGATAGATTTCTGGAGCTTAGTTCAATTGTATATTTGGTTGAAATAACAGGGGAGTCAAGTGTGAATGTGATTGCAATTCAGGCTAGTGTTCATCTTCCTTTTGATCACAGTCTGCTGGTTCAAAATCTCACTGGACAGGTATGTTCCTGTTTGATTTAATTTAGATGCGCAAGTTTAATGAATATTTTCAGCAGATTAGCTACTAGTATGATTTGTAAAAATCACATTGTAGCCTATTCCACTAGCTACTCTTGAGAGTCACTCGTCAAGGGTATTTGGTATAGATGGGAAATTAATTAGCTTATATTTTTGAGGTGGATCCTCTGATTCTGCATTTTTTTTGCTTGTTCCATAACTTATTTAGCATTTTCCCTCTCTGTTGAGACCCTGAAAATATTAAATCATTCATGACATAGTGTCTTACATGCTGAAATCTTTGAAATATCAATCAATAATTGCTAATGATCTTTTTAAAATATCGATGAAATTTGGCTGATGATATATTGTGATTTGTTTCATGAATTCTACATGAGTTTATGCATTATTGCTATCTCATTACGAAGAGATAATTCGTCTTTGTTTGTGATAGATGGTCTCTTTGATAAACATTCGGTTCGGAGATGTCTAGGTTCGACTGTGTAGCAATGTTCGTACTGTAAAATTTAGATCTATGCAACATCAATTTAAAGTCTTGTGTGCCTGGCCTTTGGTACTAACTAACCCTGGAGAATATGCTAGATGGCAATTCTAGTATGAAAGCTTTTCCAGTTTGATTTTTGTTGCTTAGCGCCGCCGCCCCCCCAACCCAATCACAATCCCCCCAACACACACACACACAACCAAAAAAAAAAGTAATTCAATATTGGCATCACTGAAACATACAGAATGCAATGCATTCAAAGGTTGTTTTTGAAGTTTTTCATTGTAAGCTGAGAGTATTAGGGGGTTTAGACTGAACACTTAGGCCTAAGTTGGCAAGATTTTGGTTCTGTATAAATGTGATATTGTGCTGGTTTTTGTATGATCAAGCTCTACAAAGATATCTTAAGCAGTATGATATGTCTAATGGACTTTTTTCAATGCTTAATTGTTACTATTTTAATTTTTTTTAAATTTATTTTATTTTAGGCCTTTAACAATGCAACTGTGCCAGTATCAGCTCAGGCTACTTTCCCATATATTTTTGCTGTCAGCAAGTTCTTGCAGGTACATTTATTACACTTTTAAGATTTCAAAATGTTCGTACTATTATTTTCAACCTAGCTTCTAGCTTCTTTGAGATGCATATAAGTTGACGGAAAGAAGATTGTGTTTGAGCTTATAGCTTACATGCCTTTTTTTTTTTTTTTTTTTTTCAGCCTGGAACTTTTGATCTTGTGGGCTCCATTGTTTATGAGGTAGACCAGCATCCTTACCAAAGCACCTTCTACAATGGTACCATTGAAGTTGTTGAATCTGGTGGGTTCATCAGCATTGAGTCCGTTTTTCTTGTTACCCTTGGAATCGCGCTTCTTGTTCTTTTTGGTTTATGGATTCATGGTCAAGTCAAACAATTGTCCAAGGTATTTATTTATTTGCCATCATTCAATTATTAATTTCATGCACTCGGTATATATTTGATGCCACTAATTGCTGTTGGAATGTTATAATAATTTATGAAGCTGTACATCCTGTACTAAATAAAAATATTCTGCTAGCGTGTGTACTTCTATTGCAATAGAAGGAAAGTGATTCCTCAGATGCATGTCCTCCTTTAGTTGTGTGATGATGAAAGTGAATCTTCAGATATAGTATAACCATATTCTCCTTTAGTAGTTATGTTCCTACAATGATTCCGACATCTTTTCTCTCTCTTTTTGGGGGTGTAGAAAACTAAGAAGGCTCCAAAGGTGGAAGTTGGTACGGGAACTACAGATGCCTCAATGGATGAATGGCTTCAGGTGTGTTGTTTATGATGCATTATTGTCACTAGGAAAATATTCTTTTTCCATTTTTGTTCTCAGAAGCTTTCCTCTGTGATTTCAGTCTCAAATGAATCATGTCATGTGCTCATTTCAAGCTTTTTATGGTTGTAATTGCTAACGATACATATATCCAAACTGTTTATGATTTGTTTGTTTGATTTGTTTACGGCTGTTTTTCAGGGAACTGCATATACTCAGTCATTGTCCAGCAAATCAAAGAAGAAGAAGTAGATGAGCAACTATTGCCCAGTACGGCTGCATGGGGCACTCTGGTGAAGTGCGAACTCTTGTAACTCACACTAGGCATTTGGAAATTTTAGAGAGCATACGAATGGAAGTAGTTTTGGGAAGTAGGCCAGAAAAGACCTGCCTTGCTGTTGTAGCATTTGGAAAGAAATCTTAGATATTTATATTTTCTCGGAGATTCTATAAAAGGTTTGAGCCATTTTGAAGGGAAACTAACTCTGATTTTGAGTAGGAAGAACAGAATTTTTTTCCTGAATCTGAAGAATCCTTTTTAGATTACATGCTTCTTTTTTCTTTAATACTCCAATCTTGTTATTCTTTTTGTCTTTGGTTTGTGTGGATGAATCATGAATCTGGAGTTGTTCCTTTTTAGGTGGTGACTAAAGACTTCCACTGGAACACAAATAATGTTGATAAAAAAAAAAAATGCTCTCCTCTATTTTTGCTCCTCTCTCTACTCCCATTTGCTGCTTGTTATTAATATTGAGACAAATGATATTTGAACCAAAGTGGTACTGGCTAATAAAAAATCTCTTGAATCTTGATGGCCCTTACTAAATTTTTGACATGTGAGGTCGTGTAGCGGTGACTTCTGATTTGTTATTGTCTTTGTAAAATGGATTTGTCCTTTGTATTGGGGGAGGACCAGATGCAATGAACCGGATTTGGTTGTACTTGTATTGGACATTATAAACTCCCCTGCAAGTTGCGCCAATACATTAAAAAATTTTACATGGGATTGGATTGTGGTCCCCGAATGAATCCACTTTTTACTTGTACGGAACCTGTAATCGACCTTCGAACTTTGTAAATGCCAATCATTGTCGCCTCAAAAAGTTGTGTTGAATCTGAATTGCATGGTTTGGACGAATTCATAGGTTAGATGTGAATAGTATGTTCTTTCAGACGATCTTCATGTCAATTTTTCGTTCCCTTATTTTGTACAATCAACCGATTTTTAAAGATGAACGCTTAACTGATGACTTGAAATCAACGAACGTGCGTAAACCTTTTTAGTTTTTGGTTGCTGGTTCTATTGGGACTTAAATTTCTTCCTGTTTAAATATATACACAGGTGTTGAGTAAATCTCGTATTTTTTTAAGCACAAATTTTTGAGTTATATTTGGTGGATACTCAAGCTATGTTATACTCGTTTGGATTAGACTTAGCTGAGAAGAGTCTCTCAAGTTATTGTAGAATGTGGTAATAGACTTTTAGCAGGGTGGTGAAAAGTAATTGCAATTTCAGCATATTGGAGCATTGTGTGTGTGTGTGTGTTTTTTTTTTTTTTTGAATTTAGATTCAGTACTAATCTAAACTTTGTGATTAGTACTTGCTGGATAAGAAATAATATTATAATTAAATTTTGATGATACACTATTATGAATGAACATATGACATAAGATTACAAAAAGATAAGTTGTAAAACTGAATCCAAATTTAATTTTTAAAAAAAAAAATTAAAAAAATGACGGCAAACAAGCTGCTAACTCCCGTTGGCTCAACAGAATCGCGTACACATTAGGTTCAAGCATTAATAGTTTTGATTCATTGAAGCTTAGTAAGTATCATCCGCATATTCCATGCACCATCAAGCAAATAATTGCAAACGCTAATGGAGGTGCATAATGCTGCTTGTTTGCTAGCCAGCTACGAAATGATGAATCAAAGTGTAGACCCACAACCCAAACCAAGATATCAAAACTTAATTTGCATTCATTTTCTTTTCTTCTTCTTAGCTAATGAAGACCTCAAACTTGCTTTCCTATGGACACCATGTCATCAATAACCAATCAACCTCTCATTAAATAGATCATCATCAATCACAATAAGATTATACTTTGTTGTGACAACAAAGACAAGTATATTCACCTAATTTTCTAACATTAATTAAAAATTGACGCATGATAAAATGATATGTCATGATAATAGCAGGCATTCTCTAATGAGTTAACTATCACCATTTTAAAACATACAGACATTTGCACGTGATGGTTTTCGTCAACTGCACGCACTACTACAGGGAGCAAAAAATTATAAATATAATTCATCATGTTTATGCAAAACCTGGAACCATAATTGGCTGATATTGTAGTTACATGCCCATTTGTTCCAAGGGCTACTCATTAAGGCACAACAAATACCAATCATGTAGTTAACAGTTGACGTCCGACAATAAATTAATAAATACCCTAATTGATAAAACACACGTAGTTGATTCACGTGAAATTCTTAAAAGCCTCAAATTAATCATACACGCGCATTTCTCTCTTTTCAACTCTCAACTGTACCGGACACATGACTCAAATAACATACTTACACCTCTACTAGATTGACTTTACCAAAGGCACGAGCAATTTTTGTGAATCATCAAACCATTGCAATTATTTTTTTGTTCTTTTTTTTTCCCCTTTTAAAAGCAAAGTATTTATGATGGCAAGAGAAGTAGGTTTAAACAGATAAAGATCGATCACATATACAGAAGTGTTTATAAAGCTGTGTGTAGTTGAGAGTTTATTCAATGAAGATGATGTGCCGGTGTGCACGTCACACCAACCTTTCCAAGATTAACCCCAAAAAAAATAAAATAAAATCTACTTTGACGTGGCCCCATTTCTCATGTGAACCATTTTAGTGCAGTGTCGGTGAGGCCTAAGAATCACTTCCTCAAGATCATTATATATAGGGAAGCAAAGCAAAGCAAAGCAAATAACCTCACTCGTGCAATATTATTATTTATATTAATAAGTTGTCTAATTTTGTGCTTTTCTTGATTTATTTGTCTTCTAATCTTTATCGGGTTTGGGGCTCCGTGAGCACGGTTCCCAATGCGGATCCTTCCCGGTTCCCGAGGAGCACTGGTGTGCTTCTTGGTGCCATTGCTATTTGCTGTGAGCTTTTGCCATGCCAAGGACAAGGCAGTAGTTGAGGTCGTTGGAACTGGAGAATGTGCAGATTGTGCACAAAGTAACTTCAAGACAAGCCAGGCATTTTCGGGTACATAAATTTTTATTTGTATCATATAAAAAAAAGCAGAAACTCTACTTATAGCCATGCATTTCTAGTATTAATTAAATTGCATGGCAAGTGACAATTTTTGGAGTCCTAAAGTTTCTTCATTTGTTTGGACATGGGAGTTACTCTTTCCACTCAAATCTAAGCCATTTTAAAAATTTTTTCAAGTTCTTTTACTTGTTAAGTTGAGAATTCGAAGGGATCCTGTCAGCAAAGCAACGATGTGCATGCATGCATTCGATCTATCTTTCTAAGGACAATTTTTACAATGAATTTTGTTCCAAATATTGCTTCTCGTTTCATTTGAGGGGTCTATTAAAATTTGTCTCTTTTGTGCTTTTATCTATCAACTTAAACTTTTAGATCTATTGGTTTAACTATTTTATTAGTTATTCACAAACTTATTTTACTTTTAATAGGACTTCGAGTGACAATAGACTGTAAGTTGAAAAATGGAGAGTTCAAAACAAGAGGGATCGGCGAGCTCGATGAAGAAGGTAAGTTTAAGGTATCACTTCCTGAAGAGATTGTTGAAGATGGAAAGCTCAAGGAAGAATGTTATGCACAACTTCACAGTGCATCAGCCACTCCATGTCCAGCTTATGATGGCTTAGAGTCTTCAAAGATTGTTTTCAAGACAAAAATCAATGAAAAGCACACATTTGGGTTGGCAAAGAAGCTGAAATTTTCTCCTGTAACTTGTGCTTCAGCTTTTTTTTGGCCTCATTTTATGTACCCAACACTGCCCGAATTGCCACCCTTGCCCAAATGGTCATACCCTAAGTTTAAACTTCCTCCTTTGAGAAGCTTTGGCCATCATCCTTTCCCATTTCCTCCCAAGAGCTTCCCTCCTAAATTCAAGAAGCCACTGCCTCCAATTCCAAAGTTCAAAAAGCCACTTCCTCCCATTCCAAAAATTCCACCAGTTCCCTTTTACAAACCAAAACCACCAATTCCAAAGGTGATTCCACCACCAATCCCTATTTACAAACCAAAACCCCCAATCCCGAAGGTGCTTCCACCACCAATTCCCATCTACAAACCAAAGCCCCCAATCCCGAAATTGCTTCCACCACCAATTCCCATCTACAAACCAAAACCACCAATTCCAAAGGTGATTCCACCACCAATCCCTATTTACAAACCAAAACCCCCAATCCCGAAGGTGCTTCCACCACCAATTCCCATCTACAAACCAAAGCCCCCAATCCCGAAATTGCTTCCACCACCAATTCCCATCTACAAACCAAAACCACCAATTCCAAAGGTGATTCCACCACCAATCCCTATTTACAAACCAAAACCCCCAATCCCGGCTGCTTCCACCACCAATTCCCATCTACAAACCAAAGCCCCCAATCCCGAAATTGCTTCCACCACCAATTCCCATCTACAAACCAAAACCACCAATTCCAAAGGTGATTCCACCACCAATCCCTATTTACAAACCAAAACCCCCAATCCCGAAGGTGCTTCCACCACCAATTCCCATCTACAAACCAAAGCCCCCAATCCCGAAATTGCTTCCACCACCAATTCCCATCTACAAACCAAAACCGCCAATCCCGAAAGTGCTTCCACCGCCAGTTCCCATCTACAAACCAAAACCACCAATTCCCAAAGTGCTTCCACCGCCAGTTCCCATCTACAAACCAAAACCGCCAATCCCGAAAGTGCTTCCACCGCCAGTTCCCATCTACAAACCAAAACCGCCAATCCCGAAAGTGCTTCCACCGCCAATTCCCATCTACAAACCAAAACCGCCAATCCCGAAATTGCTTCCACCGCCAATTCCCATCTACAAACCAAAACCCCCAATTCCGAAGGTGCTTCCACCACCAATTCCCATCTACAAACCAAAACCCCCAATCCCGAAAGTGCTTCCCCCACCAATTCCCATCTTTAAACCAAAACCTCCAATCCCAAAAATTCTTCCACCCCTGGTTCCCATTTACAAACCAAAACCTCCAATCCCAAAAGTGCTTCCACCGCTAATACCTATCTACAAACCAAAGCCACCAATGTTTAAGCCACTGCCGCCACTTCCAAAGATCCCACTATTCCCCAAGAAGCCATGGCCACCATTACCAAAGCTTCCTCCACTCCTCAAGATTCCTCCAAAGTACAACGACTACCCCAAGTTTGGAAAATGGCCACCTTTGCCTCCACTATTTCCTCTATTTCCTTCTCATCCTTAAGCTATATATTAATTAATAATTAATTGCAGCATCATATTAATATTATTACTCCAGTGTAAGTAGAATGTATGATCACTATTATTGTTTTCATTATTGGTGGTTGTGTGAAGTTTGAGCACTGAAATTGAGAAGGGTGAATGATGAGTTTCTTTATTTATTTATTTATTTATTTTCCAGTTGCCTGTAAATGCGTGGGATGAAATATTTGTAGTGTGTTGTTTTTAAGTGATTGCAAATTTGCCATTAATAATATTATGGACTCAATTTCAGTCATTTACAATCTATCTGTCTATCTATCTATCTATATGATCATTCACTTCTATAGCTTGCCTACTTGATCTTTTGGGTCTGTTCAATTGCCTCTTTAAAAGCACTTAATCAAATACGCAAGTGTACTTCACATTATTTTCTAATATATATATATATACATACATGCATACACTCACAAGCACACACACATTTTTGTATCAAATATTGCTCACAAAAACAAATATACGTAAAAAAGGTTCAAAAACTTAAAGAAAATATAATTTTCTAAGACATGGGGAACTCTCTTATATTTTACAATAACTAAAAAGCATTTACATTTTAAATGGTGATGTTTTCATCCACAAGTTTTGTAAATCCACTTCCCTTTCAGAAATTTATTATAAAAAGTTCAAAGTATTTTTTTAAAATAAAGAATAAAGAATAAATTTGAAATATTAATCAATTAAATTCAACTTAATTTACTTTTTTTGCGACTGTTTATTTTATTATATTGGACAACCAATTTTTTTTTTAACAAAAATTTGATATGACTACTAAACATCATAAAGTAAAAGTATCAAATTACCAAAAAATTATTATAACTTTAATAACTTTTTTATACAAAATTTATTGTTTTTAGATGATTTATATATAAATACTACTTTATTAGTGTAATTATTAATATTCAACTAAACTAACAAAATGTACTCATGACATGTGGGAAATTGAAAATTATTAAATTTTTATATAAAACATATTAGATTATAAAGCATAAAATTACATGTTTACAAAAATAATGAGTTGAAAATATCTCCACCCTAATTTGCAATTTTTTTTTTTTGTTTCCTTATAGTGATATTATCCTCTAACCACCTAAGAATATTGAAAGTGCTAATATCTACCACGAGTTTCTGATACAATCTTAGAACCACAACAAGATTTAGCTTTGCATATCAACCGACCACTTTTTGTATTAACTCTATTAGGCTATTAGCCATTATGGATAGGGATGGCAAATTAGTCCATCCAAATCGGATATCCATACATCCAATCCAATTGAATTGGATAATATCCATCCAAAATCTTCTTGGATATGGATATGGATATTTTTAAAAATATCCAATTAGATATTGGATGGATATGGATATTTGATGGATATCCAAAATCCAATTAATTTATCCATTTAAAATTAAAAAAATATATTATTAAACTAAAATAAAAACTAAACTAAACTTTAGTTTTTCTTATATTAAAAACTAAAGTTTCTAAAATTACCCTTTAATTTTTTAACTTATTTAATGTTATTATTAATTATTATTTTATTTTATTAATTTAATATTATAAATGAACCACCGCCGAAGGTCACCGACCACCACCGACCTCGTCGAACCACCGTCGACTTCACCGACCACCGCCGACCTCGCCGACCTCCCGCTGACCTCGCCGAAAGTCACCGGACTTTGTCGGAAATTCACCACCGACCACCGACCGCCATTTTATTTTATATATATATATATATATATATATATATATATATATATATATTACTAATATAAATAGGTTAATAGTTAAATTTGATATTATAATTTTAATTATTTTTTATTATTATTTTTATATAATAAAAATAAAATATCCATGGATATCCATATCTATATGGATAAAATTCATATCCATGTCCAATATTAAATATTGGATATGGATATGGATATATCCATTATGGATAATTATGGATTTATATTTGGATGGACAATATCCATCCATAATTGGATATTTGCCATCCCTAATTATGGATCAAGCTACGATGCAACAGGTGCACCGTGCCCCTGTTTTTCCTTTTTTGACTGCACTCCTTACTCTCTTTTGTATTTACAATTTATTAAAATAATTTCTTTTTCCTTCCTCTTTCACCCGTCACCTTACAATCTTCCAGATTTTTTCCATTTTCAATTAAACATATAATCAACCAAGTGCAATCAATGAGAAAGAAGTTGCCTAGCTATTTCTTTGTCACCTGAAGATTTATTTCCTCTATAATACATAAGCAATAATGAATTGAAATTTTTATATAAAAAAATCGCATAGATGTATTTTTTTTCACACACTCTATTTATCATCTACAATGAAAATAAGATGTAAGTAAATTAAATTTTTTATCTTTTATTGTGTGTATTCTTCTCCTTTTCTCCTTCGTGCGTCTCTCCATTTTCTCTTTGAATAATCTAACCTAAGGCTTTCCAATAATTGGTTTATTGTTTTTATTTTTATAAGTAAAACTTCTCTTTATTATGTCAATAGGTTTATTTTTCAAGGAAAAATATATTTTTCCAAATGACCAAAAATGAGGGCATTAACCCATCTTAATTTTTGTTGTCCACATGTTTAGTCTATTAATTATAACTTTTGAGAGTAAATAGTATAACACATTGATGATAAATTGATGATTAATAATTCTTACTAAGAGTATTCGGAGAGAAAGAAGTTGGCGCAAAATTTTATAAACTTTGACTTTTCTAAAATTTCACCAAATAATAGGGACTGTATTATTAAAAACCAAATAAGCACATCCATGCCCTTAAAGCTACTTTTGTGTTGGATCCAATGGTGGTAACACAAAAAGATAAAAAGAGAGGTATGGTGCACCCATTGCACCATAACTAAATCCTAGCCATTATTAAATAGTTTAAGATCAAAAACAAATTTCCCCTTGAAGCCTTGTAAAATATTATGTTACATTCTTAAATGAATCTAAGAGAAAAATAGTATCTTAACTTATATTCTTTAATGGTAGCTAAAGGATTTACTATTAGTTTATATAAAAGTAAAATTTAAGATGATTTTGAGATATTATTGGAAACTCGTAGTGACTACTTGCACTTTTAATATTTCTTGATTTGATTGGAAGATAATTTTTAATTTTTAAAAAGTTCAAGTGAATATTAACACGTTTAAATATATATTTAGGATTGTCGTAATTTTTTTTTGTCCTAGAACACTGATATGTATATTATAAAAAAATTATTAATGATTCGAAATCAATCTAAACTATATTAGATCTATTATAATTTAAGGTAGATTTCTATCCTCACGCCCATACACCCCAAAACGCGTATTGTCAATTAAGATTTGGATCACACCTTATAAACCCAACACGGGAGATAGAACTCAATGATATTTACTTATTATATACTTACTCAAATTGAAAGGTGCTTAGATGGTGCAATTATTAATTAAAGTTGCTCAAAATTAAAAGTTTCAAATGCAAACTAGTAAAACAAACAAAAGTTTTCAAGAATAATTTGATAACGCTGTAAATTTTAAAATAATTATTATTAACTGTGTTGTAGAAATAATCAGCTAGTTAAACATTTGGTAAAAGTTATTTTCAAAAGTGTTGCGAGTTTTAAAATAGTTGTATGTGTTTAATAAATCTTACATTTAAACTGTTGTAGAAATGTAAATGATTGAATTGAATATAATATTAAATAAAATTTATTTAAACATTTATAAATATGTATGTAAAATATTTTTTTAATGAGTACATATAATAATTGATAACTATAACAAATATTTTATATTATTAATTTTATTTTTTATTTCGTTATCTCGATAAAATTGAAATAACAATAATCTTTTTAAAGTTAATGATTTTATTTTTCTAGTTAATAAGGATAATTTTGAATTTTTATTACACACACACACACACATTGTATTAAGTATAAAAGTGATTCTCAAAATCAAATTTTGAAAAGCAATTCCCTCCCTATTTTTCAAAATTTGTTGTAGGATGGGAGAATTTTGCCCAAAGTGACTTCTAAAAAATTTACCAAATACTAAAATTAGTTTTTAACTTTTTAAAATCGCTTTTAAACCTTCCAAAAATAATTTCAAACGAGCACTTAGTTAAAACTTATATTAAAATATTATAGAATAGAGATTTTTTAAAGTTAAGACTTATATTAAAAGATTATAGAATAGAGATTTTTTTAAATAAAAAATTATTAACTGATTATAAAACCTTAAAAAGTACAAATTAAATGGGATGGATAATCTTCCATCCCTACAAATGAATTTGAACAGTGTAAAAAAAATTCACTAAAATATGTGTTGATTGATTGTAAACCTTGAGATATGAGAAATTCACTTATACTATATATATCTTGGAGATCATAAAATCATAATTTTGAGAATCGATAGAGATTGATAGGGTGTTCATAATCCAATCCTATATGTTCAATCTGTCTAATCCGTAGAAATTCGATCCATAAAAATCTGATCCGTGGATTGGTGGATTAGATTGGATTGAAAATTTGATAATACGCAATCGGTGAATTGGATATGGATCTACT